>SJYT01075844.1:0-64153 GCA_006410635.1 Cephalophus harveyi
TGGTGGATTCATGTCAATGTATGGCAAAACCAATACGGTATTGTAAAGAAAAATAAAGTAAAAATTAAAAAAAAAATTACTACTGGTAAATAACTATAAATTGAACTCAGCTCTGACAAATAACCATTGAATTTCACTGTACTTAATTTTAGGCTTTCCCAACATCAATTAATTTGACCTGCAACAAAAACAGAAAACAAATTAAATTGAAATTATTAGAGAGTAACTCACACTTCAAAGGAAAAATGCAAGTATTTTATTTGGGGAAGAATATAAAGAAATAAAGGTTAATTGTGGCACTATCCATGTTGTCATTTTAAGTTCTTTCACTAAAAATAAAGGCACAATGGCAATTCGAACACATAAATGGACACAAAACAGGGAGAGCTAAGCAATAAGAGAGCCAAAGGTTCTTCCAGCATGTTGAAGGAAAAACTGCTGGGGAAGATCAGAAAACTACAGAACAGAAAGGAAGTCAAACTGGGAGTAATGAAAGGACGGTAAAGGTTTTCAAGCTATAAAGAAGACACTGGAAAGAGAGGCATCCCATAGATTGCCTTAAGGGCATCTGGCCTCTGAAGCAATAACGTGCTGAGGTTTAGGGCTGAGGAAACAATAAGGACAGAGTCAGAGGGCAGTCAATTGTGTATAAATTGGTGATGATCCATTTTCTGATCCTTTGCTCCTGAAGACCCACGTCTCACCTAGAACCATATTCCTTTTCTGGTGAAATCCAATTTGGTAACCACCGTATCACCCTACATCTTCATTTCAAAATACTCAACTGAGATGAATTATCACTAGAGCTTAAATTAAACAGTACAGTCTTGGTGAAAAACAAGCCCTCAATTTTTCCTTGTGCAGGAGGGATTTATGTGATTGTCCTTGAACATTAGACAGTTACGATCAGTACAATGGAGACTGGTCAGCGCTTCACTCAGATCTCCTGGGATCCCTTCTGCCATTGCTGCACAGCCTTCCGCAGGCTCTGCTGGGCTTTTGCTTCCAAAGGCCTGGACACAGGACTGTCTGGCATTACTGGGCTGAAGAAACAAAGAGCCAGAACACCTGCAAGCTCCAGTCTGCACCTCCCCACCTTCCTCCCCCAGCCAATGACGGGCAGGGGACTAGAGAAGCCAATCTCTTAACCTCAGGTCAGGACAACCCTGACCCGCTGGAATTGGTTAATCCCTCCTCGGGACTTGACCTGAATCTAGTTCCTGGTTTGACTCTGCTCTGCTGTGTCCTGCTCTCCACTCTCCGCCTACCCCACCACTGCCCTTACCAGTTTCTCCTGCGAACGCTTATTGGTAAATTACTTCTACAGACAATCTTTGTCTCAGTCTGTAAAAGACAAATCTATGGTTTATATTCTGTTGGTCTTTATGGTTCTGTCCAAACAATACAAGTAGAAAAGATCAAACAAACCCAAGACTTTGTTATAATGGGCCCCTGATTCCACAGTCAAAGTCATCAACAGTGAGTTAGAAGCATCTCAACTCCATAAAGCCATTAATGAAGTCATATATGTTATCGCCAGTGAACTGAGAGTTTTAAGATGGAAAGTAATATGATGTTCCAGGGAGACCATGGGCTTCAGAGCCAAACAGACTTGAATGCAGTGTTGGCACAATGAATTTCTAGTCCCATAACCCATCAGAAACATTCTATTCTGAATCTATAAAATGGCATTACTGACCTTAAAGAGTTTTAGAAATTAAATGAGTAAATGTTTAAAGCACCTGGTACACAGTAAATATAAATTATTACTGTTTTTTGCTTTTCTCAGGGAATGATTTTACCACAAGGAAAAGAGAGCTGATTGAAGCACCTATTTCCCTATATTGAAGGCCCTGGAAAAGAGCTCTAATTAGTTTCTGTCGTTAGACATCAGCTTATATTTGTGAGAGGGTGACATGGCGATTATGACTGTTTACCAGTAACCTTAAGTTTCTCTTGAATTATTGAGGCTTTTGTCATTTGTTCATTAATACATGTTTAACGAGTGGTTATAGCTCAAACACTGGGATATGCAGACATAAAACAGACTGATTGTCAATATACAAGTAAACATATAAGTAATTAATGTAATTAGAAATGCTTTAAATATCATGAAAAAAATAAACCAGGCATAACTCAATAAGGGAGGGGAGCAATACTAGATAGGACAGTCAGGAAATTCCTCTTTGAGGAAGGAATGTTTGACCTGGATCCAGCCTTGTGAAGATCCAGGAAAAACATTCCAGGCAGAGAGAACAGCAAGTCCCAAGGTGAGACAGACCTTGGCGCCAGTGAAACTAAAGTGATCTGAATTCAGGAGAGCAAGGAGAAGAGGAAGCCAGAGAAATGGCCAGGAACAAGATGATGCAGTTCCCCATGGCTGTGTTGAAGAATCTGACTCAATGGAGTGCAGAGGGGGAAAGATTTTCTGTCTCCAACCTTTGCTCCTGTACATATTATATAAAGCCCCTATTCCTTTTCCTTAGTGACATTTTGGGCAGAATTTATAGCTTTACAAACCATCTCAGGCATCAAACAAACCAGTCTAGTAGAATTAAGTACAATCTAAAATGTAACCCTCAAATGTAGTTCAGTGGCTTGTTTCTTCCCTAGCAGAGGCTGATGGACACCTATCAGCAGTTTCATTTGTCCACCTCCTCCCTCTCCCTCTTCTAGTCTTTCTTCCTCAAGGGTTCTGAAGTCTTGGGGAAGATAGGAGGCAAGGGGGCAATCTGACTTCACTGGTATCATTGCTGGACCTCCTCAACTGTGAATGCATCCTGACTGCTGACAGTCAAGAGCTCCCTCTCTCGTGTGAGGAGCATACATGGATTATTTAGGAAGCCTTGCAGAGGACAGCCAGTTCCTTGATGTAGACCATCTACCAAATGTGACCTCATCCAATCCACCTTCACTCGGTGATACATTCTGTAACCTCTGGCTTCTAGCAACATGGTTGAAACCTGGTTCCTCTTCAGGTATCTACCTGGTTCATGGAAGGAGCATCATTCTTTATCTACTAAACTGCAAAAGTGTGACTTTCCAGTGTTTGACCCTCTTCCCTCTTACTTTTTCCACATTTGTTTTCAAATAGACACATGGGGATATTAATAAATCCACTTCATTAAGCAAAATCCAGCCTATAATTCAGATGTGACTCACATCTTCTTCAGATATTCCTTATTTCTGTGAGTGTATCTCTTAAAGTGTCCACCCTCCTCACTTGACCTGAAGCAAAATAATCCCTGCCTTGTTTCAAGAGAAGAAAAGGAAAATCTACAGCACTCTCTCACAGGTTGCTAACACAGTTATTCTCTGGTCTACACTTAGGGAGACTGATAAGGACATGCAAAGAGGTCTGACAGGTATAGTAAAGAAATTGATGTTGCTTTTTCATATCAAGTTCTATGGAAATATGTCTAATGACCTGCATTACAGTAGAGAACTACTTAGTTCTTTCACTTTCAACACAATCTTTCATACTGAATACAACACAGTGTTTTGCTGTGAGTACAGTATGTATGATGTACCTATAAATAAATGCTTGATGACTATCTATGAAACTCATCATTGAAATTCAGATGTAGTAAAGCATGAATGTGTTCAGTTATTCATCGGAACATATTTATTTATTCATTAGTATAATTTTTCTTCACTGGAATTTCAGCACATTCCTACTCCAACTAATTGATGTTTTAATTATTCAGGACCAACCAATAATTAACAATTATGATTTTTAATATATTGTCTAGGAAGAGATGGTCACACTTTCACTAAGCCCCTAACCCAGTCATCCTAAAATGTGTGTTTTCATCTCTCTTTCCCAATTCTGTTACAAACAACCTCTTCTAATAAGTACAGACACCTGGGAAGGATCATGATAGGTTCTTTCCTTTTTCTAACTGAACTTATTTTTGTTTTATAATAAAGGAGAAAGTTAGATAAGCTGGATGCCTTAGCTTCATATTGTTTGAAGAAAGGAAATAGTAAAATTCAAAAAGCTCTTATTAGTTAAACGTAGCCAATGCATACAAGGTTACAATAAGAAAAAGAAAGAAAAAAAAAGATTAATGTCAATTTTGGGGAGGGAATCCTAAAAAGAAAGAGACAGAGATGCCAAGAAGTCATAAAACCACATTAAACCATTATCTCTGAGGGTCAGCAATGATACAAGATTAAACAAAGTCATAAAGTCATAAATTGGCACCCCATTCTATGGCCAGTGTGTCATGTATCATGTATGCAGTACACAAAACAAACCAGCTCTGAGAAATTTGAGGTTTCAATGATTTCTAAAGAGAGTAAAATTTAGATCTGGCTTGCCTGACATTACTAGCCATAGGATATTGCTACCAAAGTATCCATTCTAGAAGTCTATTTAGGCACAGATTTAAGTGGTAGAACATAGGGACCTCAGTTAGACAACCAATCAGGGCACTGCTCCCCTTTCCTCAAGTACGCAGGTCCAGCAGATCAAGTGCATGAGTTATACATCCTCTGTTCTCAGGGACTCACCCCTGCATATGTAGTCTTTGATTTAATTAAAAGTGTGTAGTGATTAAAGCCTCTGAAAACAGTGGGATGCAGTCACATAAGCTGAAATCATTTTATATCCTCAAAGTGGGTAAGATGGCACTTCTTATCAGGAGAGAAAAAACAGATGAAAACTTTTGAAATATAAGGCATATTAACCATTCATATGGGAGAGAGCCAGCGCACTAAGCGCAGGCGGCTGCGAGAGCTGGTGCACTGAATGCGGCCGAGAGGAGCTACCCAGCGTCCGAGGTCAGTGGCGGCCGAGAGGAGCTACCCCGCGTCTGAGGTCAGGGGAGGCCGGGAGGAGCTACCCCACGTCTGAGGCCAGTGGCGGCCAGGAGCAGCTACCCAGCGTTTGAGGTCAGGGGCGGCAGCTGGGAGGAGCCACCTTGCGCGGCAGGCCAGGGCGGTGACCCTGAGGAGCCACCCCTAGCCCGAGGCCAGGGGCAGCGCAGGGAGGAGCAACCCAAGGAGCGGTGGCTGTGCAGGGGGCCTAGAGGAGCTATCCCACGTTGAAGGTCAGGAACGGAGGTGGTAAGGAGATACCCCTCGTCCAAGGTAAGGACCAGCGGCTGTGCTTGCTGGAGCAGCCGTGAAGAGATACCCCACGCCCAAGGTAAGAGAAACCCAAGTAAGATGGTAGGTGTGGCAAGAGGGCATCAGAGGGCAGATACACTGAAACCATACTCACAGAAAACTAGTCAATCTAATCACACTAGGACTACAACTTTGTCTAACTCAATGAAACCAAGCCATGCCCGCGGGGCAACCCAAGATGGGCGGGTCATGGTGGAGAGGTCTGACAGAACGTGGTCCACTGGAGAAGGGAATGGCAAGCCACTTCAGTATTCTTGCCTTGAGAACCTCATGAACAGTATGAACAGGCAAAATGATAGGATACCAAAAGAGGAACTCCCCAGGTCATTAGGTGCCCAATATGCTACTGGAGATCAGTGGAGCAATAAGTCCAGAAAGAATGAAGGGACGGAGCCAAAGCAAAAACAATACCCAGTTGTGCATGTGACTGGTGATAGAAGCAAGATCCGATGCTGTAAAGAGCAATACTGCATAGGAACCTGGAATGTCAGGTCCATGAATCAAGGCAAATTGGAAGTGGTCAAACAAGAGATGGCAAGGGTGAACGTCGACATTCTAGGAATCAGCGAACTAAAATGGATTGGAATGGGTGAATTTAACTCAGATGACCATTATATCTACTACTGATGTGGTGTTGGAGAAGACTCTTGAGAGTCCCTTGGACTGCAAGGAGATCCAACCAGTCCATTCTGAAGGAGATCAACCCTGGGATTTCTTTGTAAGGAATGATGCTAAAGCTGAAACTCCAGTACTATGGCCACCTCATGCGAAGAGTTGACTCATTGGAAAAGACTCTGATGCTGGGAGGGATTGGAGGCAGGAGGAGAAGGGGATGACCAAGGATGAGATGGCTGGATGGCATCACGGACTGGATGGACATGAGTCTGAGTGAACTCCAAGAGATGGTGATGAACAGGGAGGCCTGGCGTGCTGCGATTCATGGGGTCGCAAAGAGTCGGACACGACTGAGCGACTGAAGTGAACTGTACTGAACCATTCATAGAATATTCCCTATGTTAAATAAATCTCTAAAACAAAACAAAAAAAGTGAAAATGTATATGAACCTTATTTTTATTGCTTAAAGTTTCTATTCCCAAGTCAAAGGAAAGAGAGGATTAAGAGTAGAAGGCAAAGGACAGCTTCTTTGAGAAAACTGTACAACCACATGGCGAAGAATGCAACTAGACCATTATCTTACACCACATCAAAAAATCAACTGAAAATGGATTAAAGACTTAAATGTAAGACTTGAAACCAAATAACTTCTAGGGAAAAACAGCAGTAAGCTCAACACTGATGTTGGCAATAATTTTTTTGTATTTGAATCTAAAAGCAAAGGCAACAAAAGCAAAAATAAACAAGTGCAACTATGCCAAACTAAAGAGCTTCTGTACAGCAAGGGAAACCATTACATATGAAAAGGCAACCTACAGAATGAAATAAAATATTGGCAGATCATATATCTGACAATGGGTTAATATCTAAAATACATAAAGAAAACAACTAAATAGCAAAACAGGCCAGTGAAAAACTGGCAGAGGATCTGAATAGACATTTTTCCAAAGAAGATATACAAATGGTCCTTCAGTTCAGTTCAGTTCAGCCGCTCAGTCGTGTCCGATTCTTTGTGACCCCATGGATTGCAGCACGCCAGGCCTCCCTGTCCATCACCAACTCTTGGAGTTCACTCAAACTCACGCCCATCGAGTCAGTGATGCCATCCAGCCGTCTCATCCTCTGTCATCCCCTTCTCCTCCTGCCCCCAATCCCTCCCAGCATCAGAGTCTTTTCCAATGGTCTTTAGGTACATGAAAAGTTGTTCCACGTCACTAATAATCATGAAAACGCAAGTCAAAATGACAATGAGACATCATCTCATACCATTTAAAATGAATATCTTCAAAATAACAAGCTCAGGGGAAGATGTGGAGAAAAGGGAAGCCTCCTACCCTGTCACCGGAGATGTAAATTGGTGCAGCCGCTATGAAAAACAGTATGAAGGTTTCTCAAAAAATTAAAAATAGAACTATCATATGATCCAGCAATTCCCATTTGGGGTATTTATCTAAAGAAAATGAAAACACTAATTCAAAAAGACATATGTATCCTTCTACTGGAGCAATATTCCCAATACCCAAGGTATGGAAACAGCTTAAGTGCCCACTGATGGATGAATGGATAGAGAATATGTGGCATACAAAACCAACAACAGAGTATTACTTAGACATAAAAGGAATGAAATATTGCCATTTGTAATGACATGGACAGATCTGCAGGGCATTATGCTAGGTGAAATAATTGAGACAGAAAGACAGATTCCATATGATCTCACTTATATGTGGAATTTGAAAACAACAGTAGCAAAAAAAAAAACAAAAAAACCCAAGCCCATAGGTACACAGAGAACAGACTGGTGATTGCAAGGTAGGGGTTGGAGATTGGAGAACTCTCCTATGGTATATACAGGTCAAAAGGTACAAACTTCTATTAACAGTTATAAAATAATGATGTTACGGGAATGCAGTACACAATTGCAGTACTGATAATATTGTATGGCATATTTGAAAGTTGCTAAGAGAATAGATCTTAAAAGTCTTCACTACAAGAAAAACATTTTTTAAAACTATCTATTGTGGTGATCATTTCACAATATATAAAAATATTGAATTATTTCTACACTGGAAACTAACACAGTATTTTATACCCATTATTTCTCAATAAAAATTCATCAAAACAAATATTTGTTAGAAAGGAAAAGAACAGAGGTAAGAATAAAATTACATATATCAGCCAAATTGTTTTAAAGCTGCTTTAGGAGCTAAATTTGGGAAACGTAAAAGGTCTGTAAACATATAAGTTTCTGGTATTGTAATCATATCAGGAATATATCATTAATAATGTAATAAACATTGTTTTGATGTTAATCTTTAAGTAAGAAAGCTCATCAACCAGTTTTCTGGGGTTATATAAAAAAAATGACATGAGTTGTTATCACCTGCCTTAATTTTCCATTCTCTCTTTCTTCTGGCCTTAGCATATATTATCCCCTCTGACTGAAATATTTTCCCCTCCTCTTGGCCTAACTCCTTCTCAGCCTCTAGGTGACAGCTTAAAAATCACAGTTTCCATAACATCTTTGTTGACATCCTGCATGCTGTTTAAATATCTACTGCAGCTCAGCTCCAAAGCCACTCTTCTATATTCTTTTACATAATGCTTGGGTTGGGACTTGGCGAATTACATTTTTCAGAATCTTTTGCTAGGGGTTCGTATTAGATTCTGTCAATAGGAAGCATTAGAGATTGGAAGGCAGCAGGAACAGAGAAGGGTCTTTATTCCGTTTATTTGCTGTCCCTGTCTGTGACGTCACAACAGTGGCAATTCATCTCGGTAGCAGCAGTTGGCTCCAGACACCAACCACTTTGAACACTCACAGAACCAACCTCAGACATACTAGCAGCAGCCAGATTGGCCTGTTCCTCAAAGGTCTGAAATTCAGTTCTATAGGACTGCTCGTCCAAAATTCTAGGTTATGGTAACTCCCCCCATCCCACCCAGGCTCTGGGTTGGCACCTGCTTCCTCAGATTGTTTTATTTCAGTGACCTCCTTGTTATCATTTTGTTTGTCAATCTCCTATATCTATTTATTCAACTCTAGTGTTAAACCCATAGTGTAGAAATTCCCAGTGTGATTTCTTTTCCTAACTGTACTTAACTGATACAGCAAATGGTACCGTGAATGAGGTAGTGAAACAAAGCCTCAAAAAAAAAAAAAAAAAAAAACTATGACCAACTTGGTTATGCCCTTAGCCTTCAATATTGTGTCAAGCTTTATAGAAATTAAAAATTGGATCTTTGCTATGTATTGGTATCACAATTACTAAATTATCACTACAGTAAATAAAATAAGGTGCCTATTAAAGCAAATGTCTTGGGAAGCCAGGGGGCTCCTGTACTTGACCTTTACGGTAACAGCAATAACTCCAAAACACTGGGATAGAACTCACCATTTTTTATTTATGCCTGTTGGAGGATTTACCAGAAGAGGTAAATAAGTTCAGAATTTTTAAACTTTCAGTTTAAGAAAAAAGGGAAGTTCTAAGGCAGTCTTAAGAGAATCTTTTATTTCTTATAGCTGTAAAATAAGCATTGTTTAAAATCAAACGCAGAATTTAATTTTGCAGGTTGAAGAATGACAATATAAATTTATTTCACAGAGTCCTGGAGTCTCCTTTGTGAAAGTCAGAGCATCCACTGGAAAAGAGTGGGTCCTAGATCTCTGACATGAGGACATCTAGGTAGACGCAGATAAAAGAGTGGGTCCTGGATCTCTGACATGAGGACATCTAGGTAGACACAGATAAAAGAGTGGGTCCTGGATCTCTGACATGAGGACATCTAGGTAGACACAGATAAAAATGAGACTCCTGAACTCTCAAGTCTCTGAGCGTCTTCTGAGAAGATGTATCTTCTCATTAGGTGAGATCATTAAGACCCTGTAATAACCCTTCTGAAGCAGATGCCTTGTAAGAGGATGTTCACTTCCATTCCTCCCTAGGATGTCTCCTCCTATAACTGGAGCTGAATGGTTCAGGGGGGAAAATGTAATGCCTGACAAGGTAGGAGATCACTTACACTCCAAGAGGATAAACAAAACTTAGCTAATTTATTTTGACAAAGAAACTGGACAATATGTGAACATGGATGCTAAGAGTGCTAGGTTGAGGAGCCTGAGTCATAACTTTGAATGGGGTCTAAATTATTGATATGAGTATATTCACCAGAGATTATGTATTTAATGTGAGACTGATATGCCACAAATCCCCCAGATTATAAAGGAAGAATCCTAAGGCCTCAGGGAGACAGGAATGTTGGCATGAATTTATGACACATGACTTATAGCTGTCTTCCAGGAACCACACCGCCCCAGGAGGCTCAGAGAACACTCCTTTCACCAAAGAGTTAAGAAACACAATTAAAAAGGAACACCAATACACTTTAAAACCTCAAAACTGCCATTGAGGAGGCTCTTAATTTCAGTGGGGATGATGGAATCCCAGTGGTAGAAACTAATTACCACAAAGTGTTAGTCAAAGTTTTGACCACAAGGATCTTTGTCAGTGGCTAAATGATTGTGGTATCCTAGGAATGAAATAGATAAGCAGCCTTCTAAAATATTACGTGATCCATCTAACTGAAAAGCCTCCAAAATCTGGGGGCCAGAAACTTGCCTTGAGCCTCCATGATGAGAATGAGCCTCTTAACTGTGCCTCTTGACTGAAAGGACTCAAGTGGAAAAAAGTGAAAGTTTCTCAGTCGTGTCTGACTCTTTGTGACACCAAGGACTGTAACCTGCCAGGCTCTTCTGTCCATGGAGATTCTGCAGGCAAAAATACCGGAGTGGGTTGCCATGCCCTTCTCCAGGGAATCTTCCAAGCCCAAGGATCGAACCCAGGTCTCCCGCATTTCAGGCAGATTCTTTACCGTCTGAGCTACTAGGGAAGGCCAAAAGGACTCGAGGTCTCCTTGAAACAAAATCCTGAAGCACTGACATATGTAATAACTATGAATCTTCCTCCAAGCCTTTTCCAAATGTACCTGAGGCCATTAACAAATCAGGGAGACTGTGCATTGAGGGGAGAAGGCACTGGCACCCCACTCCAGTACTCTTACCTGGAAAACCCAATGGACGGAGGAGCCTGGTAGGCTGCAATTCATGGGGTCGCAAAGAGTCGGACACGACTGAGCGACTTCACTTTCACTTTTCACTTTCATGCATTGGAGAAGGAAATGGCAACCCACTCCAGTGTTCTTGCCTGGAGAATCCCAGGGACGGGGGAGCCTGGTGGGCTGCCGTCTATGGGGCCGCACAGAGTTGGACATGACTGAAGCGACTTAGCAGCAGCAGCAGCAGCAGCAGTGCATTGAGGGGAAGGAAATATACAGATTCTTTCAGAGTTAGACACTAACTCTGAATTGATACTAATTTTTGTGAACCATAAATATCAGTGCAGTCCAGCAACCAAAGAAAAAAACTCACAGTACTCAGGTAATAAATGGAGTTGTGCCTCAAGACTGTCTCATAGTTGGGCCAACTAGGGTCATGGACTCACCCAGTGGTATTTCCTAGTTCCTGAATTTAAACCCAGAATAGACACATTTGGCAAGTGGCAGAATTCACTGATCTCCTGAGTCACTCAGTGAGGGATATTATGTTAGAAACTGTTAAAGAGGAATCACCATCTTCCTTTACTGGCAATACTGCATTACTGAGAAGTCACAAAATTGGCTCTAGGTCATATTCCTGAAAGATTATCATCTCATCTTTACTTCCTCACCTTCCTTATTTGTTCCTTAGTTCACTGAAGTAAGGTATCCCTTTCAACAGACACATACACATCAATGAGACTATGCTTGCAAAACTTCTACTTTCTCATTGCAAACCCAATACTTCGGTCTATCTTTTTTCTTGACTTTCCCTTTCAACACTGAACCTGTGGACTATCCTCCCCTTGGAAGGCTGTTCCCTCCTTTAAGCTGTGGCACAGCTCTCTCTGGATTGCCTTCTGACCTTTCTTCTATTCCTTCTCATCCTCTTCCCAGCATCTAAATTTAGGTTCCCCCAGGATTTCCCTTGGGGGTTTTATTTCCTTTTCACGGCTTGTAATTAAAATCTAATACTTCCAAATTTATATCCAGTAATGACCTCTACCTGAACATCAGAAACGTATCACCAAATGCTTGTTGTCTCTACTCCAAATGCCTAAAACTAAGTGTATCTACAGCTTGGTGCAGCGTCTCTCTGTCGTTTCATGTCTGCTGCTTTGCTTGTGTCCCTTTAATTAATGGCACCAATCGTGACAGAGTCACTGAAGTCCAGAAACACAGAAATCATTTTTATCCTTGTTTATCTAATCACTAAGTCCTACCAAATCACAGTGTGGCTTCATAATTAGCATGGTTTATTTCCCATCCTGTTCTCTACAGATACTTCCTCTGATTAAAACCAGAGAGAGTCGTATAAAGTAGAAATCTTGCCAGGTGCTACTTTTGTATAAAACCATTCAGGGATTCACCATCTTTGAGAGCTGCTCACGTTTTCAGGAGATATTTCCACTTCTTTCCCCTTCTGGGCACATAGTAAGATTGGAATTCCTGGCTTTCTTTATGGCTGGGATGAGAGTCCACGTGACTATTTCTGACCAATGAGTTTCGTCACTTTTAACCACAGCATCTTAGCTGCTGAAGAAAGACCAGCCGGGGCTCTCTTATTCCCATTACCGTAATACAATATTTGAGATGGTGGTCCTTGATCCCTAGATCTGTGAGTGATGACTCATGATCTATATGTAGTGTAAGCAAAAAACTATACTTCTGTTGTTTTTAAGACACCGAGTTAATTGGTCTGTTAACACAGTACAACCTATCTTATCCTGATTGAAATGAAAATTGGTTTCCAGAAGTAGGATGCTGCTCAACAATAACACTGAGAAACAGAATTAGTCTGGGGGCCCAGAGAGGGGATGTGAAGACATTGAAAGTGGGATAGTCCGTTAATGCAGTGATAAAACAACTGGCAAAACTGATAGGTACAGAAAATGGATCTAATGAACTAGTAGCTTAGAGGCAAGGATTAGACATATGAACATTAGTAACATACATTAACTGCTATTGGTTACATTTGGTCAGGTATTAAAAGTAAAAAAACAACCTTTACAAATTGGCTGCTTCACCTGCAGAAACATGAATGGACCCAGAGATTGTCATACTGAGTGAATTAAGTCAGATAGAGAAGGACAAATATTCTATGAAGCTGTGTATATGTGGAATCTAAAACAATGTACAAGTGAACTTATATGTAAAACAGAAATAGAGTCACATGTAGAAAACAAAATCATGGTTATCAGTGGGGAAGGAGGAAGGGACAAAATGGGAGACTGAGATTGATATACACACACTATTATATATAAAATGAATAACTAATAAAGACCTACTATATAGCACAAGAAATTCTACTCAAGAGTATTCTCCATAATAATATACATGGGAAAAGAATCTAAAAAAGAGTGTGTGTATAAATCTGATGCACTCTGCTATACAACAGAAACTAACAGCATTGTAAATCAACTATAATCCAATAAAAATTAATTTAAAAAATTAGCTGCTAAAGACCCTGATGCTGGGAAAGATTGAGGGCAAGAGGAGAAGGGGTCGACAGAGGATGAGATGGTTGGATGGCATCACTGACTCAATGGACATGCATCTGAGTAAACTCTGGGAGATAGTGAAGGACAGGGAGGCCTGGCGAGCTGTAGTCCACGGGGTCACAAAGAGTCAGATATGACTGAGCGACTGAACAACAATAACAATAAGCAAGCCTAAAATAAATAGGGAGAATGGAAATTATCAGGGGACTTCTCAGGTTGGAGGAAGCAACTGTGTTTTCCTTTCCATTGATAAAATATAAAACTGAGTAGGCTTTGTGTGGCAAAAGGTGATTAGAAGTCAGCCTTGCAAGCAAAACAAAGACATGACTGCTAAAACCATGTGTTCAAGGTGTGCCCAAAACACTTTCCCAGCTAGACGAGAATGGTTCAAGGCAAGGAGACAGAAGTTATGTCTCCTTTCTCCAAAGACAGATAAGTAGTAAAGTGCCCACAACTATGTTGAGAGACAGGACTGTGTTTCAAAAAGAACTGTGGGTATGGTTAATGGCACAATGAGATAACTAAAATGAAACAGGTAAGAAGCTGACTAAATATTTGAGGTATCTGTCACAGAACCATAATCCAAAGAGAATAATGAAGAGGAAAAAGCTATGAGGGTGGAGAATAGAGCCACAGAGAAATGCATTGGGAAGACATTTTCAAGGATCTGAATTAGGAGTTAACCAAGGAGCACTCTTCCCCATCCCCCACCTCAACCTCATCTTCAGGGCACAGGTTTCTTCTCTTACTCCAGCAGAACTTCACGAAATCTACTAATCAGTAGCTGTGGTGCATCTCTCTCTTTCCACTGAGTGCATTTATGTACTATGATTGTTTTACTTCTATTCCAACAGTGGATACTAGTTTTGGGGACTAGAGCTGATAATTTGTCCCCTTACCTCAAAGTCTTTGGACCAAACGCAGGTAAACTTCTAGACACTATACCCTAATGCAGAAGCTACTGTAAGACCCCAGACTCAGCTGATGCCACAGCTCAATGTGTCTTCCTTAGGGAGGAGGTGAACACATTTTGCATGCTAGATGGAGGACAAATCAAATATTTGGTGACTAGAAAGGCAAACTGTGGTAGTCATTAGTACTATTTTCTAGAAACATACAGAGTTTATTCCTTCTGCACATGCGGTGACTGTGAGTAGAAGGGATCTGTGTCACCTCGAAGAACATTTAGTTGCTAATGTGAAACACTCCAGAATTCTCTTTTCCTTCTGACAAGGTAACTTCCACCATTCAAGGTATTTCAATAGCCTGGATTCCTTAGTGACAACAAGCAGAATTCCCCTGCTCACCTGTGATAGACGTACAGGGAAAGAAAGATAAGCTATTTTAAGCCAGTGAAAATGGGAGTTATTCGTAACCAGAGCAAAACTTTGCCATTCCTGATTTATGGTTCATCACTTACAAGTCCAAGCTTCTTAGAATGACACACAAGATCCTCTGTGAACCTGCCCCTGTCCGTTCTCCATCCTCATCTTCTGTCACTTTTTCCTTCAACTTTATGTCTAATAATAGTTGCCTGTGCATACTTTTCCTGCTCACCATTTGTTGCCTTTGTCTACTTCATTTTCCTTGCTTACAACTCACTTTTTTTCATATCTTCTTCACTTGGCTAGAACTCACTTCAGCATCACTTTCTCCAGGAATGATGACTGATTTAGTTTGGAGTTTTAGTGTGGAGTTCCTGAGAATAATTTTATATTAGTCCTTCTTGTGTTGTATGGAAGTTATCTGTTTACACATATTGTTCCCAGTTATACTGTAATCGGCATGGCCATGAATGATCTCTTCATCTTTATGCCATCTGTACTCGATGAAGTATCTGGTGCACAAGAAATGTAAAATAAACACAGACTCTTCCGCTTAATCTAACTTCTGCATACAATTTAGCCCAGTTTTAGGACTTCCAAATTTGAAGAATCTGTATTTAATACTTTCCCTATTTTCTCTTAATTCTGACAGAATAAAGCATGTTAATTTCTCTTAGATATTTGAGGATTGCTTTCTTCACTTTATGATTATTTTTGTGATGGCATAAATCTGTTTCATCCATCTTCCTCTTCTTTCTTAGATCTGTCTCAGTTCACTTCAGTCGCTCAGTCGTGTCCGACTCTTTGCGACCCCATGAATCGCAGCACACCAGGCCTCCCTGTCCATCACCAATTCCCAGAGTTCATCATAACTTTTCTTCCAAGGAGTAAGAGTCTTTTAATTTCATGGCTGCAGTCACATCTGTCTAGCCCATGTCAAATTTAGGAAAGGGATCCTTAGTATTACAACGGAGGACAGAGATACAAATAGGTCAGTTTTTTTTTTTTTAAGTAACATACAGAAGATATATTAAAAGAAAGTTAACCTTTATAGACTGATAAGCATGACTTTCTTTTATATAAAATTCTTAACAAAAGTTCCAGTAAGGGCTTATCTTGTTTATCTTTCTACAACACTGCTCCTTATTAGAACTAGATATAATTCAATATCTGACAATTCCTCAAGAGCCTGAAGTCTCAAAGGAGCACAATGAAGGGAAAGAGAGGATATCCAAAGGGTAAAATTACAGAGGGGACATGTGGAAAAGAGAGAAACTACAAAGGGAGGAGGCTTCTCTATGGAAAGAGAAAGGAAACTTGTAAGTGCCATGGATATTAAAAGAGGAGATTCCAGATCAATTGGAGAAAACAATGAGCTGAATAGAAGCCACTTCTAATTTCACCTTTTCATGGTCAGAATAGGTTGGAACATGCTTCTCAAACCTAAAGTAAAGCAATATTTGCATGGCATTCTTTTGATCCATTAAGTATATTTGAAAGCCTCATGGAAGAACACTCAATCCCAGGATGAGGCATGCTTTCTTCTCAGGCTATAGATTATGGTAGTGGGGCTTCACTTACTGAGCAGTGACTTTGATATTGGCAACAGTCATGAATGCAACAGAGAAGGTTCCTGCTCTCACAGAGCTATAAACTAGCATCTGCCATTAAGTGATGTCAGAAGACACAGTTCACTCATAATCCCAGGAATTCCAAGCCCAGTTCATTTCAAAACCTAAAGCGTTACACTGTTACCCTTTAAAAACCTAACTGGGCAAGGAGACATCCAGAAACTTCTAGAGGGTGGGGATATACACAGCACACACCTTTCTCATCAAGTCTTCTCTAAACCCTTACTTCGTATCATCAAAGGGGCCTCAGGACACTTGTGAGATCTTTAACAAGCACTACAGTGTCAAATGCAGACTTTATACAACATGCAAAGCATGCGAATGTAATCTAGATTCATGCTGATGTAATATCACCTACATGTGGGTTAAGTTTCTAGCCTTCCTAGTTACAAGTTTTGGGACCCTAAGGGAAAAGTCTTCACATGTTAAGACTCATTTTCTGCATTGGAAAGTTGGAAGAATACTACTACTTACATTATAAGGTAATTGTAAGGAATAAATGATAAACTGTATTAAAGTACATTTGTAAGGATTATCCTACTTCTAGTCTTATGACTTCTATTAATAGCTAATGTGTACATAGTAGTATAATTCTTCTTATTCATTTGTATAACAGTTCCCCTAGTGGGAGATACTAGACAGTGGGGAGACAACACAACAATCAAATTTCAAAGTAAAGGTCTTTTCAGAGGGCGCTTTTCACCAATTCTCACATTAGGTCAGATCGCTTTATTAGCTGCTTCCATCAAGCAGGGACTTTTGTCCATTTTGTTCACTGTTGTATCTCCGGCTCTTATCATGCATAGTAGGTGATCAACAATTAATATTGCTTGAATAAATGAATAGCATCTATTACTTATCTTTTTCGACTAGACTATGAACTCCAGAGAAGATTATGTCTGTCATCTTTAACACTGTGTCTACAGGCTACTTAGCAAAATCATCTGTACATGACAGGTTTCAATTAAATGTGTTACAAAATGAATGAGTGAATGATTGAAAAATAAATGAAAGAGGAAACACAGGTTCTATGAAAACACACAGTCAACAAAACATTTTACAGAAAATGTCCCATGGAACAAGAGGAGGAGGAATATTCCAGCCTAGGGCATTTTTCATGAGGAACAAAGTAAGCAGTAGAAAAACTTATCTCTTTCTATACACTCCATGCTTCAGTAGCACCAGATTTTATTCTCTTCTATAAAATACATCATACTTGTGAATAACTCCACATACTTTTAGAAGGTAAAAAACGCTCTTTTTCTGCCTCCATCTGTCAAACTCCTCAGTTAGGCCAAGATCCAAAACCACTTCTGTCGTAAAATACTTCCTAATTCTCCCCAGTTCAAGTGAATTGCTTCTAAATCCTCATTCTATCATGTTTGCTACCAACATTCACTGACTAAAGAGCTTAATATACATGTGGTTAGCTGTAGGTGCTTGTCTCCTCACCTAGATTAGGATGTCCTTAAAGGCTGAACTCACTCATTTAGCTTTGTATTCCCTCAAATACTAGCAGGAAAAAAAAAATATATATATATATTTTAATCAAATAGAGTTGAAATAAGACCCAAGAAGTGCCACAGCAGGAGTTAGAAATTGAAGTATCTTTTATTCAGTCTTCACAGCAAGCTCAATTCCAAATGTCTCTTTTTCTTCTTCGTTGCCTTTTTTTAGCTGCAAGTCAAAATTCCTAACACCTACTTACTTTACTGACATTGCAAAGATCAATAAAGTAATATTATATGGCAGTTTTAAGATCAGAGCATAAAAGATACTCCTTTTTGTTTGTAAAAAATTGCACCATCTTCCACTTTATATTGTTAGCTTAAACAGGAGACTGGTTAAAATAGCATCTGCTTCTTTCAATCTTACCATCCCTCCCACCCTCTCCTCCTCCTATTCTCAATCTTTTGTCCACAAATAGAGATATTCCAATGTATCTATAATTACCCTAAAGTGAAAATCTATAGTATTTTTAAATAATACACTGAAATCCTCAATAAAGATGAAAACCATTAAACACATTGAATAAAATTAATGAAGTTAGGAAACACCATACTCTGTCACTAGATTTTCTGATGCTTTGAGTGTTACTTTTTAACATTAGAAAAAAACAGTATTAACAATAAAGTTCTTACATTTGAAACTAAGATCTGACTGAGAATAAACTTACCTAAAGACCAGTAGGGAGTGGGAGTGTTCCAGGCAGGAAGCAAGGGTAGGCCCTGAGCGGGGAATAATTTGGTGTCCTCAAGGTGGCGCTAGCGGTAAAGAACCTGCTTGCTAATGCTGGCGACATTAAGAGATGCGGGCTCAATCCCTAGGTCAGGAAGATTCCCCTGGAGGAGGGCATGGCGACCCACTCCAGCATCTTGCCTGGAGAATCCCCATGAACAGAGGAACCTGGCAGGCTACAGTTCATGGGGTTGCAAAGAGTCGGACACAACTGGGCAACTAAGCACGGCACAGCACTAGGAACCTTAAGTGTGGACACCAAAAGGGGAAAGAGGAGTGGGATGAATTGGGAGATTGGGAATATATATATATTACTATGTATAAAACAGATAACATATGACACCCTACTGTATAGCACAGGGAACTCTATACTTAATGCTCTGTGGTGACCTAAATGGGAAGGAAATTCAAAAGAGAGGGGATATCTGTAAATATACAGCTGATTTGCTTTGCTGTACAGGAGAAAAGGGCTTCCCTGGTGGCTCAGATAGTAAAGAATCCGCCTGCAACATGGGAAACCCGGGATCGATCCCTGGGTTGGGAAGATTCCCTGGAGGAGGGCATGGCAACCCACTCCAGTATTCTTGCCTGGAGAATCTCCATAGACAGAGGAATCTGGCACGTTACAGTCCATGGGGTTGCAAAGAGTCAGACACAAGTGAGCGACTAAGCACAGCACTAAGCACACAGCACAGCAGAAAATAAGCAACACTGTAAACAACTATGCTCCAATGAACATTAAAACAGTAGAAAAGAAAGGCAGGTGGCTGGAACTGCAGAAAAGGATGTGAGTGAAGGAAGGTGACTCAGTCTTCAAGGTAAGCAGCGAGGTCAGATCATTTAAGGCTTTCCAGGTCTGGTTAAAAATTTTATTTTCATTCCAAGTTATCAGGGAAATCTTTGAGTTTGTATTTCTAAAATATCACTGTGTCTATTAGATGGGGAATGGATTACTGGGGAATTTGACCTAGGAATAAATAAATAAAAGTAGAGTCATTCTTTCATTCAACAAATATTTATAAAGCAATCAAAATACTTCTAAAGCATCTCTTCATAGAACATTCTCAAGGATAGATCACATGCTGGGCCATGAAATAAGCCTTGAAAAATTTAAGAAGATAGAAATAATATTGTGTTTCTTTTTCACAACCATAAAGGTATGAAATGAGAAATCAATAACAGGAAGAAAGCTGAAAAATTCACCAGTATGTGGAATATAACAACATACTCCTGAGCAACTAATGGATCAAAGGAAAAATTAAAAAGGAAATCACAGAGTATCCTGAAAAAAATGAAAAAATACAACATACCAAAACTTATGAGATGCAGCAAAAACGATTCTAAGAGGAAGGTTTATAGTGACAGATGCTTACATTAAGAAAATAAAACTCAAATAAACAACCTAACTTTATGTCTCATGGAATTAGAAAAAGAACAAACTAAACCTAGTTAGGACAAGGAAGGAAGAAACAACGGTCAGAGAGGATATAAATGAAATAGAGATAAGAAAAAAAATAGACAAATACTAATGAAACTAATATATTTTTTTTAAAGATAAAACAGACAAGCTTTTGGCTAGACTAACAAGAAAGAAAGAAGTTTCAAATAAACAAAACTGTAAATGAATGAGAAGACATTACAACTGACATCACATAAATACATAAGATTGTAAGAGGCCACTATGAAAAATTATACACCAACAAATTGGGTAGCTTGGAAGAAATAGATAAATTACTAGAAATATATAACCTGACAAGACTGAATTGTGTAGAAACAGAAAGTCTAATAGATTTATGAGTAAGGAGACTAAAGCAGTAATCAAAAGCCTCCCAACAAAGAAAAATCCCATACCAGATGGTTTCACTGGTGATTCTTCCAAACATTTAGAGTTTGTGACACTTCTCTCAAACTTTTCCAAAAAACTGAAGAGAAAGGAACACTTCCACCTATTCTGTATGTCTTAGATATGACACCAAAAACATAGGCAACAAAAGCAAAAATAAACAGTTGGGACTATATCAAATTGAAAACTCTACAAAGAAAAAGAAACAGTTAACTACATGAAGAAGCAATGTATGGAATAGAAGAAAATATTTGCAAACTATGTATCAGGTTGGATTTAGAAAAGGCAGAGGAACCAGAGATCAAATTGCCAAAATCTGCTGGATTATCAAAAAAGCAAAAGAGTTCCAGAAAAACATCTACTTTTGCTTTACTGACTATGCCAAAGCCTTTGACCGTGTGGATCACCACAAACTGTGGAAAATTCTTCAAGAGATGGGAATACCAGACCACCTGACCTGCCTCCTGAGAAATCTGCATGCAGATCAAGAAGCAACAGTTAGAACTGGACATGGAACAACAGACTGGTTCCAAATTGGAAAAGGAGTACGTCAAGGCTGTATACTGTCACCCTGCTTATTAAATTTATATGCAGAGTACATCATGTGAAATTCTGGGCTAGATGAAGCACAAGCTGGAATCAAGACTGCCGAGAGAAATATCAATAACCTCAGATGTGCAAGTGACACCAACCTTATAGTAGAAAGTAAAGAACTAAAGAGTCTGTTGATTAAAGTGAAAGAGGAGAGTGAAAAAGTTGGCTTAAAGCTCAACATTCAGAAAACGAAGATCATGGCATCTGGTCCCATCACTTCATGGGAAATAGATGGGGAAACAGTGGAAACAGTGTCAGACTTTATTTTTTGGGGCCCCAAAATCACTGCAGATAGTGACTGCAGCCATGAAATTTAAAAGACACTTGCTTCTTGGAAGAAAAGCTCTGACCAACCTAGACAGCATATTAAAAAGCTGAGACATTATTTTGCCAACAAAGGTCCATCTAATCAAGGCTATGGTTTTTCCAGTAGTCCCATATGGATGTGAGAGTTGGACTATAAAGAAAGCTGAGTGCTGAAGAATTGATGCTTTTGCACTGTGATGTTGGAGAAGACTCTTGAGAGTCCCTTGGATTGCAAGGAGATCCAACCAGTTCATCCTAAAGGAAATCAGTCCAGAATCCTGAATATTCATTGGAAGGACTGATGCAGAAGCTGAAACTCCAATACTTTGGCCACCTGATGCGAAGAGCTGACTCATTTGAAAAGACCCTGATGGTGGGAAAGATTGAAGGCAGGAGGAGAAGAGGATGGCAGAGGATGATATGGTTGGATGGCATCATCGACATAATGGACATGAATTTGAGTAGGCTCCGGGTGTTGGTGATGGATAGGAAGGCCTGGCGTGTTGCAGTCCAGAGGGTTTCAAAGAGTCAGACATGACTGAGCGACTGAACTGAACTGAACTGATGTATCAGGGAAAGAGTTAATAAAATATGCAAATAATTCTTTTACAGCTCAACAACAAAAACAAATAATCTGTGAAGAATGGACCCGAGATCTGAACAGACACTTCTAAAGAAGACATACAGATGGCCAATAGCCACACAAAAAGATGCTCTGCATCACACTGATCATCAGGGAGACGCAAATCAATTCAGAAACAGTTCTGCACAGATTAGGATACAATGGGCTTTTAATAAAGATGCAAACAGAATTAAATAGAAAAACTAAAGTGCTTTCAACAAATGGTGCTGGAACAACTGAACATCCATATGAAAAGAAATTACAAACTTCAACTTTTACCTCACCTATTGCTAAATTATTAATCCCAAATATATCATGATCCCAAATGTGAAATGTAAAACTATAAAACATTAAAGAGAAAATAGAGAATAAAAATTTATTGATCTTGTGTTAAACAATTCTTAGGTTTGATACCAAAAATGTGATTTCTTATTTTTTAAAGAGACAAATTGGTTTTTATCAAAATTAAAACCTTTTCCCTGTGGGGAAAAAAAAATTAACAAAAGAAGAGCATGAAAGAACATAATAATAAGAGAATAATAAGAGAATGAAAGAACAAGCAGCTAAAGACTGGAAGAAAATATTCTGAAATCGTATATTTGACAGAGACTTGTCTGTAAAGTATATTAAAATCTCTCAAATCTCAACAGTAAGAAAACAACATAAAATGGAGAAAAAATGTAAACAGATATCTAATCAAAGAAAATATATGATGGCAAACAAGCACACTAAAAGATGCTCAATGTCATTGCTAATTTGCAAAATGTCAATTAAAACTGCAATGAGATACCACTATATACCTATTAGAATATATGAAATTAAAAAGAAAGAGGAGGTAGAGGAAGAAGAAAACAAGAGGGTGAAAGATAAAAGGAAAAGGAGCTGACAATACCAAGTACTAGCAAGAAAGCAGAGCAGCTGTAAATCTCTCTGGTGGGAATGCAAAATGATACAGGAACTCTGGAAAACAGACTGAAAGAGTGAACTTTATCATATATAAATTTAAAAAAATTTAAAAGATAGACACAAGATGGTAACTGAAAGAGGATGTAGGACAAGTGAGCTTTTTAAAAGACAGAAGATATAACTATATGCTTACAGGCTGATAAGAACAATTCACTTGAGGGGGAAAACTTATGAATGAGTGAGAAACAGCAAAGAATTCTAGAGCAACTACTTCAAGAAGGCAAGAAAAAAAAAAAAAAATGGATCGTCACAAGACAGAGATGTTGACATTTCCTTGGAACATAAAGAGTTAATTAGGATAAACAGAGAGGGCAGAATATATGGGGAAAGACACAAGTGAGTGAATAGATGTAGTGGCTGGCTCAAGCTCGCTTCTGATTGCTTCTATTTTTCTAAGTGAGACAAGAGGCTAAGAATGATATTCAGGAAGGATGTGTTGTATGAAATTATCACCTAAGAGGGTGGATGAGTGAGTAGACTAGGTTGGACAGACTATGTAGATTCAAGAAATACTGACTCAACAATGGCGCAATGCTCTGGAAACTGCTATTTAGCCAAAAAGATGTAGTTTTACTCTTAATAAGAGAACTTATAAAATACAGTATTATGAAGTGGGACAAAATCTGTATTCGTGATGAAAGTGAAAGCATAAATCACTCAGTGTGTCTGACTCTTTGTGACCCCATGGACTGTATGGAATTCTCCAGGCCAGGCTACTGGAGTGGGTAGCCTTTCCCTCTCCAGGGGATCTTCCCAACCCAGGGATTGAACCCAGGTGTCCTGCATTGCAGGCAGATTCTTTACCAGCTGAGACACAAGGGAAGTCCAAGAATACTGGAGTGGGTAGCCTATCCCTTCTCCAGCGGATCTTCCTGACCCAGGAATCAAACTGGGGTCTCCTGCCTTGCAGGTGGATTCTTTACCAACTGAGCTATGAGGGAAGCCCTGTACTCATAATAATCGGCTCTAAATAAAAAGAAGTTTCTGGTTCTGGAAACCAAAGAAATAATCTTCCAAGATATACAACACTAGATACAGTCTTGTATAAATTTTAAAAACACAAAAGTCACATAAACAGAAGTATCAGCAACCGAAAGGCACCCCAATTGATTATTCAAAACTGAAATGGAAACCAGTGAATCACAGAACATAAAGGATGATACAGGCTTGCAAATAAAAATACATTAAAAACAAAGTAGTTATTTGGAGGGGCTTATTTAAAATAAGCCACATTAGATTCAAACTTCACTGTGTCTATAATTTGGCTTTATTTTAATCTTATTTGTTTATTTTAACATTAATTTTTATTGAAATATACTTTCATTGTGTTAGTTTCTTGGTATACAGTGAAGTGAATCAGTCATAACGTATACATATATCCACTCTTTTTTAGATTTCCTTCCCATTTAGAGTTCATCACAGCAGCGAGTAGAGCTCCCTATGCTATGCACTAGGTTCTCATTAGTATCTATTTTATACATAATATGTATATATGTCAGCCCCAATCTCCTACTTCATCCCATCCCCCTCTACATTACAGAGATGGGGGATATAGAGACCAGAAGTTTGTTCTCTACATCTGTGAACTTTAGAGGTGAGAAAAACTTAAGAAGGATATGCAAAGCAATTAATACAAATGTATCTAGTACATGCATCCAGAAATAATGTAAATCAAAAATTATCAGGAATATCCTGGACATGGTAGAAAAAAGAGTTACGCATCATTATAATTTCAAGGACATTTCACTTAAAAGTCCACAGAGAAAGAAAGAAAAAGAACTCCCAAGCAGCATCTAGTCCCAAACCACCACTTTCAGAAGCAAACGGTTCTTACTGTAGGCTGAAACCATCCCCAAAGGAAAAGATTTAGAGGAGGAATTTGAAAGGTATGTGAAATGAGGCCTGTCATATGGTTAGAGGAAAATAGCCAAAGTGTCTTAGGGAAGCATTCAAACTTATCATTGCCAAATTGTCCTTATAAATTATAAAACCACATAAGGAAATCTGGCTTATCTACTTTCATAAGCATTACTACTAAATGAATAAATGATCTATGGAAGGCAGGTTCTGAAAGTCACATTAGAATAAATTAGAAAAATGGCAACAGAATAATTAGCTTTGCAATTCTTTGAAACGTCCTCCCCCCTCCACCTCTGGCTATAAGCAAAAGCATTTGCCTTCACTTTTGTACAGGTAGCAAAAGGAGAAAAAATGATTAACTTTTAACATGTTATCATATGGAAAATTTTAGGATTTTATTATACCTTTTAAAAATGAAATCATCATTGGTATCAAATAGTCTGCCACTCAATTCCTTCTCAATAATACTTTTAATATAGTTCACTATTCATTTTGCTTTCCAAGGTTAATAATGGCCTTCTACGGTTTCCACTATACTCAACTTAGTAGGTGGTGCTGACCAACTGTTTTAAGCAAGAGGTGACATTGACGTAAAGCTCTAAGTAATATAAACTCCTCTGTGCTGACTTAAGTATTTGGCACTGCACTATGAAACTAAAAGCCAAACATTTAATGGAAACAAACAACGAGGAATGTCAGACAAGGACATAAAGTGATAAAGGCATTTCGTACTAAATAATAGAGAACATCCTGCAATTGTTTCTTTGGTTTTGCTGATGAATAAAACTGATGGTAAAGTTCTTATACTGAATGATATGCTATTGAGATTCCTTTATCTATGGTTGGGGGGGGCGGGCGGTGCATGGGAAGCAGTGAATTAGCTTCATTCTTACCCTATAATTAAGAAAAATAACAGCCCTCTTTAAAATTATTTTTCCCTGATTCAAAACCTTGTTTTAACTGATGTTCACTGGATATTGCCTCAGCAATAACAGACAGTGCTTATCCATTTTTTTCCTTATATGACTTAAAATGCCTCACTGGCAACTCAAAGCTTGCCCCCGGTCCCCTTCCCTCTGCCACACACATACACACACACATCATGCACTAAAACTCAGCTACCTAAAAGCAAGGCTGAACATTCAGAGACTGTTTATTAACTGAGCCAATTTGATTTAAAGGCCAGATTTTCCATCTTTTTTTTTTTTTTCACTGTGCATTTTTAAAAGTTTATGGCAAAGAGGATCTTTGGGTAAGAGGGTAGTAGATGCTGCAAAAGCCTTTTCTCCTTCAGTATCATGCTGTGCTTCTTCACATGACAAATTTTTAACTGATACTAACTTATTCCTTCAAAAACTCTGACTGAAAATGTTAATAAGTTCACTGGGATAGACTGATGGCCAAGGCAGAATTTTAAGTCAACAACAGCTAAAGATTGCTTCTGAGGATCAGAACGTGGGGCCTAGCCCCCATTACAGACAGAAAGTAAAGGGGGGAAAGACATTAACATGTGATTTTAAAGGTGTAATTGATAAAAATGTGCTTATTTGCTCAGTAGTGTCCGACTCTGTGACCCTATGGACAACAGCCCATCAGGCTCCTCTGTCTATGGGGACCCTCCAGGCAATACTGGAGTGGGTTGCCATGCCATCCTCCAGGGGATCTTCCCAACCAAGGGATCAAACCCAGGTCTCCCACAATGTAGGTGGATTCTTTACTGCCTGAGCCACCAGGGAAGCCCAAGAATACTGGAGTATGTAGCCTATCCCTTCTCCAGGGGATCTTCCTGACCTAGAAATCAAACCAGGAGGGTCTCCTGCATTGCCAATGGATTCTTTACCAGTTGAGCTACCAGGGAGGCCCAGTTGATAAAATCAGCAATCCTAAATTTGGAATTTAGGTTTCAATTCCAAAGAGTCCTTTACATTATTGGGGACACACATTTTCCCCACAGAAACAACATTATAGGTGGTGTTTTAGCGCATAAAATTATTTTCAAAATACAAACATTCAAATAGTTCTCATTTTATTTAAACAGAGGGTGTTAAGTAGGATGATTCAGTTACTAGTAGTGAAATGAACTTTCACAAGCACAGAAGCAAAATATATTATAAGGAGAGAGGGATGTTTTATGCAATCATAAGACACAAGAGTATAGCTACGTCCTGGGAAGAATTAGAGTCACCTTGGCTTTCAGTTGGTAAAGAATCTGCCTGCAGTGCAGGAGACCCGGGTTCAATCCCTGGGTTGGGAAGATCCCCTGGAGAAGGAAATGGCAACCCACTCCAGTATCCTTGACTAGAAATCTCATGGACAGAGGAGCCTGGTGGGCTCCAGTCCTTGGGGTCGCAAAGAGTTGGACNTTCAGTTGGTAAAGAATCTGCCTGCAGTGCAGGAGACCCGGGTTCAATCCCTGGGTTGGGAAGATCCCCTGGAGAAGGAAATGGCAACCCACTCCAGTATCCTTGACTAGAAATCTCATGGACAGAGGAGCCTGGTGGGCTCCAGTCCTTGGGGTCGCAAAGAGTTGGACATGACTGAGCGACTAATACACACTGGCTTTCTCTCCAACTCTAGTCCCTGATTATCTTAGTGAATCTGCCTTATTCTTTGCTCTTTCTCTTTAGATTTTTTATTTTTTATAAACACTCAAACTGCTGCATGGAACACAGACAATAATAGGGCAAAAATGGAAATCAGGCAGATCAGAGCTCTGATCTTTAATCCTCTTGTTTTCAGAGAGGACAAAAATTCACAAAGGATAAGAGATTCAGAGGAGGCGGGACTGAGAGATGTATGGAAATCATAGATGGAAGTATGAGAAGTTGTAAGGGCTATAAACAGACAAGAGGGAAGGAAACTAGAGAGAATAGAAATAATGTAGGTAATATTCAGGAAGGAAAGAACAGTATACGGCACTCTGAATTCATTCATGAAAGTGAAAGTGTTAGTTGCCCAGTCATGTCCAGCTCTTTGTGACCCGAAGGACTGTAGCTCACCAGGCTCCTCTGCCCATGGAATTCTCCAGGCAAGAATACTGGAGTGGGTTGCCATTCCCTCCTCCAGGAGATCTTCCAGACCTAGGGACCAAAGCCAGATTTTCTGCAATGCAGGCAGATTCTTTACAGTCTGAGCCACCAATGATTTACTAGGCAGAAGTATGCAGTGAGAAAATTTCTGGTTAGGATCCAAGAGTCCAGGTTTTTGAGTGACATATACCTGGTGGTTCAGACAGTAAAGAATCTGCTGGCAGTGCAGAAGACTCAGTTTTGATTCCTGAGTCAGGAAGACCCCTTAAGAAGGGAATGACAACCAACTCCAATGGTCTTGTCTGAAGAATTCCATGGACAGAGGAGCCTGGCAGACTACAGTCCCGGGGGTCGTGAAGAGTCAGACACACCTGAGTGACTAACACAACATCCTTATGCTCATTCTTAGCATCCTATGTTTTGTTCCCTCACATGGAACTGTGTGACAGGATTCTAAAAACCCTTCCAGTCTCTCATTTTTAGTCTAAATAAAAATGACAGACCTAAAGATCCCACTTTTGTTCTGGAAGTCAATCCTGTTACCGTTACAGGTGCTCTGAAGACTTTTAAATGAAGTTCATGAAAAAAAAAAAAAAAGCTCTGAATCTCATAAGGAAATATACTGAGCCAAATAGAAAACAAAATTCTATCCAGAATTCTATCATAAAGCATTCACACCAGAAGTACCATATGACTTTCTGGTTAATGAACCTTAAAACAAATGTAATGAAGCTGGAGAAGGTCCAAAGACACAAAATTAAAATGACAAAAGATATCAGTTGAACACAGACTAAAGGAATTAAGATCCTCCCTTGTAAAAAAGGTTAAGATTAAGGAGCCATAGAGATAAATATCCCCCAAACAAGAGTAAGTTAAGTAAGAATTTCTTTAATTTATCCCAAAGTATTAGAACTAGGCCCTCTCCTGAAACTTAAAAATGTGGTTATCAGACAGATCCTAAATCCAACGGCCCAATAGGAAGAGTGTATCCTCTTAATCAGAAAATATTAATTCAGAAGACTGTGGAATAAAAAGTTGAAAAGGAAAGAAATTGGATTGGAGTATCAGGAAAATTCTCTTAGAAATCACCTTTTAAAAAACAAAATTTTACTAAAGAAAGAAGAAAACAATGAAATGGTTTCTCAATACTATTAAAATAAATTGTATCTTTTGCAGTCTTTGAGTAAAATATACCTCTAAGAAAAACTCTCTAACTTTTGAATCATCAATTTTAAACCATTGTTATATGACACATGGATATGGCAATGACAGGGCACAAGATGCCCCTGGTGTTGCCACAGGCACTTAAATTACCAATGGTCAACATAGCCAGAAAATTGGTAGAAGGACTATATAATTTTACAGGCTCATCAGTTACTCTGTCATGTCCCTCAATAAACGAGGGAGTAACTTTCTGACTTAGAAGCCAAGCACTGGAGCCCACAGAAATGTGCTTGCTAGAAATCAATATGATTGTAAAAAAAAAAAAAGAAAGATAAATTCTTGAACTTCAGTTACACATGAAAGATTAAACACAATTTGTTTCCACTGCTCTCTTGTGAAATTTAGTGAAATGACAGTGAAAAGTTTAATGAAATTCATAAGAATAAAGTGAACAGAGGAGGGAATGACAGTTATCTAATTCTGGAAGTGAGATGGAAAATTAGAGAGCAAGAAAACCTGTGAACGGAGGAAACAAGAATCTGGCTGTTTTGGACTTCATAACCCAAGAAATTCTCAGACACTGAGAGGCATCATAGGGGTACAGTTGGATTTGATATAAGAAGACTGTCAAGAAATTTTTTAAAGAAGCTGTAGAAAACATAGATTCTATCCTCCATCCTCAGAGATGACTTGGAGAAATTAAATCAGGGAGACTCTATAGGACCCCAGGCAAATCGAAAACCAGAAGGATTTACTGAGTGTCTATATACTGAACAATGAAACGTATGGGTCCCTTCTCCCATTTGTCTTTAAGAATGCCAGCAGACACTTTATATCTCCCAGATAAGGGATTAAAGGAGTCGTCTCTGAAATAATTCAGTTCAGTTGCTCAGCCGTGTCCGACTCTTTGGGACCCCATGAACCGCAGCACGCCAGGCCTCCCTGTCCATCACCAACTGCTGGAGTCTACACAACCCATGTCCATTGAGTCGGTGATGCCATCCAACCATCTCATCCTCTTTTGTCCCCTTCTCCTCCTGCCCTCAATCTTTCCCAGCATCAGGGTCTTTTCAAATGAGTCAGCTCTTCACATCAGGTGGCCAAAGTATTAGAGTTTCAGCTTCAACATCAGTCCTTCCAATGAACACCCAGTACTGATCTCCTTTAGGATGGACTGGTTGGATCTCCTTGAGTCCAAGGGACTCTCAAGAGTCTTCTCCAACACCACAGGTCAAAAGCATCAATTCTTTGGCGCTCAGCTTTCTTTACAGTCCAACTCTCACATCCATACATGACCAATGGAAAAAGCATAGTCTTGACTAGATGGACCTTTGTTGGCAAAGTAATGTCTCTGCTTTTGAATATGCTGTCTAGGTTGGTCATAAATTTCCTTCCAAGGAGAAAGTGTCTTTTAATTTCATGGCTGCAGTCACCATCTGCAGTGATTTTGGAGCCCAAGAAGATAAAGTCAGCCACTGTTTCCTGCTTCCCCATCTATCTGCCATGAAGTGATGGGACCGGATGTCATGATCTTCCGTTTTCTGAATGTTGAGCTTTAAGCCAACTTTTCCACTATCCTCTTTCACTTTCATCAAGAGGCTCTTTAGTTCTTTTTCACTTTCTGCCACAAGGGTGGTATCATCTGCATATCTGAGGTTATTGATATTTCTCCTGGCAATCTTGATTCCAGCTTGTGCTTCCTCCAGTATAGTGTTTCTCATGATGTACTCTGCATATAAGTTAAATACAGCCTTGACATCGTCCTTTCCCTATTTGGAACCAGTCTGTTGTTCCATGTCCAGTTCTAACTGTTGCTTCCTAACCTGTATACAGATTTCTCAGGAGGCAAGTCAGGTGGTCTGTTATTCCCATCTCTTTAAGAATTTTCCACAGTTTGTTGTGATGTACACAATCAAGGTTTTGGCGTAGTCAGTAAAGCAGAGTAGATGTTTTTCTGGAATTCTCTTGCTTTCTTGATGATCCAACGGATGTTGGCAATTTGGCCTCTGGTTCCTCTGCCTTTTCTAAATCCTGCTTGAACATCTGGAATTTCATAGTTCACATACTGTTGAAGCCTCACTAGGAGAATTTTGAACATTACTTTGCTAGCGTGTGAGATGAATGCTGTGTGGTAGTTTGAACATTCTTTGGCATTGCCTTTATTTGGGTTTGGAATGAAAACTGACCTTTTCTAGTCCTGTGGCCACTGCTGAGTTGTCCAAATTTGCTGGCATTTTGAGTGCAGCACTTTCACATTATCATCTTTTAGGATTTGAAATAGCTCAACTGGAATTCCATCAACTCCACTAGTTTTGTTCATAATGATGCTTCCTAAGGCCCACTTGACTTCACATTCCAGGATGTCTGGCTCTAGTCTAGTGATCACATCATCGTGGTTATCTGGATCATGAAGATCTTTTTTGCATAGTTCTTCTGTGTATTCTTGCCACCTCTTCTTAATGTCTTCTACTTCTGTTAGGTCCATACCATTTTTGTCCTTTATTGTGCCCATATTTGTGTTTTATCCAAAGCAAAATAGCCATATTATATATATTACACTCCCAACTCTTGAACAAATGAGTCAGTCAAGGGAAGTAACTAAATAAGTATGCAGATTTATGGAAAGCCTTTAGTATTACTAGGAAAATAAGCAAAAATATGCATGTTTTGCTTGCTGATGGTAAAATAGCAGCTTTAGCTTAGAATGGCATAAAAATGACAATTTAAAGGTTTTAAAATTGTCATCTCATTTAATTCTTATAAAGAACCTTTAAAATAAGTCTTATTATTATCATTAACTGGGGCTCAAATGGGTCAGACAGAATGGGGATTTAAACATGCCATGGACAGTGCTTCTAACCAATATTCAATGACCATTGCATTTATTCAATAAATATTTATTGTACACTGTGCAAAACTCACTAGACCTTCTGTACTTTGATACATCTGTAGATGCTTTCTTATTTCTAGTCATTAAGTATTATTTAAAAAGAAATGAAAGTGAAAGTCACTCAGTGGCCTGGCAGACTCTCTGTCCATGGAATTCTCTAGCAAGAATACAGGAGTGGGTTGCCACCCACTTCTCCAGGGGATCTTCCTGGCCCAGGGATTAAACCTGAGTTTCCTATTGCAGGTAGACTCCTTGCCATCCTGGCCACGAGGAAAGTCAGTAAAGAAATGGATTCTCAGGTACTCCCTTACAGTCCAGTAGTTAGGACTCTGTGCTTCTGCTGCAGGGGGCCCAGGTTTCATCCTTGGTTAGGGAAACTATGATCCCACAAACCACATGGCATGGGCAAAACAAAATGAAAAAAGAAAAACCAATGGATTCTATTAAGCACTATGTTTATTTTGACCTTAATTGGAGTACTGAGCTAACAATTTACATCAACCTGATTTTTAAATTTAATAAAAAGAATAACAACTGTATTTTACCAACTGGCTACACAGGTAGCCTCTTTATTACTTTGGGATAAATATTTATTCCTGATATTGAGTCCTGCCAATTAAGGGACATTAAATGCATCAAATTACTTTGAAACAGAGCTAACAAAATAAATGTCAAGTTTCTTGAGTTTCTGACAAGCTACATAAAGCAAAACAGTAATGGGCATTAAAAAAACAACTCAGATTGTCAGACTCTGAGAACTTATTATTTATGTCCTACTAAGGGAAAGGAACACAACTGAGACATTTGGACAGGAATTTATTTAATCTGCTTCTCTCAAGTCAGAGGTTGTTGTGTGATATTTAAAATCAGACAGATATTTACTCATTTCTTTTTGCTTTGCTTCTGAAACATGGGTGTGAACTAGTTTATGGGTTATCATGTGTTGGAGAAGAAAAATAACACCAAGAAAAGAGACTTTACAAAGAAAATTTCAGACATATTAGTTCAATCTTGTAAAAATAAAATGCCTGTATTTCACCAAATGTCATAATTTGTGCAGTGAGGTTACATGTGCTTAATTTTTCTGCTCAGTTTTAAATTGTGGAATTTCTATTAAGGAACACGCTTTGTGTGAAATGGAAAAAAGCTGAACTCATAGAAACAGAGAGTAGAATGTTGGTTGCCAGGGTCTGGAAAAGGGGAGATGAGGTATAAATATTCAATGATAAGATGAATAAGTTCTGGGGGTCTAAGATACAACATAGTGAATATAGTTAACAATACTATATTATACTCTTGAGTATTGTTAAGAAAGTAGATCTTGAATGATACCCCCCCCCCACACACACACACGCATAAGGTAATTATGTGAGGGGATAGAGGTGTTAACTAACCATATTGTGGNGTGTGTGTGTGTGTGTGTGTGTGTGTGTGTGTGTGTTAAGTCGCTTCAGTCGTGTCTAACACTTTGCAATCCTATGAACTATAGGCCACCAAACTCTGTCTATGGAATTCTCTAGGCAAGAATACTGGATTGGGTTGCCATTTCCTATTCCAGGAATCTTCCTGACCCAGGGATCAGACCTGCATCTCTTATGTCTCCTTCACTGGCAGGTACACTCTTTATCACTAGCACCACGGGGAAGCCCACTTTTTGATATATAGAGCATCAAAAAGATATCTTCCATGCATTCTTTTTCAAGATGTTAGGCGACTGCCAAAATTAGAGAGTAAGCCACCACATTAGTTTCCTATTGGTGATGTAACAATTACCACAAACTGAGTGGTTTAAAACAATAGAAAATTATTATCTTACAGTTCCAGAAGTTGGAAGTCTTAAATTCAAAGTGTAGGTAGAGCTGTGCTCCTCTGGAGGCTCTAAGGGGAAATCTGTCTCCTTGCTTCCAGACTCTAGAAGCCACGTGCATATGTTGGCTCACGGTCTCCTCTATCTCCAAAGGCAGAAGCATAACATCTTCTTTCTTGGGCTCTGACAGAACTTGGCTACTTCCCTCTTATAGACTAAGGTTATTACACTGGGCCCATCTGGATAATTCAGAATAAACTCCTTGTATCAACGTTCTTAATTACATCTATAAAGTCTTATTTGCCATGTCAAGTAGCGTATACACAGGTTCTAACAGTTAGGATGTACACATCTTTGAGGGGTCATTATTTGGCTTACTGTACCCAAGAAAAAAGAAGACATTAAATTCAAGAAGCAGAGCTCCAATTAAAAAAATTGTAAAGGGGTGAGGGTTATAATGATGGATAATCAACCAGTTCAGATTAGAGCAAGATGATGGAGAGGTTACAGAGAAATGTTTCCAAGAAGCTGAAACTGATAAACCACTAACATATTGATCTTTGAACGTTTGAAAGGAGATTCATAGTTCTGAGGAAGAGTTTGGGTATGAATTAATGATAGGTTGGTAAAAAAAAAACAAAAAAATTTAAAATGAGTCAGATTATTAACACTTGTGAAGAGAAAAGGATATGCAAGAAAGGAAATATAATCATTGTAAATAATATGGCCTATATGTGAATAATATTTGTATTATTCATCATTAAACTTAAGCTCTGAGCCATTAAATCAAGATCTAATTGACAATAGATTTAATATATCTAGATTAACAGATCTTAACTGATCTAATTAAAACAAATGATACAACTATTTTAAAAGAAAGTGGGAGAGAAGAGATATGGGAGGAAAGAATAACAAAAATACAGTTTTTATTTATTTATTTTTTACTTTACAATACTGTATTAGTTTTGCCATACATTGACATGAATCCGCCACAGGTGTACATGAGTTCCCAACCCTGAACCTCCCTTCCACCACCCTCCCGATATCATCTCTCTGGGTCTATAGTTTTTAAAAGAATAAATGGATATATAATATATAAAACTGAAAAAGAAAGAAACAGTGTATAAATACATTATTTTACAGTAATGGATGCAAAAATCTAAGAAAATAACAAAGATTGAATGTGATTATCACTGAATGTGGGAATCTTAGGTGGGGACAGGTGCAACAGAAGACAGTTCTTTTTCCTTTTTTAAGGTCTTTTAGAATTTTCTTACTTCCTAAACTTTGTATATATGTTACCTATAAAAATGAAATAGAAAAATAAATGTCCTTTGTTGTATTAAATTGAACATAATATATGTGACTTTCAATCTTCATCCTCAAAAAGAGAGGCAGAGATAGAGAAAGATAGACGTGAGAGAGAAAAGAGACTTGAAGTTTGCTTTTTTCCATTTATCTGGGGTAAAATAAGATGTTTCAGCAATGTTTGGTTTTGTTTTGGCTTTGGAAGGATTTCATTTTATGTAAAAACTTTTTGGCACATTTGGAAACATTTATTTCTAATTCTTAACAACAATGACTAAAACACCAACTATTCACTTCTCAGCTCCAATGTCACCTCCTCTGTAAGCTATTTCCAGGCCATCCACTACTACAGCATTACTCCAGAGGTATTGTAAAATCACCTTGCCTTATTTCCCTCAAAGCTCTGACCACTGTCTGGTTCTTTCTTGTTTTGCTACTTGGTTTACTTGTCTATTAATATCTGCCTCTTTTTTCTGAAAGTAAAGTCCAATAGGGCAAGGCTGGTCTGCCTTGTCCACTGAGCTATTCCCAGCATCCATCAGGACTGTTGGCCCTTCAGTTCAGTTCAGTTCAGTTCAGTCACTCAGTCGTGTCCGTCTCTCTGATGGTATAAGAGAAAAGACGGGTTATTCCTTCCTTCTCATCCTTAACATTCCGAGGGAGACCAAGTTCACACAGAGTTATGAAAATGGTTTGGCAAATGCTGAGCAATTTCAAGGGACAGAAAAGCCACAGTCAACTTTTAATTTTTTTTAAGTTCAGGAAATATTTTTTCTTGTGATCCACGTGATCTAGATGTAATGTTGTCGAGGAAGTTCCTAATCAAGTACATCTTAAACAAGAGCTCAGGTGAGAAGCAAGTCAACCTGACCCAAGAGTTTGTGCAAAGTATAATTCTGAAAAGGAGAAATCCACAAATTAGGAAAGAAAAAAGGGCTGGAAAAAAGAATCTGATATCAGAATAGAAATAGTAAACCTGGAAGATGACTGACACAAAACAGGTTAAAAAAGAAATATCAGCAAAGGAATGGTAATAGACATTTACAAGATGATTAGCAATAATCTGATCAAGAAGACATCAGAGAGACTAAGGGAAGACAAATGGGCCAAATTGTACTAAAGTAAAGCCGGGACAAGTTGCAGCACATCATGGTTCAGTGAAGAGTAAGTTATAAGGACAAGGAAAGGCTCACCTGGGTCTTAACTCTTACCCCTCCAGGGCATGACTTGTTCTCGAGGGTAAAAGACAACACAGGTAGCTCTGATTAAAAAAAAAAAAACCCTGGGGATGGCCACAACATCCCATGGCAAAGGCAAAGGAATGCTTTGAACTAAGAAATAAACAACTAGAGCCAGTGAATTTTCTCAGAGGTAAGGTATCTAATTTCCTGCAAATATCCCCAGAGTCTAAGGCAAGAGAGGACAACATTCTGTGCCCTTCCTATGATGCAGTGTCACAAATAACTAAATAATCCCCAATGGCAGAGCAGCATCTACAGATGTTTGTCTTAAGGAGACAACAGAGTTGAGATATTTTCAGCAATTCAAGATACCACAGGCTCTGGGATTCCCCAAAGGTGATTGTTTACTTGGGATAAAATTACTTTTCATTTGTTTGTAGCCCACAGGCCAAACTACTTAAAAACAAAACAAAACAATGAGCTGCCTCTGTTTCACCAGGAAAAATTATATTCATTCTGCCATCCACAGAGCAACTGAGATTTTAACACGTTTTTCAGAGTTAGGCTCTTATTCAATGCCTAACTGGGTTTGTTGCTATTAAAATAAAATTATTATGAATATTTTATTAGAATAGTTCACAAATGAGTATGAAGCAGGAAGATGTAGATGTTTTAAGGAGTTCAGTATTTACTCAAAAGCAAACACTTATGGAATATTTACCTTTTACGGGATGTTATATAACATATTGGGAAATTAATAGTAGCTAAGCAAATACTTTTCCTTCATGGAAGATCCAATTCAGTGGGGAAAAGAGAGAGACAAGTAAACAGACAATTAGAGTTGGTAAGTGCTAAAGGAAAGTCAGTGCCAGGTCCTAATGAGGTTTTTATTCATCTGATCTTTGCCTCAGAGGCCCAGTGATGCCATCTAGGTCACACGCCACCGAGCACACAGCATGTAAGGCGAGACGGCTCGGCAACTCAGATGCTACTTATTAGCATGAGGAGAAAAATAACTCAAATACATTTGATACTGGTTCAAAAGTATCAGCATTGAATATTACATAAATACATAATAAAAGTATTAGAAACGGGTAAGACAGGACTCTTGGGTGTGGCCTTTTCCGACATGGACACGAGAAAGGGACAGCCAGTAACAAAGGGTGAATATTGCCCAGAACTGAGGACAATAGACAGTAGCCTCCCTTTACCCAATGCCAACACTCACTGCCTGTGTAATAGAGAATCAAACAGAAATTTTCAGTCTAAAGAAGGAATCTTCCACATGCTCAACTCTCTCCCTTGACACCTTGCTATTTTAAACAGTGCAAAGCATAGACTAAGTCAACTAAAGTAAATCGTACTGCACAATGTTTTCTGAAAATATCTTGTTTTATATTGTATTTGTGTTCTGCAGACATTCATGAGAGTCCAATGTGATGAATTTTGAAGACAAGTTTTGAGATGAAAAAGGTTTCTAGGCTTATGTTAATGGAAAATTCTGATAAAATTAGTGATGAATAATTATAATCTTCTGAGTTATTTTGCTGCTCTCCTATAGTAAGAGACACAGTTGAAAAAAATTCTATCTTTATACTGAAAGCTACTCGTCCACAGGTTTTAAATGGGTCAAGTTGCTCTTTTCCATTGCATGTGGTCTGGGGCAAAGAGCTTCCATCTACCGTGGTAGATCCAGGAAAATTGAAAAAAACAGTTAACCACAGATTACAGACATTTAATAAGTAAAGATGCTATTATTTTAAACGACAACTGGAAACTCAAAACAGGGTAAAGCTTTGAGTAAAAAAGCTCAGGACGCAACTTATTTAGTGATAGAACTTACTTCCTTAAAAAGCAGAAGTCATAGAATTGATGTGAACATACCACTAATGTGCAAAATTATAGTAAAAATATTAGGGCAAAGAAGTACGAGAGGCTGAAAAAGTTTCACTCCCAAATACTTAGATAAGTCTCAATGACTTACTGAAAACATACCACATGAGATAGGTGTTGTGTATATATTAGAAACCAACTGCTTCTTTCCCCAGGTTGATAAGTCAAAATATCAATATTTCATCAATAAATTCGTGCTGTAGCATTTGTAAGATGTGTGTATGATGGTGAAAAATTTAAGAAAATGTTATCTGCTGCAAAAAGCTACCCTGAGGATGAAAAGAATATTCTGGAATTAGTGGTATGGTTGCACAACTATGTGAATACACTGAAAGTCACTGAATTTTACAGTTTGAAGTGGTGGGTTTCATGGTATGTTATTTATATCTTAATTTTTAAAAAAGTTGCCCCAACTGAGCAAGCAAAGACCAAGACAAATAATAAAAATATTCAGACCTAAAAAATGCCTTCCTCTATCTATCCCCTACCCGGAACTCCTGTAGTACTCTTTTCTCTCTATGGTCCTTATCAAAGAGCATCCTGTGGTATAGTTAACTTGATATTTCTCCAAGCAGATTATAATGTGCTCAAGAACCTTTAAATCTAAAACATATTTCTTCTGGCTGAGTATTAACCAGGAATATTAACTAGTTTATTTTATGCCTGGATGGCTTTGTAATATCCTCACTGTAGTTACTGAACCATCAGGTAACAAGAATTTAGTCCAGGCCAACCTTTGTTTCACTAAAAGCAGGAGATTATAAGATGTGCTTTTCTAACCAAGGTCAGTTCTTTGGCCAAAGTGATTAGATAGCTCACTCTGAGTCACTGTGATACTTAATTTTATATATAAGCTTGACTGAGCCATGGGATGGTCAAATATTTGGTTAAACATGCTATGGGTGTGTCTGTGAATGTTTCTGGATGAGATTAAGGTTTGAATTGGTGGACTGAGTAAAGCAGACTGCCCTCCTCAATGTGGGTGTGGCTCATCCAATCTGTTCAAAGTCTGAACAGAATAAAAGAGCTGAGTAAGAATTCTCTCTCTCTCTCTGCCAGCCTTCCAGCTGGAACACTAGTCTTGTCCTGCCTTTGGTCTCAGACTTGGACTAGAACTTACACTATTTGCTCTTCTGGTTTTCAGGAGGTTCAGACTAGCAGTAAACCATCTGCTCTTCTGGGTTTCTACTAACTGCAGTTCTTGGGACTTCTCAGATATCATAATCGCAAAAGTTAATTCCTTATAATAAATGTTCTTGTTCCTTCCTTTCCTCCTGCCCTCCTCATATCTATCTATCTATCTGATTGGTTCTGTTTCTCTGAGGAACCCTAACTAATACCTTCATCCAGAGAGACTGAGTTGGTCTCTAGTGCAGGGATATGTGTGTAGATCTAGCCAACTCGATGGCCATGAAGCGCAGAGGGTGAGTAAAGAGCCCATGTCAGGCTCATCCTCTAAGTGTATCTAAGTTAGGAGAAAGCCCCCAAACTGATGCATCTCCAAAGAACATCTTAGTTTTTCAAGACACTGACCTTCCTAAGCATAAATGACATCCCAGCTTATTCTAGGACTATCCAAATTGATGAGACATAACACTTGGGTAGATATTTTTGTATATGGATTCTGGTAGATATTTTTGTATATGAACAACCAAAAGTATGGTCATAGTGGACCAAGCCACTGACCTTCCTAAGCATAAATGACATTCCAGCTTATTCTAGGACTATCCAAATTGATGAGACATAACACTTGGGTACCCAATGGATTCTGGTAGATATTTTTGTATATGAACAACCAAAAATATGGTCATAGTGGCTAAAGACAAGTTTTTCCTTTAGAGAATATATCTGTGTATACTCTTACAACATTTACCTCTCAAAGATCAAGACACTGACCTTCCTAAGCATAAATGACATCCCAGCTTATTCTAGGACTATCCAAATTGATGAGACATAACACTTGGGTAGATATTTTTGTATATGGATTCTGGTAGATATTTTTGTATATGAACAACCAAAAGTATGGTCATAGTGGCTAAAGACAAGTTTTTCCTTTAGAGAATATATCTGTGTATACTCTTACAACATTTACCTCTCAAAGGAAAGCTTTAGCCCACTACCAAAGTTAAACATAAAGGTCAGACATGCCTGCTCTGCCCTAAAAATCCCAACACGTATGTAATCTTTCAAGAAAATTCCGATTTTGAAAGAGATAGAATCTGCCTGCAATGCAAGAACCTCAGGAGACATGAGTTTGACCCATGGGTTAGGAAGATCCCCTGGAGGAGGAAATGGCGAACCACTCCAGTATTCTTATCTGGAGAATCCCATGGACTGAGAAGTCTGGCAGGCTACATACAGTCCATAGGGTCACAAAGAGTTGGGATATGACTGAAGTGACTTAGCACGCACGCAGCACAAAAATTACAGAGATTGCAGACTATCTCCAAGCACTGAGAGAATGGCCATCAGCAGGAAGAAAGAGCCCAAAATTTTACTGGAAGGGAAAAATGAAACACTTGTTAGGTAAGCATGGCTTTCTCACTTTTAGAATCCTGCTCTGAACTCTGACACGTAGCCTCTTTATACTAGCAAAGTATAGTTTTTCTTGTGCTAGAGTTCAGTTTAGGTAGAACTAGAGCCTGGCAGACTACAGTTCATAGGGGTCGCAAAGTATAAGACACAACTTAAGGACTGAGCATGCATGCATACCAGGTGAGAAAGCCACAAACTTGCAACTTTTACCAATGCAATAACAGTCCTCCAAAAGAATTTTCTTTTCTCAGTTTCTATTTGCTTTTGGACATTTATCTTTAGCCAACTGCTTTTAATAATATTTTCCAGTTTTGTTTTAAACTATTGTTTATGAAAGAAACTGACCCAGGTATTTTTGCCATCATTATTGGAATTCCCATTTCTATTTAACTTTGTAATTCATTTGGAAGAATTCAGTTGTTAAATGTGTCCCTTAATTCTTAACAGTGACCATAGTATCACACAGTCATCTTCTTGTGAAGCAGGGGTTAGGAGAAGGAAGCAATGAGGAGGCAAGAGGGAAACACTTTTTCCAAAAGAGAGACTGAAGAATTCTTATACAATGATATCATCTTCACCAAAAATATGTAACTATGTCAAAGCAGTCTGAGAAACTAGAGAATTAACTAAAAAGTTTTCTAAACTTTTGTCAGTCTCTATGCCCTTCATATGGTGACTGCAGCCATGAAATTAAAAGATGCTTGCTTCTTGGAAGAACCTACACAGTATATTAAAAAGCAGAGACATTGCTGACAAAAGTCCATCTAGTCAGCACTATGGTTTTCCCAGTAATCATGTATGGATGTGAGAGTTGGACCATAAAGAAAGCTAAGTGCTGAAGAAGTGATGTTTTGAACTGTGGTGTTGGAGAAGACTCTTGAGAGGCCCCTGGACTGCAAGGAGATCAAACCAGTCAATCCTAAAGGAAATCAGTCCTGAATATTCATTGGAAGGACTGATGCTGAAGCTCCAATACTTTGGCCACCTGATGCAAAGAACTGACTCATTGGAAAAGACCCTGATGCTGGAGAGATTGAAGGCAGGAGGAAAAGAGGATAACGGAGGATAAGATGGTTGGATGGCATCACCGACTCAATGGACCTGAGTTTGGGCAAGCTCCAAGAGTTGGTGATGGACAGGGAAGCCTGGCATGCTGCAGTCCATGGGGTTGTAGAGTCAGATACAGCTGAGTGACTGAACAGAGCTGATGCCCTTCATTTCTGCTGAAGTTTTAAAATAATAATTTCTCTTTCTTCCATTAGACTAAACAATTCTTAGGCAGAACTTAAGGGTTCTTTATGTCCTTTAGAGGACATTTCTGAATCTCTGTAGGAAGCATTTTGCCATTTGAAAAATCTCAGAATATGCTATCTGAGCTGCCCCACTGAAGGGGCTTGCTCTCCATCCTCAGAAATAGTTAATAATGAGAGGGGAACTGTCCCCAGACTGTTTCATCCAATTAGATTCAGTGACATAAACAAAAGGAGAAGAGAGAGAAAAGACTCTGGGTCTTATATTCAGGCTGTCTGTGTTCAAAACTGGCAGCATCTCTTCTTTGCCAAATGATCTTATACAAATCACCGAAATTCCCCAAGCCTCAGCTTCTCCATTTATGAACTGGATAAAAAAAATAGCACCTATCTTCAAGAATTCTGCTGAGGTTTAAATGAAATAAGCTATGTAATACACCCAGTACACCATCTCTTGACACAAAGCAATTACTCAATAGTCGTTAGCTGTAATATTAAGGAAAGAGAAAAAAGTAAGTGGAAAGTTACCAATATTCATCTCTAAGGAAGGTAGAAAATCTGAAAAGACTAGGAAAAACGTCTGATCTGGAGTTAACGAGAGGGACGAGAGGCGACAGGGCATCTGGTTCATTTATATAACAGTCTGCATTCCTTCACTGCCACCTACCCCTGTTGGATCTCTTCTGCTCTGATCACCAAGAACACTCACAGTATCTTCACAGTCCCAGTAGGGGTTCAACATGTAGTTTGGGAAACAATGACCTAGAAAATAAAATCAAAGGCATAGAAGCTTCAGTATTGGAAGCAATTTTCACAGGCTGAGGTTTTACTTTTTGCCAATATCATCTTTTTCATCGTAACACTGACAAAACCTTGGCATGCTGATCTCTTATCAGGGCATTTCTTGGAAGCTTTCTTGTTATGCTAATACAATATAACATGTCAGTGTTTCCATAGGCTACTACACCTTGAGTGAAACATTTTAAGAAACTGAACACATTTTTTTGGTTTCCAAATATTTTATGGGTATTTTCATAGCTCTCATTAAAAAGTTGCAATGAAAGAAATTTGTATCTAAAATTTCATACATGTAGAAAGAAGAATAAAATAATTTAGTAAGGAAGTGGTATATTCCATTAAAAAAAATTGACTCACATTGTCAGAGTCCTATCTGCAACCTTTGATATCTGCATATCAATTAAGAGGAAGGATATTTTATAAAGTTTCAAATGCTCTCTTTCTTCAAATAAGTTTGCCACTACTCAATTCCTGAAGATTGTGCAGAGTATGAACCAAACCAGAGACAGATTATTTCTAGGACATTGAATGCCTAATAATAGAATTGTTAACCTAACTCTAATCTCTCAGAAGCTCAAAAATAAATGCAGATCTGTCACTTTAGTTTGGCATTATCCTAAATCACCCTAAAACAGCAAAACATTCAGAAAACACAAATTAATACCAGGAACCAAACATTACATTTGAATGAAGGGGATGTCTAACCTTTATAATAGTGCCTGTGTGATATTACAAAAATTCCTAGCAAAACTATAATTCCAGTGTTATATACATATCCCCCCAAGTCCATTAAATGATTCTTTATCTGTTTTAAAAAACTCTCAAATCTTTTCATATAAAAAAATAGAGGAAACACATAAAGCTAAAGTCATTTCAAATTTAATATTTACATTTATATATTCTATGTATTAAGCTATATTTTAAGTGTTCTTAAAATATTAACTCAGATAATACTTCTAGCAATTCTATGGGATACATACAATTTTTATCATTTCCATTTAGAGATGAGGAAACAGACACAAAGATTAAGATGAGGCACAAAGAGGTTAATTAAAATTAATTCCAAGTCAAAAATTTAATTCAGCAGAAGAGTTATAGAATAGAAATATAAACATCACTCTCACTCCCAATCTCCCTTTCTACTACCAACTGCGGCCTTAATTGGTCTAAATTCACCAATTAAAAAACATGCATTTTCATAGTGAATCAAAAAATAAGACTCAACTATATGCTTGCTGTATGCAAGAAACTCACTTTAAATATAAAGACCTACATAGATTAACAGTAAATTCATAGAGAAAAATACCACATTAACACTACTTAAAAGAAAGCAGATACAACTATATCAATTTCAAACAAAGCAGATTTCAGAGCAAGGAAAGTTATCACGGATAAAGAAGGGACTCACATAATGAAAGGGGTCAAAGTGGTCAATTCTCTAAGAAGACATAACAGAGCAAATACTAGCAACTCAAATACAAAAGCACATTAACAGAATCACATATCACAACCACTTGAAATTTATGGAATGCAAAGACAGTTCAACATACAAAAATCAATTAATATATCATACTAACAGAATACAGATTAAAAATCAGGATTATCTAAATGGAGATAGAATGCTTGGAAAAATTCAATAATCTTTCATGACACAAACTCTCATTAAACTAGGAATAGAAAGAAAATACCTTAATACAATAAAAGCTATATATAAAAAGTCCTTTCATGAAAAGATGCTTAGGAAGCATCACTACAAACAAAGCTAGAGAAGGTTATGGAACCAGTTGAGCTATTTCAAATCATAAAAGATGATGCTGTGATAAAGTGCTGCACTCAATATGTCAGCAGATTTGGAAAACTCAGTGGCCAACGGCTGGAAAAGGTCAGTTTTCATTCCAATCCCAAAGAAAGGCAATGCAAAAGAATGCTCAAACTACCACACAATTGCACTCATCTCACACGCTAGCAAAGTAATGCTCAAAATTCTCTAAGCCAGGCTTCAACAGTACATGAACCATGAACTTCCAGATGTTCAAGCTGGAGTTATAAAAGGCAGAGGAACCAGAGATCAAATTGCCAACATCTGCTGGGTCACCAAAAAAGCAAGAGAGTTCCAGAAAAACATCAACTTCTGCTTTACTGACTACACCAAAGCCTTTGACTATGTGGATTGCAACAATCTGTGGAAAATTCTTAAAGAGATGGGACTACCAGACCACTTGACCTGCCTCCTGAAAAATCTGTATGTCCAGATTACTGGACAGAGAAATCTGTCCAGTTAGAACTGGACATGGAACAACAGACTGGTTCCAAATTGGGAAAGGAGTAGGTCAAGGCTGCATATTGTCATCCTGCTTATTTAATGTATATGCAGAATATATCATGGGTAATGCTGGGCTGCATGATGTGCAAACTGGAATCAAGATTGCCAGGAGAAATATCAATAGCCTCAGATATACAGATGACACACCCTTATGGCAGAAAGTGAAGAAGAACTAAAGAGCCTCTTGAAAATGAAAGAGGAGAATGAAAAAGTTGGCTTAAAACTCGACATTCAGAAAACTAAGATCATGGCATCTGGTCCCATCACTCTATGGCAAATAGATGAGGAAACAGTGGCTGACTTTATTTTGGGGGGCTCCAAAATCACTACAGATAGTGACTGCAGCCATGAAATTAAAAGATCCTTGCTCCTTGGGAGAAAAGTTATGACCAACCTAGACAGCATATCAAAAAGCAGAGACATTACTTTGCCAACAAAGGTCCGTCTAGTCAGAGCTATGGTTTTTTCCAGTAGCCATGTATGGATGTGAGAGTTGGACTATAAAGAAAGCTGGGTGCTGAAGAGTTGATGGTTTTGAACAGTGTAGTGTTGGAGAAGACTCTTGAGAGTCCCTTGGACTGCAAGGAGATCCAGCCAGTCCATCCTAAAGGAAATCAATCCTGAATATTCATTGGAAGGACTTATGCTGAAGCTGAAACTCCAATACTTTGGCCACCTGTTGCAAAGAACTGACTCATTGGAAAAGACCCTGATGCTGGGAAAGATTGAGGGCAGGAGGAGAAGGGGACGACAGAGGATGAGATGGTTGGATGGCATCACCGACTCAATGGACATGAGTTTGAGTAAGCTCCGGCAGTTGGTGATGGACAGGGAGGCCTGGAATGCTGCTGTCCATGGGGTCACAAAGACTTGGACACGACTGTGCGACTGAACTGATGAAAAGTCTACAACTAAAACCATATTCATTGGTAAAAAGCAAAGTTTTTCCTCTAAAATCAGAAATAAGGCAAGGATCCATACTCTTGCCACTTCTGTTTAATATAGCAGTGAAAGCTCTAACTAAAACAATTAGACAAGAAAAATAAATAAATTCATTCAAATTAGAAAGGAAGAAGTAAATTATTTCAGTTTACAAATGACCTTGTTATATGTAGAAAACCCAAAAGACTCCATAAAGACCTTTTAAACTAGTAAACAAATGCAGTAAAGTTGCAGAATACATCAACAAACAAAAATCACTTGCATTTCAATACACTGCAACAAACTAACTACAGCTAACTAACAACAAACTCCTCGAAAAGGAAATTTTTAAAAATCCTATTTACAATAGTATCAAAAGGAATAAAATCTTAGGAATATGCTTGACTAAGGAGGTGAAAGTGAAAGAGGAGAGCGAAAAAGTTGGCTTAAAGCTCAACATTCAGAAAACGAAGATCAAAAGAGTTGACTCATTGGAAAAGACTCTGATGCTGGGAGGGATTGGGGGCAGGAGGAGAAGGGGACGACCGAGGATGAGATGGTTGGATGGCATCACGGACTCGATGGATGTGAGTCTGAGTGATCTCCGAGAGATGGTGATGAACAGGGAGGACTGGCGTGCTGCGATTCATGGGGTCGCAAAGAGTCGGACACGACTGAGCGACTGAACTGAACTGAACTGAACGGAGGTGAAAAATTTATATAGAGAAACATAGAAAACACTGATGAGAGGGATTAAACAAGACAGAGGGAAATGGAAAGACACTGTGTTTATGGTTAGAAGAATTAATGTTAACAAAAAGTTCATACTACCCAAAGTAACCTACATATTCAGCACAATTCCTATCAAAATCCCAATGAGTTCTTTTTTCACAGAAATAGAAAAAAAAAATTCTGTAATTCATATGGGAACACAATAGACCATGAAGAGAAAAATCAATCTTGAAAAATAAGAACAAAGTCATATGTATCATTCTCTCTGATTCGAAAATATATTATGAAGGTACAGTATTCAAATAATATGGTACTGGCATAAAAACCGACAGATCAATGGAGGAGAATCGAGAACCTAGATATAAATACACAAATATATGGTCAATTGGTCTTTGACAAGAGTGGTAACAATACATGAAACAGAAAGGATAGCTTCTTCAACAAGTGGTAATGGGAAAGCTGAATAGGCTATTTGCATGAAAAAAGAAGAATTAAATCTGACCCTTATCTTACATCAGATACAAAAATCAACACAAAATTAAAGACTTAGATTAAAGACTTAGTAAGAGCTGAAACTGTTAAAAAGTTCCAGAGGCAAACATAGGAGAAAGCATAAAATAAAGCTTCATGGAATTGGCCTTGGCAATCCTTACACAGATATAACACTAACAGCACAGGTAACAAAACCTAAAACAAACAAGTATGACCACACCAACTAAAAAGCTTCTGCACAGCAAAGGAAACAATCAGCAGAGTGAAAAGTCAACCTACAGAATGGGGAAAATATCTGCAAAAATGTCTGATAAGAGGTTGATCTCTAAAATATGTAAGGAATTCCTACAACTTAAATAACAAAAACCTAATAGTGTGACTTAAAAATGTGCTAAGGCTATTTATAATAGCCAAGACATGGAAGCAATCTAAATGCTTAATGACAGATGAATGAATGTATACATACAAACATACAGTGGAATACTTACTCAGCCATGAAAAAAGAATAAAATTATGCCATTTTCAGCAACATGGACAGACCTAGCGCTTATCATACTAAGTGAAGTAAGTAAGACAGAGAAAGATAAACATATAATGTCACTTATCTCTCTCTGTCTCTGTGTCTCATTGGATTGCATTACAGAAGAACACCGAACTTAACATAGTCACTATTGTTATGGTAAGAGGAAGCCACTCTACTCTGTCTAGGGAAAGATATCACTTCATCCCTCAAGGTGACTTGCTGCAAACATAACCCTGAGAAATGACCTGGGTAAAGAGGGTTTTGCACTCTGACATCTCTAGCTGCTGCTGCTGCTGCTAAGTCGCTCCAGTCGTGTCCGACTCTGTGCGACCCCATAGACGGAAGCCCACCAGGCTCCGCCATCCCCGGGATTCTCCAGGCAAGAATACTGGAGTGGGTTGCCATTTCCTTCTCCAATGCATGAAAGAGAAAAGTAAAAGTGAAGTCGCTCAGTCGTGTCCGACTCTTAGCGACCCCATGGACTGCAGCCTACTAGGCTCCTCCGTCCATGGATTTTCCAGGCAAGAGTACTGGAGTGGGGTGCCATTGCCTTCTCCGGACATCTCTAGCAAGAACATGCAAAAGCACTTGCTGCTAAGTCGCTCCAGTGGTGTCCAACTCTGTGTGACCCCATAGATGGCAGCCCGCCAGGCTCCCCAATCCCTGGGACTCTCCAGGCAAGAACACTGGAGTGGGTTGCCATTTCCTTCTCCAATGCATGAAGGTGAAAAGTGAAAGTGAAGTTGCTCAGTTGTGCCCGACTTCACGACCCCATGGACTGCAGCCCACCAGGCTCCTCTGTCCATGGGAGTTTCCAGGCAAGAGTATTGGAGTGGGGTGCCATTGCCTTCTCTGAAGAGCACTTGGGGCCATGGCAATTGCGCCTCCCAACAAGCACATTCCCCCACATTGGGCAAATTCAGTAAATTATAGCAAGTATGAACTTGGTCTACAAGTTTAGCTGTGCAGGAAAAAATAACACAGTTTTATTCTTCTTTGCACCAATTTAATTTCATTCTAAACCCTATCCCATTGGAATAGCAGGAAATATAATCTTGGCCATGCTTGAGTGAAAAACACAAATGTAATAATAAATTAGCTTTTCCAAAGTGTTGTTGCTATTATTGTTACTACTACTACTATTTCTAACACTACTATTATTCTGTTTTGTTCCAAATGGTTTATTTTAGTATTTTTTTTATATTGATAAAAGTGCACCATATTACTTGCCAACGATCTTCCCTTCCCGATGTCTTCATCACACTCTCTAATCCAGGTCATATTCACATACTGTTCAGAGAATGCTTAAGACTGACTAGTATTTAAAGGGTTATTGAGGAATAAAGTTTACACTTTTTTCCTGCTATTTCTGTTAGCTGGAATTTGATCACAAAACTAAAGGATAAGTCACACAAAACTCTTTAATGTTATTCTCTGTATTAACGGTGAACAATCTCTCCAAAAGCTGTGATTCCTGAGAAAACTTTGTAAAGAGTAGTTACTGTAGTCAAACATAAATCCGAGGAAAAGAAATGAATGTTAAGAGAGCAATATTAATGATGTAGCTGTCACAAAAATAGGGAAACGTTTGCAATACATACAAAGCATTTCTTTCAAGGCTATATCTAAGACAAATTGCTAAGCTGTTCCCAGGATGTATTACTCAGCATCCACCCCTACTCTTCATTCCTCATAGAAGGAATGGGCAGATATTATTGACTTTGTTTATAAATAAGGTAACTAAATCTCAAAGTGACTTTTTCAAGGATATTATCTTCAAAGGAAACTCTGTTGTGTTCTTGTCCCTTACACCAGTCACAGTGTATGTGTTACAATACATCAAAACTTGTATGCTATTCTGAGGGACTGCAAAAAGGCAGTGCCAGAATTTGGTATTCATTTTTCAATAAAATGTCAGAAGTTGGAACTGCTGCTAAATTTCGCCCATTCATCCTAGCTGGCTGAAAAGTCAGGCATGCCACTCCTGAGATTCAGATTCTCAATAAAGTTTGAGAACAGATTTTAATAGCTTCTAACCACCTTCGGATGAGTCAGGTTAACACTGAAAAGTTTTAAAATAATCCAGTTTCTTCTTCTAATGGAAATATCTCCATTCTCCAAATTTTGAATGATATATGCAATTGCTTTCCAATCTTTCTGCTCTTGAATAAAGCAATTGTAAATACTCAGAGCTGTTGTAGTGAAAAGGCACTATTCTTCTTCCCTCTAACAGAACATACACTAACAGAAATATATTTACTACACTGAATTTTCGAGTTGGAATTTACACAGCCAATTTTGAGTACTGGAAGCAAAGTTAAGACTTAGTCCAAGTTTCTCCACCAAGGTCTATATTCCTGTTTTAAGAATCCTAAAATGAGAGGAGAAAGAGAATAGGGGTTAAAAAGTGCTCAAAGAAACATCTGAAAAATCCTCAGAATTGCTAAAAAAACAAACAAACAAAAAAAGACATACCTACTGATTTAGGAAGCTGGGTAAACTCAAGCAAGATAAACCTAAAGAAATCCCCACTAAGACACATCATAGTCAAAGTTCAGAAAACTAAAGACAAAGAAAAAATTTTGATAATAACAAGAGAGAGATAACATCTATATACAGAAAAACAATTCAAAGGGCAGTAGATTTTTCATCAGAACCCATGGAGGCCAGAAGAACATGCTACAACATTTTTTAAGAGATGAAAGAAAAGATTCTATCAACCCAGAATACTATATTCAGTAAAACTATACTTTAAGAATAAAGCAGAAATCAAGACATCTTCAGATGAATTAAACTAAAATAATTTGCTAAACAAGGCCCTATTGTATAGCACAGGGAACTATATTCAATATCCTGTGACAAACCATAATGGAAATGAATATGAAAAAGAATGTATATTTTTATAACTGAGTCACTCTGCTGTACAGCAGTAATTAACACAACATTATAATTCAGCTACACTTCAATAAAAATAAATTTAAAGAAAATCTAAAACAAAAGAATTGTTGCAAGCACATCTACTCTAAAGCAATGACTAAAAATTTTAAAACAGAAATGAATATTAAAATTGAAAAGAGAGAAATAGAAAAAAAATCAATAAAACAAAAAAGACTGCTGACAAAGACAAAAGGAGAAAATAAACAAATTACTAGTATCAGAATAAAACCAGCCCATATCAGTACACACTCCACAGATCTCAAAAAGACAAGGGTATACTACAAAAAACTCTAAACAAATACATTCAATAACTTAAATTAAATGGACTAATAACTTGAAAAACACTGATTACTACAACTCATTCAATATAAAATAGATAATTAGAGAACCCCTATAGCTATTAAGAAAGTTGAATTCATAATTTGTGAACTCCCAGAAAAGAAAGTACCACATTCAGATAGTTTCACCAAAGAATTCTACTATATAGTTAAAGTCAACTTAATATTAGTTATACATGATCTCTTCCATAAAGTACAAGAAGAAGAATACTTCCCAAAGCATTTTGTGAGGCTGTTATCTTGATATCAAAACCAGAAAAAGTACCAAAAAATGAAAACTATAGACCAATTTCCTCCATATTATTTAGAAAACAAAAAGGCCTTAAAAATATTAGGAAATAGAATTTAGCAATATATAACAAGAACTGTATACCATGACAAAGGGGTTTATCTTAGGGACGCAAGTCTGGTTCACTATCCAAAAATCAGTCAATGGATTCCACCACATTAACAAGCTAAAAAAGAAAAACACTTGATCATATCAGTTGATGCAGAGAAAGTATCTGATAAAATTCAATACTTATTCATGACTTTAAAAATCCAGAAAAATAGAATAGAGCAAAACTTCCTCAATCTAGTAACAAGCATCTACAAAAAAATCTATAGGTAACATTATACTTAATGACGAAAGGTGGAATGTTTCCCTCTATGATGGAAAACAAGGCAAGGATTTCTGATTTCCCCACTTACTCCTAATAGAGCTAGAAGTTATAGCCAGTACAACAAGGCAAGAAATGGAAATAAAAGGCATACAGATTAGAAAGGAAAAAATAGAACTCTTCATGTTTGTGAATGACATGATTACATAAAAGGTTCTAAGAAGTCCACAAACAACATGGCAAACTACAGGTGAACGTTTAACAACATGGTGGGTAAGAGCACTGACACCCATGCAGTTGAAAAATTTGCACATAGCTTTAGAATTGGTCCTCCCTATGTGCAAATCCACATTCTTGATTTAACAAACCACAGATCATATAGTGCGGTTTCCCTGGTGGCTAAGAGGTTAAAGCGTCTGCCTCCAATGTGGGAAACCTGGGTTCGATCCCTGGGTCAGGAAGATCCCCTGGAGAAGGAAATGGCAACCCACTCCAGTACTCTTGCCTGGAGAATCCCATGGACAGAGAAGCTTGGTGGGCTACAGTCCACGGGGTCGCAAAGAGTTGGACACGACTGAGTGACTTCACTTTCACTTTCATGTTACGTTTAGTGGCTCAGTCATGTCTGACTCTTTGTGACCCCATGGACTGTAGCCCACCAGGCTCCTCTGTCCATGGAATTCTCCAGGTAAGAATACTGGAGTGGGTAGTCATTCCCTTCTCCAGGGCATCTTCCCAACCTAGGGATCAAACCCAGGTCTCCTGCATTTGCAGGCAGATTCTTTACTGTCTGAACCACTAGGGAAGCCCCGAGAGAGAGAGAGAGAGAGAGTGAGAGAGAGTGTGTGTGTATTTAAAATTCCTTTGTCAGTGGTCCTGCGCAGTTCAAATCTATCTTGCTCAAGGTCAACTGTAGTAAGTAAGCTCAGCAAGGTTACCGCATACAAGATAAAGATACAAAAATCAATTACATTCATTGCTATATATTAGCAATGAGTATGTGATTACAAAATTAAAAAATACAATTAACAATCTCAAAAAATGGAAAGACAGGCATAATTCTAAAAGAGCATGTATCCTGTAAAATACAATGCTGACAAGAGAAAGAGAGGATCTAAATTAATGTAGACATACCATTTTTATGAATTGAAACACTCAATACAGAAAAGATATCAATTTGAGGAAAACTGATAATAGATTTAGTTCAATTCTTATAAAAATGCTAACAAGGTTTTTCTTAATAGATATGAGGTGAGGTGAAGTCGCTCAGTCGTGTCCGACTCTTTGCGACCCCGTGGACTGTAACCTACTAGGCTTCTCCGTCCATGGGATTTTCCAGGCAGGAATACTGAAGTGGATTGCCATTTCCTTCTCCAGGGGATCTTCCCAACCCAGGGATCGAACCCGGGTCTCCCGCATTGGAGGCAGATGCTTTAACCTCTGAGCCACCAGGGAAGCCCCTTAATAGATATGGACAAGGTTATTCTGAAATATAGATAAAAACATAAAACAACTAGAATAGCTACAACAATTCTGGAAAAGGAGAATAAAGTAGGATAAGTAAGTCTACCAAATTTCAAGACTTAGTCATCAAACTGTTTTGGAGGAGGGATAGATACATAGATCAATAAAAAGAATAGAGAACCAAACAACAGATACACACAAAAAAGTCCAGTGATTTTTGACAAAGGGGCAGAAGCAATTCAGTGGAGGAAATAACTGGTGCATGAACAATTGTTATGTGTATACACAATGTGCTCAGCTGCCCAGTTGTGTCTGACCCTTTGCAACCCCAAGGACTGTAGTCCACCAGGCTCCTCTGTCCAAGGAATTCTCCAGGCCAGAATACTGGAGTGTGCCGGGAGCCAGTGTGAGGAACTCCGCCCATGGCAAAGGTCATGAGGAAGGAGGCTGAGCATATGCAAAGGTGGGATCGAGCCTCAGGAAACCCCCTGTTCCCGAGCATCTACCCCCAAAACCAGAGTCTACCTACTTTACTGTTCCATGCTCTCACCTATACCTCTGACTTTACGGGGGGGCTGACCCCCATTACCTCTCTCAGAGAAGGAGTTAACTTACAGCTCCAAGTCAATAAAAATTCCTGGGTGTGACAAGAGTGTTTCAACTTGCGAACTCCTCTGAAGGTTATCTAGCCTGCCTGTACAGGTTCGTCTGGCCACATGTGATTGTTTACAGCCTCCCAACCGTGAGAGGCACGAGATATTTTAGACTTACTAAAGGCAGATTCTTTGGGGAAGTTAGAAATTATTAGTATAATGGGTTGGTTAGGAATTATATTGGTGAAGGGTTTTTCATTTGTTGTGCCAATAATTGCTGCTAATTCCCTGCCCTGGGTGTGACAAAGGTGTCTCAGGTCAAACCTCTCTGCTGACAGACTAGCTTGTGTTGACAACCTCTCAACCATAAACAGCATAGAGAGTTTGGAGTATTTTCAAAGTCTTAATTAGCATAGGGCTTTTCTCATTGTTGAATCAATGATTGCCGCCAGGCCTCCATATCCTTAGGCACCTCGGAATATATTAATGTATTTGGAATATAGAAAATGAAATATAGTAGTTTTTGATGTTAGCAATACTAGACTTTTTGAGTTAATGAATTTTCTCTTTTGTTATAGATCACTGTACTTTGTTATAAATCACTGTGTCCTTGCTATGTAAAAATGTAACTTTATCACTATCTTAAGACCAAATAGATCTTAAGGGGAACATTGGTGAAGGGTTTTCATTTGTTGGGCTGATGTTTGCTGCTAAATCTCCATATTCCCTGCCCTTATAATGAATATAACTAGCATATAGGAGAAATAAGTATTAACCTTTAAGATTAATCATGTTAACCTTAGGTTAAATAAATTCCTTTCTTAGTTGTAACCCACTACACCCTCACCCTATAGGAATGCAACTTTATCTGCTACCTTCAGAGGGTGGTGCCTGGTTTAAGAAAAATCACCCCTGGAAAATAAGTTTTTTGGTTTTCAGAAAGAAAGGATCATAAAATGTCAGCAGGCCTCATGGCCAGAAGATGATGTAAAACCCCTAAGACCTTTATGCATACTTTTATATGAAGCACCTGATTTTGATAAAGGTCAGGACTGCTGACCCCCGTGTGACTTTAAAATTTCCATTTGTCTCTATGGGTAACAAAAGGTATATAAGCAAACCTAAAAAATAAAGATATTGGATCAGTTTCTGGAAAGACTGATTCCCCCATGTCGTTTCTTTCTTGCTCCCCATTTTTCTGGCTGAATTCCCATCTGGAGCATGGATGCTCGCCATGTCTACTTACTTGCCCCGGCTTTTAAGTTCCATGCGAGAAGGAACCCAAGGAGGGGCACCTTCTGATATTCAAGTGGCGCCGGTGGCCCAACGAAGATGGTGCAAATTCCTTGTCTTGGAATGTTATTGGTATCCCACGTAAACCAAGTTATTCAGCCTCTTTTTCTCCACTAATATTTCCTACTACACTATCCATTTCTAATCTCTCTATATATCTGTAATTAAATAAGTTTTTTCCTAGGACGCCAACTCTGTCCCCGCTTCGAATTACCCTGGATCCACCGGGGCTGGACCCTGGCAGGAGTGGGTTCCCATTTCTTCCTCTGGGGAATCTTCCCGACCCAGGGATTGAACCCACATCTCTTGTGTCTCCTGCACTGGCAGGCGGATTCTTTACCATTACGCCACATGGGAAGCCCGAACAATTAGATATCTATATGCAAAAAAATTTTTAAAAGCATTCCAGGCACAAGTCTCATACCTTAAAAAATGAACTCAAAATGGACTTAAATGTAAAAACTATAAAACTTTTAGAAAAAACTGAAGAGAAAAATTTGGATCTAGGAGCAAAGCAAAAAGTTCTTTGATTCTTTAAATCAAAAGCATAATTCATAAAAGGAAATACTGATAAAGTGAAGTTTATCTAAATTAAATTTTTTTTCCACTATGAAAGACCCTATTTAAAGAATAAAAAAGATAAGCTACAGACTAGGAAAAAATTGCCAAGTCATGTATCCAAAAAAGGACTAGTGTCTGAAATTTATTTAGAACTCACAAAACTCAACAGTATAAAAATACCTAATTAGAAAATGAACATGGGACTTCTCTGGTGATCCAGTGGTTGAGAATCCACCTTGCAATGCAGGGGATGCAGGTTTGATCCCTGGTCAGGAAACTAAGATCCCACATGCTGCAGAGCAACTAAGCCCACACACCACAATTACTGAGCCCAAGCACTCTGAAGCCTACCGATGTGGTGTGCCATAACTAGAGATTCTGTGTGCAACTAAGACCTGATGCAGCAAAATAAATAATTAAAAAATAATCCCACTTTCACTTTTGATCCCATGGACTGTAGCCTACCAGGCTCCTCCATCCATGGGATTTTCCAGGCAAGAGTACTGGAGTGGGGTGCCACTGCCTTCTACTGCTGCTGCTAAGTCACTTCAGTCGTGTCCAACTCTGTGCAACCCCATAGATGGCAGCCCACCAGGCTCCCCCATCCCTGGGATTCTCCAAGCAAGAACACTGGAGTGGGTTGCCATTTCCTTCTCCAATGCATGAAAGTAAAAAGTGAAAGTGAAGTCGCTCAGTCGTGTCCAACTCAGCAACCCCATGGACTGCAGCCTACCAGGCTCCTCCGTCCATGGGATTTTCCAGGCAAGAGTACTGGAGTGGGGTGCCATTGCCTTCTACTATTCAGCAGTAAAAAGGACCCTTCAATGGGTACATGATACACAAGACTACCAATACAGGCAGCCACCCAGATGGATGCCCACAGAAATTATGCAAAGTGAAAAAAATCCCCCAAAGGTTACATACTTTATGATTTCATTTATACAACATTTTTTAAATAAAAAATATAGAAATGGAGAACATATTGGTGGTTATTAGGGATTAAGAAGGGAGTGGTGTAGAAGCAAAGCGGGTATTGCTGTAAAACAACAACCTGAAGGATCTTTGTAATGATGGAAATATTCTGTATTTTGATGGTATCAATGTCAAAACTCTAAAAACAAAGTTACCATATGAGCCTGCAATCTCACTCCTGGGCACAGATGTGGAGAAAACTATAATTGAAAAGATATATGCATCTCAGTGCTCACTATACCACTATTTACAATAGCCAAGATAAGGAAGCAACCTAAGTGCTCACTGATGAATGAATGGATAAAGAAGATATAGTATGTATGTGTGTGTGTATATATACACACACACACACACACAAATGTACACATACAACAGAATACTACTCAGCCATAAATAAGAATAACGCCATTTGCAGCAACATGGATTGACCTAGAGATTATCACAGTAAGTGAAGTAAGCCAGGGAAAAAAAGACAAATATCACACGATATCACTTATATGTGGAATCAAGAAAAAAGATACAAGTGAACTTATTTACAAAACAGAAACAGACCCACAGACAAAGAAAACAAACTTATGATCTCCAAAGGGGAAAGAATGGGGCTGGGGAGGATAAATTAAGAGTTTGGGATTAACATATACATACATATATAGAGCAGATAACCAACAAGGATATACTGTACAGCACAGGGAACTGTACTCAATATTTTATAATAACCTATAAGGAAAAGAATCTGGAAAAGTATATATATATGCAAACAACATATATATAATATAAATAAATATAAATCTGAATTGCTGTGCTATATATTAGAAATTACTACTACTACTACTAAGTCACTTCAGTCGTGTCCGACTCTGTGCGACCCCATAGATGGCAGCCCACCAGGCTCCCCCATCCCTGGGATTCTCCAGGCAAGAACACTGGAGTGGGTTGCCATTTCTTTCTCTAATGCATGAAAGTGAAAAGTGAAAGTGAAGTCACTCAGTCATGTCCGACTCTTTGCGACCCCATGGACTGCAGCCCACCAGGCTCCTCAGTCCATGGGATTTCCCAGGCAAGAGTACTGGAGTGGGGTGCCATTGCCTTCTCCGATATTAGAAATTAACACATTTTAAATGAACTATACTTTGATAAAAATAAAACAAATCAGTGAATATAACAAAAAAGAAACAGACTTACAGAAACCAAACTAGCGGTTACCAGTGGTGAGATGGAAGTGAGGAGGGGCATGATAGGGATAGGGAAATAAGAGGGAAATACAAGGATATATTGTACAGCACAAAGAATATAGCCAATACTTTATAATAACTATAAATGGAGAAGGCAATGGCATCCCACTCCAGTACTCTTGCCTGGAGAATCCCATGGATGGAGGAGCCTGGTGGGCTGCAGTCCATGGGGTCGCTGAGTCAGACATGACTGAGCGACTTCACTTTCACTTTTCACTTTCATGCACTGGAGAAGGAAATGGCAACCCACTCCAGTGTTCTTGCCTGGAGAATCCTAGAGATGGTGGAGCCCAGTGGGCTGCCATCTGTGGGGTCACACAGAGTCGGACACGACTGAAGCGACTTAGCATAAATGGAGTATAATCTATAAAAATTTTGAATCACTATGTCCTATATCTGAAAATACTGATAATATATTGCAAATCAACTATACCTCAATATAAAAAATGAATAACACAGTATAAGTTGAGAATTCACAGATTTGTGGAAATTAACAATCTACTTTTTAAAATTTTATATTTTTAATTGATTGGTGATTGCTTTACAACAATATATTTTTTTTAAAAGTTATTCAAAAATAAATCACAAGGTAAATTAGAGAATATTTAGAGATGAATGAAAATGAAATCAATATACCAAAACTTAAGGGACTCAGTGAAAGCAGTGTTAAGGGCAAAAATTTATAGCTATAAATACTTACACTAAAAAAACCCAGGAAAGATGGCAAAGCAACAACCTAACTTTACAACCTAAGAAGGTAGAAAAACAAGAGTAAACTTGAACATAATTTCATAATCTATTTCCATTAATTCCAATATCTAAGGTCTTGAATGTTTTAATTCTACAACGGGTTGTTTACACTTAACTCTTACTTATAGTTGTTTCTCCATGTGCTTTGCGATTTGTGTGTGTGTGAGAGAGAGAGAAAGGGAGGGAGGGAAAGAGAGGGACGGAAGGAGAGTGAGAGGAGACAGTTCAGTTCAGTCGCTCAGTCGTGTCTGACTCTGCGACCCCATGGACTGCAGCACACCAGGCCTCCCTGTCCATCACCAACTCCTGGGGCTTATTAAAACTCATGTCTATTGAGTTGGGGATGCCATCCAACCATCTCATCATCTGTCGTCCCCTTCTCCTGCCATCTTCAATCCTTCCCAGCATCAGGGTCTTTTCCAATGAGTCCGTTCTCTGCATCAGGTGGCCAAAGTATTGGAGTTTCAGCTTCAGCATCAGTCCTTCCAAAGAATATTCAGGATTGATTTCTTTTAGGATGGACTGGTTGGATTCCTTTCCAATACCACAGTTCAAAAGCATCAATTCTTCAGCGCTCAGCTTTCTTTATAGTCCAACTCTCCCATCCATACATGACTACTAGAAAACCATAGGTTTGACTAGACAGACCTTTGATGGCAAAGTAATGTCTCTGCTTTTTAATATGCTGTCTAGGTTGATCACAGCTTTCCTTCCAAGGAGCAAACATCTTTTAATTTCATGGCTGCGGTCACCATCTGCAGTGATTTTGGAGCCCCCCAAAATAAAGTCTGTCACTGTTTCCACTGTTTCCTCATCTATTTGCCATGAAGTGATGGAACCGGATGCTATGATCTTTGTTCTCTGAATATTGAGTTTTAAGTCAACTTTTTCACTCTCCTCTTTCACTTTCATCAGGAGGCTCTTTAGTTCTTCTTTACTTTCTGCCATAAGGGTGGTGTCATCTGCATATATGGGGTTATTGATAGTTCTCCCAGCAATCTTGATTCCAGCTTGTGCTTCATCCAGCCCAGCATTATTTATGATGTACTCTGCATATAAATAAATAAGCAGGGTGACAATATACAGCCTTGATGTACTCCTTTCCCAATTTGGAACCAGTATGTTGTTCCATGTCCAATTCTAACTCTTGCTTCTTGACCTGCATACAGATTCCTCAAGAAGCAGGTCAGGTGGTCTGGTAGTCCCAACTCTTGAAGAATTTTCCACAGTTTGTTGTGATCCACACAGTCAATGGCTGTGGCATAGTCAATAAAGCAAAAGTAGATGTTTTTCTGGAACTCTCTTGCTTTTTTGATGATCCAATGGATGTTGGCCATTTGATCTATTTCCTCTGCCTTTTCTAACTCCAGAGGAGATAGAGGGTTAGGTAGTTCACATTTGAGACCTTTCTATTAGATTTTTTGAAGTGTAAGTTGAGTGTGTAATCTCTAGAGAGGATCTGTATTTACATAACAGGTTAAACAAAATACATGGCTTAAGGTGTATTACTCCTCATAGGTGAAGTGAATTCTGGCTTTCAAATCATCATGAAGGCCGATTTGTAGTTACAAAATATTCATGGATGTTTTCCCTCCACCAGAGCCACAGTCAAGACAGGCAAGATTCCTTACTATCTCTCTCTTCAGAAAATTTTTTCTTGTACTCTCTTTTGCTAAGGATCACTTTTCAGGGATTCTGATTTTCTCCTGGAGTCTCTGATAAACCCACAGATCTCTGTGTCCCATCCTTGACTTATCAAAACTAAAGCTCTAGGCCACTGGGGCAGCTGTCAGCTTCAGTACTGGCCAGTTGTGAGAATATATACCTATCATTTTGAATTCAATTACTTTGACATCCTTGTTGACCCAGCTATGCATGTAAAGAGCTTTATGTGCATGTATGAGGGTATGTGTATCTGTGAAGCATTTTCAGAGTTCATAAACTATTCAATCTACGATACTACTGAAAATGAAAGTTCTCACTCACTAGATTTTTATTCTGTAGGCTGAGGTGGAACCCTCCTGATATGTACCATGGAAAGTACAACTTTCTCTTCCTCTATACCTAGCCATGACTATACTCTGAATGCTAAGAAAAATAACCAGAACATTCATTTTTTGTAGCCTCTTTTTCCATTTTTTCCATCACCTGGTATCTTCCTTCCTTTCTCCTCTCCTACATCTGCTTTCTCCTCTCTCCAAGCAGATGGACCCCTGCCTCCCCTTCACAGCAGTACCCTGCCCAAATTCCAGAAGTAATGTTCATTTCTCCTTCTCTTATCAAAACTCTCCTTCTCCTCAGGTCTTCTTGAAACTTCAAGCTAATGTTCAACTTGGTTAATCATTAAATTTATTTCCTACATTGGTCCTCCAAGAGTACTTTATATATAAAGGGTATATTGTCTACATATATCCAGTTCTCCAGTTGATAAAATCCCAGGTAGCTTTTAAAAGTAAAGATAATACTAAAGGGAACGCTATTTTAAAGTGAATGATTTCTCCCCACGTCCATAAATAGCATAGATAGGAGTAACCCCATTACAAGACTAGTTCCATACTTACAGCTGGTATAAAGGTCAGGAGTCATTAAGAGTGAATAGTTAAAGAAGATGTCTCGAAGAGTTCAAAAGAATAAAAATGAACAGTTACAGAATAAGATGTAACATATATTTGTTCAATGTCTTTGTTAGTGAACTAACAAAATATAAGAAGCAAATTAATTACATGTGTCAATGATACAAGATTAAGGTGTGGCACCAGTGGCATGAAGAGAGAAAAAGATTGCAAAGGTGCTAGGTTGAAAATACAGGCAGAAAAAGAAAATGGGCTTTGGGAGCAGAAGGATTGTTATGGGACAATATTTTATACTATGTGGACAAAATAGCACATAGTATAAAACATAAAGATGTTATATAAGGGAAATCTGGGAAATCTAAGTACAGAAAGACAGATGCTGAGGGGAAAGGGAAAAGTGATATAAAGCAGCTATTTGCAATGTGAATGAAATAGCACCAAAGCTGATGAGGGGAACAAAAGCCCTCTAACAGTGACATTTCAATATCTATAATACTCTAAATCACAAAGTACTATTGTTTTGGACTCTGGAACATTTGAGCAGCAGCAGCAAAAATAAGAGGCAAGATATCAGAGAAAGCCTTGTCGTTACACCTTGGTAAAGGCTTATTAAAAGAAGCACAACTTTCTAGGTGGTTTTACTTAGCTTTATCCTTTACTATACTGTATACCACAGAAAAGAAAGATGATACCTTTGAGACCAAAGAACTTTGCTCAGAGCTCATGGAAAATAAATTCAAGCCTTGGATGCCAACCCCGGAGAACATTCCTAATCCTACTTGGGCACTGGGCAGACCAGCCAGTGGATAGAGCAAGATCAAAGTACTGCCCACCATCACTCACCAATGTGTGGGTTTCAGGGTGGTACTTGCCTCTCCTTTCACTCAAGAGAACTTTCCCCTTCTATCTATCCCAAATTCCCTTCCCTTATATGGAAGAGCATGAACTTCACTCCTACTAACTCCATATTTCTAGTCTTTCTCAATTGAGAAGCCTCATTTGAACTTATAGAACTCAGAAAAATAATTTGAGTGATTATTTCCTCAGTTCCTACAAGGATGGTACCAACTAGTCACATTCCAAAATCATAGGAGAGAATTTAATTTGTTACATACAACGAATCACATAGGGCATTAGAGCCTAATCTCATAGTTCTCAGGTCTTTTATTCTCTTCTATTTTTCAATATGATTCCCAACTTCCAATACAATTATTAAGAAACAACCCTAGCCTTGGCCCCTACAGTCCACACATCATCTTCCCAGCTATTTCAGCTTAACCCACATTGCAATTGGCCACATCAGAGTCCAACACTGAGTCTAAGGGACAAGGGTAGAGCCCAACCAAAGTATTCAAACACCTTAAGACTAAGCAATAGTGTAAAACCAATTAACTGATGTGTCATTGATAAATGATCTATACAGTAAACACTGTTATTTTAAGTATAATTATTGATCTAAGAAGGGAATTCTATTGTTAAGAACCAAATGATAAACGATGTAATCATTAATACCCTTTAAAGGAAGAAAGGGCAATCCAAGTGGACTAGACTGAACTAGCAGAGAAGGCGATGGCAACCCACTCCAGTACTCTTGCCTAGAAAATCCCATGGACAGAGGAGCCTGGTAGGCTGTGGTCCATGGGGTCGCGAAGAGTCGGACACGACTTAGTGACTTCCCTTTCACCTTTCACTTTTATGCATTGGAGAAGGAAATGGCAACCCACTCCAGTGTTCTTGCCTGGAGAATCCCAGGGACGGGGGAGCCTGGTGGGCTGCCATCTATGGGGTCACACAGGGTCGGACACGACTGAAGTGACTTAGCAGCAACTTAGCAGCAGCAGACTGAACTAGAAAAGTAGGTGTGATGAAGACAGTGAAGCTTGAAGGATCAGCATTATTTATTGGTTTGTTTCAGATTTTTATTTTTATCTTTAATTAACATGCAATAAGGTTAACTTGTTTGGTACACAGTTCTATGGTTTTTAACTCATGTATAGGTTTGTATCGGCTTTCCTGGTGGCTCAGTAGTAAAGAATCCACCTGCCAATGCAGGAGACATCAGTATGATCCCAGGGTAGGGAAGATCCCCTGGAGAAGGATAAGGCTACCCTTTCCAGTATTCTGGCCTGGGAAATCCCATGGACAGAGGAGCCTAGCGGCTACAGTCCGTGGGGTTGCAATAAATCAGACATGACTTAACAACTAAACAACAATAACAATAGATTTGTATAACTAGCACCACAACCAGAGTACTGAAAAGTTTTGTCACCCTAGAACACCTCCAAGTAGCCCCTAGTAATCACTCATATGTTCTCTGTCAATACCTTTATCACATAGCTTTGCCTTTTCAAGAGTTATATAAATGGAACCATAGAGTATGCAACTTTTTGAGATGAGCTTGTTTCAATCAACATGCCTTTGATAAATCCATGTTATTGCATATATCGATATATTAGTCCTTTTTATTGCTGAGAGGGGCTGGGTTCTATGGATCAGTAGATTGATCCATTTACCCACTGAAGTCCACTGGATCACTTTCACATTTTGGATACTGTGAATACAATCACTATGAAAATCTGTGCAGAGGTTTTTATGTAAACATAACTTCATTTCTCTAGAGTAAATGCCTAGGAGTAAGACTGCTGGGTCTGTATGGTTAAGTAACCCAGCATGACCTTTACAAGAAACTGCCAGATAATTTTCCAGAATGGCTGTACCATTTTATATTCTTATCCAGCAGTGTAAGAAAATTCTGGTTATTTCACAAAGTCAGTACCTATTATACACTATAATACACTATACATTATATAGAGTATATATTATACACTTTAGGTATATAGTCTGGAGAAGGAAATGGCAATCCACTCCAGCACTCTTGCTTGGAAAATCCCATGGACAGAGGAGCCTCGTGGGCTACACCCCATGGGGTCGCAAAGAATCGGACACAACTGAGCGACTTCACTTTCACTTAGGTATATAGTGGTATTATATAATGGTTTTAGTTTGCATTTCCCTATGATTTTTCCAGTGGTCATGTATGGATGTGAGAGTTGGACTGTGAAGAAAGCTGAGCACTGAAGAATTGATGCTTTTGAACTGTGGTGTTGGAGAAAACTCTTGAGAGTCCCTTGGACTGCAAGGAGATCCAACCAGTCCATTCTGAAGGTCAGCCCTAGGATTTCTTCGGAAGGAATGATGCTAAAGCTGAAACTCCAGTACTTTGGCCACCTCATGTGAAGAGTTGACTCATTGGAAAAGACTCTGATGCT
>SJYT01075844.1:69278-119516 GCA_006410635.1 Cephalophus harveyi
CCAGTACTTTGGCCACCTCATGCGAAGAGTTGACTCATTGGAAAAGACTCTGATGCTGGGAGGGATTGGGGGCAGGAGGAGAAGGGGACGACAGAGGATGAGATGGCTGGATGGCATCACGGACTCGATGGACGTGAGTCTGAGTGAACTCCGGGAGATGGTGATGAACAGGGAGGCCTGGCGTGCTGCGATTCATGGGGTTGCAAAGAGTCAGACACGACTGAGCGACTGAACTGAACTGAATGTGAAACGGATGCCTACCATATCCGGTGATTAGGAAAGACCCATCCTTGTTTAGTCACAGACCACGTCTGCTGGCTCGAAGGGGTTTGAGTTGGAGGATTTTTTTTATCAACGAAACTAAAAACAGACGCCACGAAAAAGAGTCAGGTTTGGGACCTTTCGACTGCTTCCTTTTATCTTCTATGACCTAAAAACTTGCAAAAGTATGTTCTGGCCACAGACCCTCCGACTGGATGAGTGCTTTCTTCCCTCTGAATTCCCATGGCACTTTATCCTACTTTCTGTAACACTGATTCCTCTCTACTTCTCCCTTTGCATTATAAATTCCAGGGTGCAAGATGCCTCCCTGGGCCTTTGCCTCACCCACAGATCTAGCACCAGATGTCAGTACCAGTCACTCTAGGTGTTTGCAGTATTATCATTCCTATTTTTGCCTCAACCTAGCTCTCTATCTTCAGTCGGAACCTATAGTGAAAAGACTTAAACACATGCAGAACAAAAATAATATAAACAGCACCATCAAACCACCAATCAGAAGACTCTTATCTTCTAGCCAGGTCCTGATTATTAAAGTTTTGTACTAAGAAATAAAAATTTAAGAAAAAAATAAAACACTAAACAATGTTGCCAAATGTATTAAAATGTGTGTTTCTACAATAAGGCTGATACGATAAATGATGATACTGGTGCTGTGTTCAGTCCCTAAGTTGTGTCTGACTCTTTGTGACTCCACTCAGGGGACTGTCTCGACCCAGAGATGGAGTGTGCATCTGCTGCACTGTGGGCTTCCCTGGTGGCTCAGACCGTAATGAATATGCCTGGGTTGGGAAGATCCCCTGGAGAAGGGAATGGCTAACCACTCCAGTATTCTTGCCTGGAGAATTCCATCGACAGAGGAGCCTGGCAGGCTTCATGGGGTCGAAAAGAGCTGGACAGGGCTGAGTGACTAGCACTGTCATTTTCTCCTGCATTGCAGGCAGATTCTTTACCGTCTGAGCCACCAAGGAAACACTCAACATACACCAAATAATTACTTAATGCAGATTTACTAAGCAAGAACTCTACCAGAATCTGTTCCGGACTCTTGAATCCATCAGTCTAGCCATGGATACAAAAGGGGCCAGAGAAGCTGGCAGGTTTAAGAATATGGTGATGTTTTCTTTGGAGTGAACTATCTTCACCTTTAACACTTTTTGAGGATGGATTGGGGTATGCTGCCTTCTGTCTCCAGGCCTGGTAAGGGAGCTTCAGGGCAGCTGCACTTAAGCTTTGAAATGTGCACCCAGCCACTGAGGACAAAGATACCTGGTGCCTCAAAGCTCAAGTGGGCTAGGGGCTGGGTCTATCTCCTGCCTGGTATTTTATACACTCAGAGCTTGGTTGAAGAAGCCAAGAAAAGGAGTCAGGGGAGGGATACCTCCATGTTTCATATCAGATATATGTTAAGACAAAGCAAACTGGAGTGAGAGGTAACCCTATATCCTGGCCAAGGGAACTGTGAGAGAGAAGCCCCAGCAGAAAAGTTGCGAAGAACTCAAAAAGAATCCATGAGAGAAGAAGCAGCTTCATCCATCTCAAGGCCCACCCTGGGGCACCAGCTCTATTAAGTCCACAGAGAGTGAAGCCTCCTAACCAAGCAGTGCTCTCTCCTACCCTTAACACTCCAGCATTTCTAAAATAGCATTAGTGAGATACAGAGGAGTGAGATGGGAGAGAGCCAGGACCTCGCCTCATACTGATAGCAGGTACCACCCCAGAGCCAGATACAACCTGCAAAATGGGAGAGGAATTGACCAAGGTCAGATCTTTATTGCTACATGGCCAGGGCATTCTAATTATTAATTTGTGAATGTGTGGGGGACCTGGATTTGACCCCTGGGTTGGGAAAATCCCCTGAAGGAGGGTATGACAACCCACTCCAGTATTCTTGTCTGGAGAATCTCCATGGACAGAGGGGCCTGGTGGGCTGCAGTCCATGGAGCTGCAAAGAGTCAGACACGACTGAATGACCAGGCACACGCTGTGGCCTAAAGTGATCATAGGGTTGCCATTTAACAGTGAGCAGAGGAATCAGAGATCAGCAGACTGCTGGAGTTTTCCTCCAGGGAAAGAGGAAGATATCTCCTCTAAGTGACGTTTCAACACACAGTGGTAAATAAAAATAACGCTGTGCTTTTACCACAATCTAAGCACTGAGCTTCAACACACTGGTTGTATATATTGTAACACTAATTCACAGGCTGTTAACTCTTTTAAACAATAAATATCACTTTGTGGAGAATTTACAATGTATAGGCAATGATATAAGCACACACTCTACCAATTGGGTTTCTGGGGAGGAACAGTAAGCCTAAGGGAATGCTGCAGGGCAACGGTTCAGAAAAAATGCCCAACCTCACTTCAGCCCTCTCTCTGCTCTTCTCTCTGGGCTCTCTATTGTCCAAACCAACTGAGGCAAGGACAAAGAAGCCTCTTGAGATCCATGCTGGTCAGCTTCCTGGGAAAGAGAGCAGGGAGGAGAAGGGTAGAGAGTGGATCTGGAGGGGCAGATGAGGATATCAGTACAAATGTGTGTCTCATTTACTTTGTGTGAAAAAGTGAAAGTGAAGTCACTCAGTCATGTCCAACTCTTTTTGACCCCATGGGCTGTAGCCTACCAGGCTCCTCCATCCAGGGTTCGAACCCAGGTCTCCGGCACTGCAGACAGACGCTTTACCATCTGAGCCACCAGGGAAGCCCAAAGTTCTTACTTTGCGTAAGAACTCTTATTATCTACATTTTGCAGATGAGAAAATTGAGGTCTAGAGAGATTAACCAGTTCAAGGTCAGATGGTTACTAAGTGAAGGAGTCATATATTGCATCCAACTCTGTCCACAGCCTATGTTCAAAACCATTATTTCACTACCAATGTGTCATCATTGAGACAGTTTCTGCAAATATTACTATTTTGCCTAACTTAAATCATGCTTGCACTAACATAGTGGCCAAGGAAATGTCAGTCACAAAATAGAACAGCTAGTGAGTTTGGTACAACACAGGACTCTAGTTTTTTAATAAATTTTTTTTTTAACCAAAGTGTTCAAATCCAGGAAAACTCTCACAAATGAACTAGCAAAGGAAAGTGATCACTAGAACCTAGTTTGGGAATATACCCTTGAAAATTTTCATTCTTCCTTTGGTAAACATTTTTTACCATATGTATTCCCCCATCTGACAAAGCCTGGAGAGGCAGATGAAATATCATTTCTCTTTCTAGTTAAGTGCCTCAAACTTTCAGCTGTTAAGATTAGACATGCTAGATATATCAAACCAAATGGTAGCAAAGGTGACATGATTAGCCCAAAGGTAAAACATACAGCTTAATTCACACAAAAATCCTTCCTTCCAGATGATTCAAAACCAGTGATGACTCTAAACCTATGCTGCATTGTAAAGATGCAGCACATTCACGTCTAATTTTAAAATTACCCCAGGTAGTAGTTGTCTTGGTGTCACGAAGGAAAAGTTATAGTGAGAACCACAGTGTGCCTTTCAGTAATTCTTCAAAAACAAATGAATCTCAAAGAACAGAAATAACCAAGATTTCAAGATCCAGAGGAAACAAATAATTTGTGCACATATGGTTCTGTAACCGAGATGGGTTAATCTTGAATTCATGCTGGATCTGCTTCTAAGACTTTAACCCGCATCTTGCTGCTTTTTTTTTGTTGTTGTTGTTACTGTAGGCATACATAATGGCCTGCCTCAAGGGAGATAACCTGTGAAGGCCTGTAAGGAAATAAAACTAACACATCCTCTTGCCTGAGTTTTGCCATTCTAGGGGACATCTGCAAAGACTGAATAAGTCTTTTTACTTTTTTTCCTCATCTCCCTCCATCTCTGATCCATAAAAGAACCTGGCAACCAGGGCTGGACAAGATGGTTATTTTGAAGTGCTAGCCTGCCATCTTCTCAGTCAGCTGGCTCCTGAATAAAGTCCCTTCCTTGCCCAACACCTCAGCTTGGATTTATTGGCCTACTGTGCTGTGAGCAGAGTGAGCTTGGACTTTGTAACAGTTCCTTGCAAACAAAAATTGAGACAATTAAGAAAAACTGAATATAAAAAAATTAAGTTCAACACAGTTACAATCTAATTTCTATCAGTATACCAAAAGAAAAGTTAGTAATTTTTATTTTTAGAAGAATTTTTAAAGGGTAGGTCCATCTGGAGCTCACGAGAAAATTTTGTTAATTCTCCATAAAAAGAAATATAAACCTCTAAACACTCAAAAAACATTGTGTCAAAAGCTTCAGTTTGCAGCATTAGTAAAAATGTGAATGTGCAATTTGAAACAAAATGAAAGACTTTGCACATTGTATTTCTAGAGTGACTCTTCCAACCTATTTAAAAGGCATCAAAGGTCTTACAGAATAGGTTTTAGCTTTTAAGTGCACAAAACTTCAGGGCAGGGGGAACAGGACTGAAATCACAGTGAGATAAGAAGAAATTTTCTAAACATGGATTAAGTCACGTGTCTTGATTTCATAAATCTGCCCAGAGGTCTGCTTGACTAGTGCCAAGTGGTTCCAGTCATCCCTGATGAGGCTTTCGGTGTGTGAAGGAAGAAGTCCTTGAATGTCTAATAGAACCCTCAGATGACTCCAGGCCCACTCACCACCTGACTATAGCCACATGAAAGACGGCAAGTAACAATTATTTAGGTTTTCAAATGTCCAGTACCATCAATGGGCAGAAACATCAGATAATAATAAATTGTTTTAATTTATTAAAACCAGATTTGGGGGCTCTGTATAGCAAAGCAGTATATAACTGAAACACCATGTAGATCCATCTTTGAGAGAAGAATGTGCGTAGCCTTCAACCCCATCTAATTATCCTTCACCAAATCCCATAGAGGGAAAGACACTAGAAAAGATTTGCACAGAACATGGTATTTCTCTATCCAGTGTTCAGAGAATTTGAAAGATAACATCTCAGTCGTCATATAGATTCAGTAGATGCTTTCAATAGCAAATACCTCCAGCAGCTTCTGACAGATCGTTAACTGACCCAAGAGAAGACCTAAATTAATGTAATGTGGCAAACAGTCAGTATCAAGTTTTTTTTTCTGATATGTATGATAACGAGGCAAGTAAAGATGCTGCCATTAACAAAACTACAAGTAACCACCAGGTCTCCAACTAAGAAGTACTGGTGTATAAGTTCCAACAAACCTGGTAGTAAAATCAACCAGGATTTGATAAACAAATTATCCTCTATAAATTGGAGATGATTTCTAAAAAGAGATCTATGTAATTATTCTACCTTCTAGTTGTATTAACAGAGAACACTTGGGTTGATGAACTGCTTTCAGTCCTGTGTGAATGCTGGTAAAATCACTAAGTGTATGGAAAATCTAAGTTACCTCAAAAACTATATAGCTGCTCAGCAGAAAATGAGTCAGAATATTGCTAACTTTAGTTCTAAGGAAGCCTCTATGTAAAATCTTCCATAAGATCTTACTTCTGTTACTATTTCCTTTGTGGTTTGGTTCTGGAGTTTGGGGAGTAGGGAGGGTAATGTCTTAAATATCTCCTAAGAATGGTGTCACATAGCTATTTAAGAAGCTGTGAACATTTAACACTGCACAGAAAACTGGATAAAAAAATACTTAATTATTTTTAAAATTGGAGGGCTGTCAGCAGGATCATCATTATTAGTGCTCAACATCACTAATCTTTGTCACCTCCTCAATGGCTCAGTTTTAGAAAAGGCAGGCAGAATAACTAATTTGGGTTTCTTGACCATGGTAGGGGTTCTCTCTATGTATGAAACCATTAATTTGGAGAATTACAGGGATGTGTGGGGTCTGTTATATTTAGCAGGCTATTACTGGCCTTGTAGGTTAATGTGGATTTTCGTGTAATAAACTAGCATTTCCAAACAATGTGAGACTTAACTAAGGAAAGTGAATCCATTTCACTGGACCTAAATGTTAGGAATGTAGTGCTGAATTATTTTTCTCCATACTGACCTGTTAGGAATAATGGCATACAGAGAATTCACAAAATTTATGCTGGTAAATTTAAGACACTTTTGTTTTACTTTCAACCAAAAGCTCCAAGAATTGAACCATCATCTGATATTAATTTTCTACTGGTTTCAGAATCTCCCACAGAAATGATAGGTTAAAACATTTGGAAAACAACATATGCCAGCCCAGTTGGGCTCACTATTTAGGCTCCATCTCATTTATTTTGTATAAATGTATTGACATATTTTTCTTCTGGTCTCTTCTGTGCGAGTATACTTTACAAAATTGGAAGTATGTTGTACAAAAATAATACATTTAAGTATATAGGGAAAGTTGATATATTGACACCAAAATGGCATTTTGAATTGATGGAGAAAATAGATTTTTAAAAGAGTGGTTGTTTCATTTTATCTTAGCCTTGGCCTCATGTCTTTCTGTCCCGAGGTATTTTCAGGGCAAAGCTCTCAGAGAACTAAACAGCTAGAATTGTTTCACCCTGCATCAGACATGCTCAGGAATGCCATCGGCTAGTTAGACGGCTAATGGTCAGGTAGTACATTTATCACTGCTTGGTCTATGACCAGGCAATCAATAGAAACGTGACCAGTATAGAATGAAATCCACAGTGTTTCGAGAAAATTTATAAGAAATAGTTTCGAACAAAGGCAAACAAATATTCTGTTCCTCATTTTACTCACATCAGTCTCAGAAGGATGTCAAGCCTCCTCAAAACATTTTTTCTTATATCAGTGTTTCAGCAACATAACTACATGTTATCTAAGATTGACTAAAAAATGCCAAAAGTAACAGATAATTTTTATAAAATACCTTTAGAAGATGATTTTTTTCCAAATACTATGTTCTCAAGGGACATTTGGTATAGAACATCAAAGACTTTAAGTAATGGATATAACGTACTAGGACCATTTTTCTTACTACATTTATTACCAGTGGAGGTTTTGTATCATTAAAAGTATTATGTTTAACAATATGCACTTAAAGTATTTATTTGATCCCTTTAATTAATGCAGTTATCACTCAGTGTCATCCCACATGTACCAAACTGGTCCCTGACTCCAAACTGGTCTGGAGACCTCACAAAGACCATTCATACCACTTTAGACATCTTGCTCCAATATCACCCTGAATTGCAGTATTTCTGGAAATTCTCACCACCAAGGAAGTCTTTTAGTTTGCATTAACTATCCAGAAGATTAATTAATACAGCTAGATTTTACAAAAGCTAAAAATTTTTAAGTGCCCAGACCAAAGTTTTCAGAAAATAAAGTCTCAATCTGTGTAACTGTTGAACAACTTACTTATTAATGACATTCCAGGTTGCCATGGAAATATCTTTTGTTCCCCAAGTCCACACTAATTTTAGATAGGTATTTTCAAGGTCATGCAGTTTCAACTAGTAGAATCCTAGGGCCCTAAGGAATCCAAATCACATACTATCATTGATTCATTCATCCACTTAACTGTCACTTGTGGGAGACCAGCAGTGGCCTGAGAATGGATCAGATAGGGAGGCATGAACGTGCCCGCACACGGGGCCTCCTGCCTGGGCAGGGGGATCCTTGCATACAAGTCCCCCTGCCAAGGAGCCTGTACACGAACCCCTAGGGGTTAAGGACCCGCTCGCATACGAGGAGTCTCACGCCCTCCATGACGAGTAGGAGGAAGCTGGGGTCCTGGACAGGCTTCTTAGTAAACATGTGAAGGTCACTTCCTCCCTCTGTGCTAAAATCGTAATTTTGTACTTATATGGTAAAAGAATGCAGTGCTTCGCTTCTTGGATTGCTTCCCAGAACTGGACTATAAAAATAAACCGCAAGGGGGCTTGCGCAGATTTGTTCCTCCGGCCGGAGTTGTGTCTTTGTCTGTCCTTTGTGTGTCTGTGTCTCTTTGTCATTTCGCTAGCAACAGTCACTTACTGAACACTTACAATGAGCTAGGCATTTTGTGCTCTTTGTCCCCTGGCCTTATGTTCAACTGAGTACCTACATAGGAGTTCCCCCATGGTTAGCAATAGATTCTGCCTGCTCTTATATTTGTTCGAGTTTTCATTATAAGCGAAAAACTACCACCAGTTCTGAAGTCTTTCCTTTTCTTAACAGGAAATTCAGCAAAACATAAAACAAATACAAAGCTCATATTAAATCTCGACATCCATATATTCTCTAGTTGAGTATGAACATGAAGCAATCCTCTACCCCTAGCTATTCCACTGTAACCTTATAAAGGTAACATGAGGTATGCAAAGAAAAATCATTGTTTTTCTGTTTTAGTACAATATATTTTGGAATGTTTGTTTATTGGCCTATAAATTGATGGTGACACTGGTAAAACTATAAAATAACTCTACTTAAAATTCTTGTCAAGAAAGCGAAAAGCAAAACTACAGATTGGTAGAAAATATTTAGAAATATTTCTAAAATATAGAAAATCATCTATCTGATAAAGGACTTGTATAAAGAACATATGAAAGAAACTTAAAACTTGATAATAAAAAACCCCAAATTTTAAATAGTCTAACTGTTTGAATAATTTTTTTGAAAATGAAAAACAAAGAAAAGATGCTCAACATCATTTGCTGTTAATAAACACAAATAAAAACTGCAATGTGACAACACTTCATTTCCACTAGGATGACAAAAGTCAAAATGACAAATAATAACAAGTATTAGCAAGGATATGGAGAAATTGGAAGCTTCATGCATTGCTGGTGGGAATGTAAAAATGGTTTGGGTGCTGTAGAAAGCAGTTTGACTTCTACTCAAAAGTTAAACATACAGTTATTATATGATCCAGCAATTCCACTCTTACATATATACAAAAGAGAAAATAAAATTATGTTCATGAAAAAAATTTACACATGAATTTTCATAACATTATTATTCATAATGGGTAAAAAGTGGAAAAAACCCAAATGGCCATTATTAAAGTATAGGCTAATGAATATGATTTAGCAATAAAAAGGAATGATGTGCTGATACAGGCTAAACATGAATGAGCCTTGAAAACATTATGCTAAATGGAAAAAAAAGTCACAAAAGATGACAATTCATATGTTTCCACTGATATGAAGTGTCCAGAATAGGCAAATCAGTACAGACAAAAAGTTGATTAGCAACTGCTTAGAGCTAGAGGTGGGGGACAGTAAGGAGTGACAGTCAATGCTCGGTTTCTCTTCTGGAATATGAAGATATTCTATAATTAAGATTATGATGACTGCACAACTCTCTGAGGGTACATTGAACTGTACACTTAAAATGAGTAAATTTTATGGTATGTGAATTATATTTCAACACAGCTATTTTAAAAACTATTGAGAAAAGTTAAATTCTTGATAAAAGAAAATACATCTATGTATTTTAAAGGAAACAATTTTAGATTTGACACCAAACACCAAAGGAAACAGAAAATAAATATCAGATGTGTATAAGAGACAGCTATAAAATATTCCTGATAGAAATTAGAGAAAACTAAACTAAAAAAACAAATAAATATATACTATGTTTATGAATCAGAGGACTCAATGGTGTTAACATATCTAGTCCCTCCAAATATATTTATAGATTAAATGCAATCACAATTAAAATCCATTAAAGATTGTTTTAAATTGGCAAGGCAATTAAAAATGTATATTAAAAAGTAAAGGATGAAAAATAACTAAAATAGGATTTAACAACAAAAGCAAAGACAAACACAAAAAAAGACAAATGAAAATACATCATACTAAAAAGATTGTATAGAGCAAAAGAAACCATTGACAAAATAACAATTACAACTTGCTAAAGCTGAAAAAATGCAAAAAAAAAAGAAAAAATAGCCTGAAATAGCCTTTGAAATAAAAGGAGAAATATATGCCACCTAATTTTAAGCCTTTTTATATAGTTATAGTTACCAAGGTCTTCTGCATTAAAGGCAGATTCTTTACCAGCTGAGCTATCAGGAAATCCTGGGTCAGGAAGATCCGCTGGAGAAGGGATAGGCTACCCACTCGAGTATTCTTGGGCTTCCCTTGTGGCTCAGCTGGTAAAGAATTTACCTGCAATGTAGGAGACCTGGGTTTGATTCCTGGGTTTGGAAGATCCCCTGGAGAAGGGTAAGGCTACCCACTCCAGTATTCTGGCCTGGAGAATTCCATGGACTGTGTAGTCCATGGGGTCGTAAAGAGTCGGACATGACTGAGTGATTTTCACTTTCATACTTTTCATAGTTACCAAAAGAGTATGGTGTTGGCAAAAGGATAGATCAATTGGAACTGAACAGTCTAGAAACAGAGCCTTGATATTTGAAAACAGAACTAAATTAAGAGAGAAAGGTAAATCTCTTCAATAAATGGTATGGAAACACTGATTATCCATTAGGGATTAAAAAACTTCGATATTTACCTCATACTATACTGAAAATTGAATCAAGATGAATAACAGATTTATATACAAAAACAATAAAGCTTTATTTCTAAACGATCTAAAACCTAAAATTTTTTGCTCTTAAAAAAAAGCATGACTCAATAAAAAGCCACAAACTGGAAGAAAATATTCATAACAGATAAAACTGGCAAAAAATGGTTGACAACACTAAGTCTGAAATGACATGGAGCAAGTGAAATTCTGAATTTTGGGTCAGAAGGTAAAATGCTACAACTACTTCAAAAAACCATTTGGCATTTGCTTAAAAAGTTACATATACACTTATCCTCTGACTCAGAACTCCTCTAACTATTCCACTCCTAACTTTTTCCCCCAAAGAAATGAAAGCATATATATACAAAAATAGCTTATACATGAATGTTCTTAGCAGCTTTATTAATAACAGTCCCACACTAGAAATAACCCAGATGACCACCAACAAGAGAAGGGATTTTTTTTTTAAAAACAACTATAGGATATTCCTATAATGGAACACTTTTCAGCAATAAAAAGGAGTAAGTTACTGACATACACAAACACAGTTGAGCTGTGAAAATATTATGCTAAATGAAATAAACAGACACAAAAAAGTACATATGTATGATTCCAACTATATGAATTCTAGATTAATCCAAACCAACATCAGGGGTTTTGCAGTCAATTCAGTGGTTGTTCCTGAGGGGACTTCCAAAATGATAGAAACACTCTGTTTATTGATATCCCCTCATCAAAATAGACTGAAAGGTTACAGTAAAGATCTGAGCATTTCACTTTATATAATTTTTAACCTAATTTGAAAATACAAATATATATATACACACACACACATATATATATATTTGCAAAGCTAAATCAACCCTGAGCTCTAAGACTTTTTCTGCTAACATTCTATTTTTTTTTTTTTTTGGTAGCAATATATTTTATTTCCATATTACTGGAGAGGATAAAGATACTATTCCCTTAGTAAGGGAACAGTTTATAACATTACTAATATTCTATAATAGTATATCTATAATATTAAATATACTATAATAGTGTTAGTATCAATACTGTCTGCTTTCAGTATTAGCTCAGTTAATCTACTGAGCAACTATAAGAACCATAAGTAAGAACCATATCACTAAAAGCAATTTTTTTTTTGCCATCAAAATTTCCAAAAACTGAAGACAAAAAATACCCTTCTTAATTGACATTGCCTCTTTCCAGTAATACTAGAATTAAACCCCTTTATAAAAGGGAGGCTAACACAATATAAACTGAGACCCTATTATAAAGCAAACTATACTAATGGAAAATGTATTTGAGCAATAATAATTTAAGTCCTATAATGTACACACTTCAGTTAAATTCAACAATTCTTGATTTGATTCGGTTTAAATGAATTTCATGCTACATCCAGACAAATTAGTGAGGTGACATTTATTAGCCTGACATTTCAATGGTTCCAGTTGAGCACAACAAAAATACACTCTTGGAACAGAGCTTCAGGACCTATTGAGGTCAGGGAAAAATAAAATCAGTCTATTGGCATGGTGGCATTAATTTGCCCAAAACACCCATTACTTCCTCAATTTTTATCTTAGCCTTGGCCTCATGTCTTTCTGTCCCGAGGTATTTTCAGGGCAAAGCTCTCAGAGAACTAAACAGCTAGAATTGTTTCACCCTGCATCAGACATGCTCAGGAATGCCATCGGCTAGTTAGATGGCTAATGGTCAGGTAGTACATTTATCACTGCTTGGTCTATGACGAGGCAATCAATAGAAACGTGACCAGTATAGAATGAAATCCACAGTGTTTCGAGAAAATTTATAAGAAATAGTTTCGAACAAAGGCAAACAAATATTCTGTTCCTCATTTTACTCACATCAGTCTCAGAAGGATGTCAAGCCTCCTCAAAACATTTTTTCTTATATCAGTGTTTCAGCAACATAACTACATGTTATCTAAGATTGACTAAAAAATGCCAAAAGTAACAGATAATTTTTATAAAATACCTTTAGAAGATGATTTTTTTCCAAATACTATGTTCTCAAGGGACATTTGGTATAGAACATCAAAGACTTTAAGTAATGGATATAACGTACTAGGACCATTTTTCTTACTACATTTATTACCAGTGGAGGTTTTGTATCATTAAAAGTATTATGTTTAACAATATGCACTTAAAGTATTTATTTGATCCCTTTAATTAATGCAGTTATCACTCAGTGTCATCCCACATGTACCAAACTGGCCCCTGACTCCAAACTGGTCTGGAGACCTCACAAAGACCATTCATACCACTTTAGACATCTTGCTCCAATATCACCCTGAATTGCAGTATTTCTGGAAATTCTCACCACCAAGGAAGTCTTTTAGTTTGCATTAACTATCCAGAAGATTAATTAATACAGCTAGATTTTACAAAAGCTAAAAATTTTTAAGTGCCCAGACCAAAGTTTTCAGAAAATAAAGTCTCAATCTGTGTAACTGTTGAACAACTTACTTATTAATGACATTCCAGGTTGCCATGGAAATATCTTTTGTTCCCCAAGTCCACACTAATTTTAGATAGGTATTTTCAAGGTCATGCAGTTTCAACTAGTAGAATCCTAGGGCCCTAAGGAATCCATTTCACATACTATCATTGATTCATTCATCCACTTAACTGTCACTTGTGGGAGACCAGCAGTGGCCTGAGAATGGATCAGATAGGGAGGCATGAACGTGCCCGCACACGGGGCCTCCTGCCTGGGCAGGGGGATCCTTGCATACAAGTCCCCCTGCCAAGGAGCCTGTACACGAACCCCTAGGGGTTAAGGACCCGCTCGCATACGAGGAGTCTCACGCCCTCCATGACGAGTAGGAGGAAGCTGGGGTCCTGGACAGGCTTCTTAGTAAACATGTGAAGGTCACTTCCTCCCTCTGTGCTAAAATCGTAATTTTGTACTTATATGGTAAAAGAATGCAGTGCTTCGCTTCTTGGATTGCTTCCCAGAACTGGACTATAAAAATAAACCGCAAGGGGGCTTGCGCAGATTTGTTCCTCCGGCCGGAGTTGTGTCTTTGTCTGTCCTTTGTGTGTCTGTGTCTCTTTGTCATTTCGCTAGCAACAGTCACTTACTGAACACTTACAATGAGCTAGGCATTTTGTGCTCTTTGTCCCCTGGCCTTATGTTCAACTGAGTACCTACATAGGAGTTCCCCCATGGTTAGCAATAGATTCTGCCTGCTCTTATATTTGTTCGAGTTTTCATTATAAGCGAAAAACTACCACCAGTTCTGAAGTCTTTCCTTTTCTTAACAGGAAATTCAGCAAAACATAAAACAAATACAAAGCTCATATTAAATCTCGACATCCATATATTCTCTAGTTGAGTATGAACATGAAGCAATCCTCTACCCCTAGCTATTCCACTGTAACCTTATAAAGGTAACATGAGGTATGCAAAGAAAAATCATTGTTTTTCTGTTTTAGTACAATATATTTTGGAATGTTTGTTTATTGGCCTATAAATTGATGGTGACACTGGTAAAACTATAAAATAACTCTACTTAAAATTCTTGTCAAGAAAGCGAAAAGCAAAACTACAGATTGGTAGAAAATATTTAGAAATATTTCTAAAATATAGAAAATCATCTATCTGATAAAGGACTTGTATAAAGAACATATGAAAGAAACTTAAAACTTGATAATAAAAAACCCCAAATTTTAAATAGTCTAACTGTTTGAATAATTTTTTTGAAAATGAAAAACAAAGAAAAGATGCTCAACATCATTTGCTGTTAATAAACACAAATAAAAACTGCAATGTGACAACACTTCATTTCCACTAGGATGACAAAAGTCAAAATGACAAATAATAACAAGTATTAGCAAGGATATGGAGAAATTGGAAGCTTCATGCATTGCTGGTGGGAATGTAAAAATGGTTTGGGTGCTGTAGAAAGCAGTTTGACTTCTACTCAAAAGTTAAACATACAGTTATTATATGATCCAGCAATTCCACTCTTACATATATACAAAAGAGAAAATAAAACTATGTTCATGAAAAAAATTTACACATGAATTTTCATAACATTATTATTCATAATGGGTAAAAAGTGGAAAAAACCCAAATGGCCATTATTAAAGTATAGGCTAATGAATATGATTTAGCAATAAAAAGGAATGATGTGCTGATACAGGCTAAACATGAATGAGCCTTGAAAACATTATGCTAAATGGAAAAAAAAGTCACAAAAGATGACAATTCATATGTTTCCACTGATATGAAGTGTCCAGAATAGGCAAATCAGTACAGACAAAAAGTTGATTAGCAACTGCTTAGAGCTAGAGGTGGGGGACAGTAAGGAGTGACAGTCAATGCTCGGTTTCTCTTCTGGAATATGAAGATATTCTATAATTAAGATTATGATGACTGCACAACTCTCTGAGGGTACATTGAACTGTACACTTAAAATGAGTAAATTTTATGGTATGTGAATTATATTTCAACACAGCTATTTTAAAAACTATTGAGAAAAGTTAAATTCTTGATAAAAGAAAATACATCTATGTATTTTAAAGGAAACAATTTTAGATTTGACACCAAACACCAAAGGAAACAGAAAATAAATATCTGGAATTAAATCAAACTAAAAAGCCTCTGCAGAGCAAAGGAAACTATTAACAAAATGAGAGAAAATATTTTTAAAGCATATATCCAATAAGGGATTGATTTCCTAATTATGTAAAGAACTCATACAGCTCAGAAAAAAAGTCTGATTAAAAAATGGGTCCATAGAATTCTCTAGGCCAGAATGATGGATTGGGTAGCCTTTTTCTTCTCCAGGGGATCTTCCCAACCAAGGGATTGAACCCAGGACTTCTGTATTACTGATGTATTCTTGACCATCTGAGTCACCAGGGAAGCCCAAGAACACTGGAGGGACTAGCCTATCCCTTCTCCAGCAGATCTTCCTGACCCAGGAATCAAACCAGGGTCTCTTGCATTGCAGGTGGATTCTTTACCAGCTGAGCTATCAGGGAAGCCCCCCCGCCCCCCACCCCAAAATGGGCAGAAGATCTAAACACATGTTTTCCCAAAGAAAACATACAGGTGGCCAATAGGTACATGAAAAGATCCTCAACATTGCAAATTATCAAACGAAACTACAATATCGCCTCACACCTGTTAGAATAGCTATCACCCCCCCCACCCCCCGCCAAAAAAAACCCACAAGTAATAAATGTTGCAAGAATGTGGAGAAAAGGGAATCTTTGTACACTGTTGTTGGTGGGAATGTAAACTGGTGCAACCACTGTGGAAAACCATATGGAAGTTTCTCAAAAAGCTAAAAAGAACTACCATTTGACCTGGAATCTCCCGCTTGGGTATATATCTGAAAAAACAAAAACACTAATTTGAAAAGATACATCTACCTCAAGGTTTACATCAACATTATTTACAATTGACAAGATATGGGAGCAACCTAAGTGTTTATTTTCAGATGAATGGATAAACAAGATGCAGAATATTGTATATGTATATACAATATGTGTAAATGTATACACTATATTTATATATAATTCTTGAGTGAATACATTTTGGTATATGCATATGTGCACATACAATGGAATATTACCAAGCCATAAAAAGAATGAATGGACCTCAGATAATATGTTTAGTGAAATAAGCCAGTCAGATAAATACTATATGTTATCACTCAAATGTGGAAATTAAAAAATAAAAAATCCAAATGTATATAATAAAAAAGAAACATACTCACAGATACAGAAAACAAACTAGTGGATATACCAGTGGGGAGAGGGAAGGGGCAAGATAGGGTCATGGGATTAAGAGGTACAAACTCCTATGTATAAAATAAATAAGCAACAAGGATATATTGTACAGTACAGGATTAATATAGCCATCATTTTGTAATAACTTTAAATGGTGGGGAGAATGGCTGCAACGGATGAAGGGGTCAACTGTATGATGATGGACAGTAATCACTGAAGGAGATCAGCCCTGGGATTTCTTTGGAAGGAATCATGCTAAAGCTGAAACTCCAGTACTTTGGCCACCTCATGCGAAGAGTTGACTCATTGGAAAAGACTCTGATGCTGGGAAGGATTGGGGGCAGGAGGAGAAGGGGACGACAGAGGATGAGACGGCTGGATGGCATCACGGACTCGATGGACATGAGTCTGAGTGAACTCCGGGAGATGGTGATGGACAGGGAGGCCTAGCGTGCTGCAATTCATGGGGTCGCAAAGAGTCGGACATGACTGAGTGACTGAACTGAACTGAATAATCACTTTGTAATGTACAGAGGACTAATTATAATGGTGTACATCTGAAACTTATATAATGTTATATATTAATTTTACCTCAATAAAAAAGGGCAAAAAATAACTTATTTGTAAAAGTGAGTGCCTATTTTCCAAGAATGTAAGTATAATTCTTTGTCACTGATGATGTCCTCTAGGGAGATCAGCACAGAGGAACAAGGTTAAATTAGAACCTATCCTTTCAGGCACTCCAACATTTACAAGCTAGTCTTAGGAAGAAGAACCAACGTTCTCAGAACACTAAGAAAGAGAAATTTATAGGAATACACTTGGGAGAAAGAAGCTTCTCAGAATCTTGACAACCCAAAAACTGATTTTAAAAAAGAGAGTGGCCATCTGCATTGGATGCTGCTTATAAATTCAAGTAAGATGAAAGCATAAAAATGACCAATGTGACTGTAGCGCCAACAATGTCTTCTATAATCATGGAATGAAGGGAGTGAAAATCTAGTTGGGGTGGCTGAGAAAAAAATAGGAAGGAAAGATCTGGAGTAAGTGAACATAGACTCAAGAAATTTTGCCACGAGAGGCTGAAAATAATGGTGTATAGCCAGAAGAAAGACACTAGAACTATACATTAAGAATTTTAAAATAGAGCAGAGAAATTTATGATATACCGCTGCTGCTGCTAAGTTGCTTCAGTCATGTCCGACTCTGTGCAACCCCATAGACGGCAGCCCACCAGGCTTCCCCGTCCCTGGGATTCTCCAGGCAAGAACACTGGAGTGGGCTGCTAGGAGGGACAACTGTGGAAATTCGTTTCTTGGAAGGGAATACACATGGAAGTGTTTCGAACTACAGCAGCAAGTGAAAGGCAGAGAACATGGATACAGATACAAAAAGGATGTTTTATCTGTGGGTTTCAGAAAGCAAGCGAGTTCGCATTTGAACCTTTCTATTTAACCTTAGATTACTGCAATGAAGTAAGTAGGTAGGTTGAATTAAGATGGGGTTTAGAAGTTCGAAGATAGAGAATATGATGGAATTAGTTAATAGTGTTGAGTAGTTATTTGTGTTCCTAAATCTACAGTGAAACTTGTTAGTAGGTCTCTATAATTTTGTCCACATTAATCATTAATCAGATACAGATGGAGAAAAACAGATTGCTGCATTCAATTAGAGGTGAGATGTTACTAGGTAAGGAGGGCAGATAAAGAGAGTGACAAGGAGGTAAGTCTAAAGTATTCAGAAAGTTTCATTAAAATAGTGGGCTTTGAAATATAGCCTAGTTAAGGAGAAATGTCGGAAAAGTGACAGGACCAACAGAAGTCTTGATTCATTTGATGAATTTTTGACTACTTAAGGGAGCTAGAAGGATATGAAATAACAGAGAATGAGTGTGTTTGAAATCAACATATAGTTGTTGATAAAGAGATGAGCATGAGAGTGAGCGGCTGAGGTATGAAGTAAATAGGAAAATAGTATTAATTGAGAGAAAATTAAGAAAAGAGACAGTAGAGGTCAGATGGGTTCTCCTTGTGAATGTTCAATTTACCAAGCAGAAAAACAGGACAAGGTAATGAGAAAGAATAAATCAATACTAAAGTCATCAATGACTGAAAAGGCTGAGTAGCAGGTGAGCAGAAAACAGCAGTTCATTCATTTGTGGCAAAAACTCATGCAATAAGATTCAAATTAATGACGTTTTTGAAGAGTATAGGGGGAGAAATGGTTGGAACATGGAAAGTTCAACCGAAAACTGTAAGGTACTGGGAAAGCAGCCCACACGTGAGAGAGATGAAAGGGAAGTCATGTCATCAGAGAACACTGGTTACAGTTAGTGCAAGATAATCAGTATGCCATTCAGAAGACAGAGATAACATCGAGTTACCTGAAGATACATTCCAAGTTGCCAAAAGACAGAGGAAGACTTCGGAAGAATGGAAGTTGGAGAGTGTGGTTTGATCAAGGATATATAGTGCTGTACAAAGATGAAGGTTTTCTGCACATTAGTGCATAACCTGAGATGTTTGGCTATATGCCAATGGTTCTCCAAGGGACAGTTTAGCAGCAGAAAATTCTCTAAGGCATGGTTAAACTAGAGATTATAGAAAGTTATCTGGATAAAATGGAGGCTTGAAGAATTAATCACAGGGAGGAAAGTAGACTAGTATGTCAAGGGTAGGCATGGTCTGAGTTACACATTTATTTGGAACTGCAAATGGTATTTTGCCCTCTGAGAACTACTGTATTTATAAATTCTCTATTTTTTAAAAATACTTGTTCCTGTCTTTAATTCTCTTCCTATACTTTTATATGCATAATCCCAACCCACTCCAGTGTTCTTGCCTGGAGAATCCCAGGGATGGCAGAGCCCAATGGGCTGCCATCTGTGGGGTCACACAGAGTCGGACACGACTGAAGCGACTTAGCAGCAGCAGCAGCACTTGATAGTATATTAGTCTCCTAGAGAATGCACAGAGCTCAATCTATTTCATTAGAGAGGATATCCAGGACTTGAAACAGATTCACTAGAAATCCCAAGGTATAGGCACACATATTGAGAGGAACTGATAAAGGAGAAACTGTTCTTTCTATCCTTCCTTCCTCCTTCACCCCCTATACCCCTGCCACCTCCCTTTCTCTCCCTCTCTGTCTCTCTTTCTTGAAAAGCACAAGCTTATGAAAAGTCCTAACAACCAAGGGTGAAAACTAATGTCTGGGTTAGGCAGCAGTAAATTTTTAGCTGCATGGGAAGGCACACTAGAAGAAACTGCCCCTAATAAATCATGGGTTGCTATTTACAGTTATATGTACTTGTGAAATAATTTGTTGTAAAATTTAAGGCCCCAAACTCTAAATAGGTATGCCATCTGTTCTACAGGAGCATTTTTTATTCTTCAGAAACATATCCAGAATTTATAAACACAAACTAGGAAAGTGTATATTAACTTGGGATATTAGAAACTTGGAAAAATATTACATTAATCTTATAAATTATCACTACTATAAATTTATTAGGTAATGAATAGAATCTATAAGTCATTTTACTTCTGTAAGGATTCCTGTTAATTGAATCAAAGAATGTTTATTGATCCTACTAACAGCAAACAGTGAAAATACTTTTCTCCATATAATTTCTCCATATTAGTAAGTAATGCAAAATACCAATCAAATGCCTATTAATGGTGTGCTGTGTTAGGCTTTGAGATAAGGTAGTGTCTACCGTAACATGTTCCAATTCTTATAGGATAGAAGGGAAAAAACTCAGCTTAACAGTTATTGAGTCTTTATGCCAGGCATGGAATCATTTCATTTAATCTTCACTCTAAGAGGTAATTGGAGAAGGAAATGGCAATCCACTCCAGTATTCTTGCCTGGAGAATCCCATGGACAGAGAAGCCTAGTAGATTACAGTCCACAGGGTCGCAGAGTCGGACACGACTGAGCGACTTCACCTCTAAGAGGTAAATATTATTATATCATTCCTGTTGTTTTATAGATAAAGCTGAAATATTTTGAAGGAGTCTATTGAAATTTTAGAATATAAGCTTGTGTTTAGTTTTATGAAATTCAGGCAGATAGATGAAGCCTCTTAGGAATTCCCACTCATCCAACACAAAGCAGCTGGATGATAAATATAACTGCAAATACTAAGGAATGCATCAGCTTTTCCCTCAAATTTTATTGAAGGAAGAGTGATGATCACTAATTAGTATCAGTAAAAGTTATGGGCAGAAACTGATTCTGTGTAAAATACCGGATCTAAATTAACATTGTGACTATTTCCTTTGAAAATTTGCCTTTGCCCTATCCTGAAGCGTTCCGGATTTAGGTTATTCTTAAAATAAATGATCTTCCATGCTAACCATTTAGTAAACTATTTCTCATTCTCAAGAACATTTCCACTCTCAATAGGAGTGAGAAATCTACTTCTTTCCAGCTTTGTAGATAAACACCAACAAACAAAATAAGTACACAATTTTAACAGTTATTAATCCTTCCTAATATTTATACATTAAAAAAGCTCTGGTGTTTCAGAGATACTTACAATACAAAACAAACAAAAAATCCTGACTGGCTGATTGTTTGTATAGTGAAAAAAATAATGTACTGATTTCAGCTGTTTTTTCCCCTCGTGTTTTAAATATGTTTAAAATAAGATTCCTAGAGATTACAAAATATTTCCTTAAACTTCTAGTGTTCCTTAAAGTGTTAAAATTATAAACTATATTTTAGATAAAAGAGTAGATTTGAATTTCTTTTATCACAATTTAGAATCTTAACAGGATTTTTGAAAAGCTCTACCATGTTCTCAAAATCATTGTAAAGAAACTATTCTATAGGCATGGATGTGAAATAATTCTAATATAAAATATTTATTTTTCAAAATCATGCTAAAATATGATTTTAGTTATACTTAGAAGGTAAAATATGGTAGTTCCAAATTTTTTTCCATGGAAAATGAAATACATCTTAAATTTAAAATGCTGATAGGAAAGTGAACTTCAGAAAAAGAAATTTTCTATTAATTTAAAAGGCAAAACTTATAAACTATTTCATCAGTTTTCTAGTTTCAAAGAAGAGTATTCCACATTTGGAAAGTAATATGGTATATGTTAGGTACAGAGGGCATCTAGGATTTCAAAAAATTATCATATTAAAAAATATGTAGCCGTTGCTAGTCATGATTTCATGCATAATGTATGATTTGTTGGCTATTGTTAAACATACCACGGTATAGTTCAGACGGTTTCACTATGCTCACACCTGAAAAACCCAGTGACAAGTTTTAAACAGAATGCTAAATCAGCACTTTAATAGTTCCTAAGTAATGTTAACGACTGAAAGCCAACACCCTTGGAAACAGTAACATCTGCTGATACATTTTAAAATAGAAAGTTCACATCTGTGCAGTTTAGTCATGGTTTCCTCAGTCTACTACCAGGTCACATATATACCATTTTGCATTTGTTGGATGGAAAATAAAGATTAGCTATTTAAAAGACAAAAAACAAAAAAGTTTCTCAGTCATGTCCGACTCCTCGGGACTCCATGCACTGCAGTCCACCAGGCTCCTTAGTCTGTGGAATTCTCTAGGCAAGAATACTGAAGAGGGTTGCCATTCCCTTCTCCAGGGAATCTTCCCAATCCAGGGATCAAATCTGGGTCTCCTGCATTGCAGGTGGATTCTTTATCATCTGAGCCACCAAAAAAAAAAAATGAAGTTGCTCAGTTGTGTCCGACTCTTTGTGATCTCACGGACTGCAGCCTACCAAGCTCCTCCATCCATGGAATTTTCCAGGCAAGAGTACTGGAGTGGGTTGCCATTTCCTTCTCCAGGGAACCTTCCCAAACCAGGGATCGAACCCAGGTCTCCTGCATTGCAGGCAGACGCTTTACTGTCTGAATCACCAGGGAAGCCCCAAAAGTCGGAAAACCATCTGATGAATCTCCTTTCAGGGCCAAGAAGGTGCTATTAATTTATTCCTTAACGATTAGTTAGAGTGATGGTTCTATTTCAGGGTTCCCATAGACATATAACCATACTTTTCTCTGTTTTCCCATTTTATGTTTTAATTGTTTTCCTGACCATACTAGGGATTATTTTTCTGATTATTCTATGTTATAAACAGAAAATTTTAAATTGCAAAAAATAAAAATAATTTATATAATAACATAAACATGTAATTAAAGGAAACTAAATATAATGAATATAACAGACCATCATCCTTTAATGCAGAAATAATATGAAATTTTTGTTCGTTAACGAGCCTTGCTTAAAACTCCCTGCTTTGTAGCTATAGTATTTTCCTTATTAATGACGAGCTTATTCTTCATACTTTTCTAGATGTAATCCCAGGTGAATAGGAGAAATTGGCAGGGCAAGAGAGATGACCAGTCCCATGGAAAACATGTTACCCAACATGAAACTAGTTACAGATGGGAGGTCACGACATCAAAAGGAAAATTCCATGTTTCCTTCCCAGTCTGTGAATGCATCCCAGCTAAACTGGAAAGATGTACTTTCTCCAAATGGTTTTGGATTTCTTCATTCTTCCTCTAGTAAGAAGACTTGAATTGAATCCCATGGGTTTGTCTTCCACAATCCCTTGGTCTATATACAGTCTTTCACATTTATGGAGGAACACTGGGTTCTTGGATATTGTCATAGTGAAACCCTTCAAATTTGAGATGATGTCTTATGTGCCTCTCCAAAACTTGATAGGAAATTTGATACTAAGTAAAGTTATAGAAAAAGTAAAGAGGAAGTTAAAAGATTACTTTTAAATACTGTGATACTTTTCTGGGATTACAGTTTCCTTTGAATGATGAGATTCAATGTTAAAAAACAAAACCAGTAAATCAAGCATAGTTGAGTCTTCCAAATATGTGACTGTGGCAGTTTCTTTCTGCTTTGGCTCAACTGAAAGTAAACTGGGAATAGCACTGGAAAAGAAAATAAAGTTGAAATATTTGCTTTCTTGATACCACCCTTCCTCTCTTCTCTGCAGGATACCCACTAGCATCTTATTCTCTTCACTCTTTCCACCACAGTGAATTAGAGACAGAATATGAGAAACCTGCTTATGCTTATATACTGATTATATTTCAGTGTGATTTCCCTCACTTTATATATTAATCTGGAATTCACATAGTAAGTCTTTTAACCCTACTTGTAGAATGAACCTTTTTTTTAAATCTAATAATAGTTTTTAATTGGTAGAGAGGGAGCTATTTGAGAGAGTTCAGTTCAGTTCAGTTGCTCAGTCATGTCCGACTCTTTGCGACCCCATGAATCGCAGCACGCCAGGCCTCCCTGTTCATCACCATCTCCCGGAGTTCACTCAGACTCACGTCAATCGAGTCCGTGATGCCATCCAGCCATCTCATCCTTGGTCGTCCCCTTCTCCTCCTGACCCCAATCCCTCCCAGCATCAGAGTCTTTTCCAATGAGTCAACTCTTCGCATGAGGTGGCCAAAGTACTGGAGTTTCAGCTTTAGAATCATTCCTTCCAAAGAAATCCCAGGGCTGATCTCCTTCAGAATGGACTGGTTGGATCTCCTTGCAGTCCAAGGGACTCTCAAGAGTCTTCTCCAACACCACAGCTCAAAAGCATCAATTCTTCGGCGCTCAGCCTTCTTCACAGTCCAACTCTCACATCCATACATGACCACAGGAAAAACCATAGCCTTGACTAGACGGACCTTAGTCGGCAAAGTAATGTCTCTGCTTTTGAAAATGCTATGAGAGAGTTAAGGGATAGCAATTCTAAAATCATGAATGGCCTGCTCATAAGTATTCTCCTAAAGATAAAAATAATCTGTTTTTTCAGAGTGATTTAATTTTCTGCATGAGTGAGAAGCCTAGTGTAGGCTATGGTGCTAGAAGGCTGTGTTGGGGAATTGTCAGTGGAAGAAGAAGCAGGACCTTCTGCCGTGGACTTGCATGAAGACTTGAGTCTCTCAACCTCAAGATGCCTCCCCCAGGATGCCCCATTCCTCCAGATAGATTTCCAGGCTCCAGGGATTCCTGGAAGGTTCGTAATAATTCTTCTGAACTTCCTCCCGCTTTGGACACTCTCAGACATGTATTTGATATCTTTCCAGATGTTTGTGTTTAAAGACATATTTATTTTACTCCCCTGTTCCCATGCCTAAGTCTATCTAACTGAAGGTATTTCCATGAATCCAGCGTAGGTACTCCGACAGCTCTTGGGTTGTAATGCATCTCTTGTTTTCTGTTGTTAAACAGGCAATGGGGTGTGGTGTTTAAGGCTACTGACTTTGGGGTCCATCAGGCCAGGCTTATATTAAACATCCAATAAAAGGTAGCAAACTGTGTAATGCTTTTATGATATTTAACTTACACTGCACCTTGGATACATAGAAAAAATGTACTTTGTTTACTATATCAGAAAACAATCTGATCCTTTCTCTTAAGCCACTACCTTCTTGCTAGTGAAGATATCCCTATCTAAAACTAGTCCAAGCTCTCTCTGGTCATTTAGAAAGATGCCTTAGATAGTAGTGTTCCAACTCTTTCAGATAAAAATTCCTAGATTCTCTGAGAATCCCCTTCATCATCCCTATAGCATGGTTTCAAAGGGGTAGAGAAGAATCTGAGTCTTGGTAATGATGCCATCAGCCTTCTCTGGTTCTCTGGACGGGGGTCCACCTGGATGTGCTTGTCCTGCTGGACAATCACTGTTCAGTCCTGATCTGGGCTATCCCATTTTAGTCATAGGACCTGGTAGTCATTACACATATGCCTCAGTCTCAGTTCCCACTGGGGCCACAGGCAATTCTGATGTATGGCTGAGATTTTCAATGGCCGCAAAGTGGCTTGCCTTGTCACCTTCCTTGTTCCTCAGCCCAGTACGGACACACTCTGGTAAGTGCTTCAGACAGATTCTCAGCCGCTTCTCCACCACATGGGAAACAAGTGTGGTGGGAAGTTTCCTTCCTCTGCCTGACCTCTGTTAAGTTCATGTGGCTATGCTCCAGACTGGGGAAGCTGTAGCCTGTGACAGGACTTTTTGCTTCCACTATTCTCACACCAAGCAAAGTAATGTTCAAAATTCTCCAAGCTAGGGTTCAACAGTACATGAACTGAGAACTTCAGAGGTTCAACCTGCATTTAGAAAAGGCGGAGGAATCAGATCAAATTGCCAATATCTGCTGGATCACAGAAAAAGCAAGAGAGTTTCAGAAAAACTTCTGCTTTATTGACTATGCCAAAGCCTTTGACTGTGTGGATCACAACAAACTGTGGAAAATTCATCAAGAGATGGGAATACCGGACCACCTGATCTGCCTCTTGAGAAATCTGTATGCAGGTCAGGAAGCAACGTTAGAACTGGACATGGAACAACAGACTGGTTCCAAATAGGAAAAGGAGTATGTCAAGGCTGTATATTTTCACCCTGCTTATTTAACTTATATGAAGGGCACATCATGAGAAATGCCAGGCTGGATGAAGCACAAGCTGGAATCAAGATTGCCAGGAGAAATATCAATAACCTCAGATATGCAGATGATACCACTCTTACGGAAGAAAGCAAAGAGAAACTAAAGAGCCTTTTGATTAAAGTTCAGTTCAGTTCAGTTCAGTCAGTTCAGTCGCTCAGTCGTGTCCGACTCTTTGCGACCCCATGAATCGCAGCACGCCAGGCCTCCATGTCCATCACCAACTCCCGGAGTTCACTCAGACTCACGTCCATCGAGTCCGTGTTAACATCCAGCCATCTCATCCTCGGTCATCCCCTTCTCCTCCGGCCCCCAATCCCTCCCAGCATCAGTCTTTTCCAATGAGTCAACTCTTCACATGAGGTGGCCAAAGTACTGGAGTTTCAGCTGTAGCACCATTCCTTCCAAAGAAATCCCAGGGTTGATCTCCTTCAGAATGGGCTGGTTGGATCTCCTTGCAGTCCAAGGGACTCTCAAGAGTCTTCTCCAACACCACAGTTCAAAAGCATCAGTTCTTCGGTGCTCAGCCTTCTTCACAGTCCAACTCTCACATCCATACATGACCACAGGAAAAACCACAGCTTTGACTAGACGGACCTTAGTGGGCAAAGTAATGTCTCTGCTTTTGAATATACTATAGTTAGTCATTTTTAGGAAAAGTTTTTGGTTAGAGAATTGGAGGGTAGATAAATATTCTTTAGGTTACCCTGAGTGTAAAATTGTTTTGGTGATTTCAAGAGTCAGGAATTCTCTATTGTATTTGTACTCCCATCAACTCAGCTGTGTGAAATTATGCTCCATTTTCAATTTATTTCTGTTCCCACAAAACCTATTTCTCACACAGCCGCCAAAATGACCCTTCTAAAATGTGAATCAGATGTCTATTCTGCTTAGAACTCTCAAATAACTTACTACCTCACTTATGATAAAGCCAAACATTTTACCAGGCACAGCTCACAGATCTCTGCATGTGTTCCGGTGCATGCTCACCTCTCTGATTTCATTTCCTCTCACTCACTCTCAACCCTAGCACCAGCCTCAATGCCCTCCTTGCTGGCTCTCCAGGATGTCAAACAAACAAAATATTCCTTTTTTGGGGGGGTTATGACTCATGCACAGAAATACAGGTGACATCATGAGCCACTACACACACTTACATGCCATGAAGGGCATGTCTTATGAAAAACTACATGTCCTTTGACAATGAACTCTGATACCTTCTTTTTAAATCGATTTAATTCTAGTCTATGCTTTGTTTAGAAATGTTGCTCTTGATTTACTAAATTTATGACACCATCCACAGTTTGGGTGGAATCTCATATTTCAAAAACAGTATCTTTTTAAGACTTCCGAGACAACTTAAAAGAGTAGCTTCTTTAGTCTTTATTTTCCTACTCTGTTAATTTTTTTCTCCACTTATCAGCTTAACATTATATTATAAATATGTTTGTTGGCTTAATTTTTGTTCTTTACCTGCCTATCCTAGCAATGGCCAGGAAACAAGCTCCATGTATGTAAAAGCTGTGAGTATTTTGTTCAATGATGTATTCATAGTACCTAAAACAGTGCTTCTTTAATAAAAGGTGTTAGATAAATATCTGTCTAACTCAGATGGAGCTCTCCCTTTAAAAATCTCTTCTTATCATTCCCCTGTTAGGTATTTTACACTTAAGCTGAAACAGATTGGTTTTTTGCCGCCCACCCCCCAACACTTCCCTTTGTGCCTCCTCTCACAATTTTCCACCTGTAACATCGTTTTGATTTTCTTCCTTGTGTAAATCCTGCCCATTCTTAATCTGAGTTGGGACTGAACATATTTCTTCCTCTCCTGCCTGGAATTGGTCTTGCCTTTGGGCTTCTGAAATATTTTGTGTTCTTCTTACTGTCCATACACATTCTGCCTTCCAGTTATTGATATGTAACCCTTTCTTTCCCAGTTTGTGATATTTTTGTAACTCTTTTAGCTCTTAAAGGCACCCCACTCCAGTACTCTTGCCTGGAAAATTCCATGGACAGAGGAGCCTGGTAGGCTGCAGTCCATGGGGTCGCTAAGAGTCGGACATGACTGAGCTACTTCACTTTCACTTTTCACTTTCATGCATTGGAGAAGGAAATAGCAACCCACTCCAGTATTCTTGCCTAGAGAATCCCAGGGATGGGGGAGCCTGGTGGGCCACCGTCTATGGGGTTGCACAGAGTCAGACACGACTGAAGCAACTTAGCAGCAGTAGCAGCAGCAGCATGAAATAATGAATCATATATAACTCAGACAATAGTCAAGAGCTTGAAAACTGGAGCCAAAGTACCTGCATTTGAATCTAGACTGTAATTTTTCAGGTATGCCATCTTAAACAAGTTTATAACTTTCCATACTTCAGCTTACTCATTACAAAAATAACAATAAACCATTACTCATATCTTAGTGTGCAATTATGACCATTAAACTAATAAATTTCTATAAAAAATCTAGAACAGTGTCTGGCATGTTCAGTTCAGTCGCTCAGTCATGTCCGACTCTTTGCAACCCCAGGAATCACAGCACGCCAGGCCTCCCTGTTCATCACCATCTCCCGGAGTTCATTCAGACTCATGTCCATCGAGTCCGTGATGCCATACAGCCATCTCATCCTCTGTCGTCCCCTTCTCCTCCTGCCCCCAATCACTCCCAGCATCAGAGTCTTTTCCAATGAGTCAACTCTTCGCATGAGGTGGCCAAAGTACTGGAGTTTCAGCTTTAGCATCATTCCTTCCAAAGAAATCCCAGGGCTGATCTCCATTTGGAGATCAGATACTCTGCATATAAGTTAAATAAGCAGGGTGACAGTATACAGCCTTGGCGTACTCCTTTTCCTATTTGGAACCAGTCTGCTGTTCCATGTCCAGTTCTAACTGTTGCTTTGCTATTATTATTCATATTAATTAGAAAATGAGAGGAAGACACCAAGTTATAGATCTGGAGATCACTTTAGAGATACCAGTATCAATCATAGCTGGCTTCCCTCATAGCTCAGTTGGTAAAGAATCTGCCTGCAATGCAGGAGACCCCAACTCAATTCCTGCATCAGGAAGATTCACAGGAGAAGGGNTTATTATTCATATTAATTAGAAAATGAGAGGAAGACACCAAGTTATAGATCTGGAGATCACTTTAGAGATACCAGTATCAATCATAGCTGGCTTCCCTCATAGCTCAGTTGGTAAAGAATCTGCCTGCAATGCAGGAGACCCCAACTCAATTCCTGCATCAGGAAGATTCACAGGAGAAGGGATAGGCTATCCACTCCTATATTTTCTGGGCTTCGTTTGTGTCTCAGCTGGTAAACAATCCACCTGTAATGAGGGAGACCTGAGTTCGATCCGTGGGTTGGGAACATCCCCTGGAGAAGGGAAAGGCTACCCACTCTAGTATTCTGGCCTGGAGAATTACATGGACTATATAGTCCGTGGGGTCATAAAGAGTCAGACATGACTGAGCAACTTTCACTTTCACTTTGGGCTTTCCTTGTGGCTCAGCTGGTCAAGAATCCACCTGCAGGGCAGGAGACTTGGGTTCAATTCCTGGGTTGGGAAGATCCCTTGGAGAAGGGGAAAGGCTACCCACTCCAGTATTCTAGCCTAGAGAATTCCATGGACTAAACCCATGAGGTTGCAAAGAGTTGCATACAACTGAGTGACTTTCAGTTTCACTCACTCAGTATCAATCATTCTAATTAACTAATAACATCAATATTTAAGTGACTATTGTGCAAAAGCCTCTTGATGAAAGTGAAAGAGGAGAGCGAAAAAGTTGGCTTAAAGCTCAACACTCAGAAAATGAGATCATGACATCTGGTCCCATCTTCATGCGAAATAAATGGGGAAAGAGTGGAAACAGTATCAGACTTCATTTTTGGGGGCTCCAAAATCACTGCAGATGGTGACTGCAGCCATGAAATTAAAAGACGCTTACTTCTTGGAAGGAAAGTTATGATCAACCTAGATAGCATATTCAAAAGCAGAGACATTACTTTGCCAACAAAGGTCCGTCTAGTCAAGGCTATGGTTTTTCCTGTGGTCATGTATGGATGTGAGAGTTGGACTGTGAAGAAGGCTGAGCGCCGAAGAATTGATGCTGTTGAACCGTGGTGTTGGAGAAGACTCTTGAGAATCCCTTGGACTGCAAGGAGATCACACCAGTCCATCCTAAAGGAGATCAGTCCTGGGATTTCTTTGGAAGGAATGATGCTAAAGCTGAAACTCCAGTACTTTGGCCACCTCATGTGAAGAGTTGACTCTTTGGAAAAGACTCTGATGCTGGGAGAGATTGGGGGCAGGAGGAAAAGGGGACGACAGAAGATGAGATGGCTGGATGGCATCATTGATTCGATGGACACGAGTTTGGGTAAACTCCGGGAGTTGGTGATGGACAGGGAGGCCTGGCGTGCTGCGATTCACGGGGTCACAGAGTCGGACACGACTGAGCGACTGAACTGAATGTGCAAAAATACTGTGAAATGCTTTAATGATAAATGATGGACTTCACACAGGTATATGTACTAATTAACATAAATTATATGCAAAGTGACACATAAGTAAAATTTTATAAACCCTTTTAGTATCTATCATTTTTAAAAAAAACACAGGGGAAAAAACATAATTGTTCAGAAGACAGAGGCCCCATAGCCTCTCAGTAGGTCCCTGTAGGGAAATAAAATTGCTCTTGCTTTCTCAGTGTTCTCGTAAACACACTAGCCCTCTGAGACTCTTTAGAGAGGTGAGAATTACAATTGTAGGCATTCATGTAGTAAATTGCTTTGATTCAAAAGGATAATAAAACTCTTATGTTGACAAGAAAAACCGCGACAAGAGGTTCCTATGTTAAATCCCCAACATGCCAGAAGACTGAAATTTCTAGGTGTTTTCATTTAAAGAAGGAATGAAGCTGAGGAACTTGGAGTCAGTGTCTGGCTTTTAGAAAGATATTATTTACATACCAAAGGGATGGAGTAAGAAAACCCTTTCAGGAAATGAGTAGACATCTCTCTTCTACCACTTTATAAGCATAGAAATTTAATTTTTTTTCTCCTTCCTTGCCTGTGGATGAGTATATCCACTTATATAAGACAACCAACTTGGTTCTCATCTTGTCACTCCAGAGGTAGGGACTAGGGCAATGGGAGAATGAATCATTTATTATTTAGTGCAATGTATTTAATAAGAAATCGATCTTTGATTCAGAATACCTTATACATATACATATATGTATTAAGGATAAAATGAATACATATCAACATTAAACACTCAAAAGTACTCAAATAATTTTTTCTGATGAATAATGGAAGCCAGATCCCCCTTTATAGTAAATTTACATTTTATCTAACAAAAGAAATAATTGCTATAAACACCCAAGGATTTTGTTTTCCAATTACAAGTAGTTTTAACCATTATGGTTAAAACCAAAGACAATGGTATTAGACCTGGGGTGAGTTCCTTCACAGGCCTCTGTATCCATCTCTGTAATATGAGAACATGAATAGCTCATATCTAATAAGTTATTGGAGTCTTATATCAGATATCTGGCCATGTAAATAAGCCTGGAACCATATCTTCCAGACTTTGACTGACAGTTTTATTCCAACTGTGAGAGAACCTGAGCCAGAACCACCCAGCTAAATGACTCCCAGATCTATGATCATCAGAAATTATAAGAGACAAAGGAAATCAAACCTGAATATTCACTGGGAGGACTGATGCTGAAGCTGAAGCTCCAACACTGTGGAGACCTGATGCAAAGAGCTGACTCATTAGAAAAGACCCTGATGCTGGGAAAGATAGAGGCAGGAGAAAAAGGGGATAATGGAGGATGAGATGGTTGGATGGCATCACCAACTCAATGGTCTTGAGTTTGAGCAAACTCCAGGAGATGGTGAAGGAATGGGAAGCCTGGTGTGCTGCAGTCCACAGGGTCGCAGAGTCAGACATAACTGAGCGATTGAACAACAACAAAGTAAGCTTTCATTGTTTTAAGCTGCCAAAATTTGGTGTAACTTGCTACACAGGATTTAATAATACAGATACTTTATATAAAGTCACTTACATAATACTTGGCATATAGTCTAACAAATGCTGGCCAATAGGAGCAGCAGCAGCATCTACAGGGAAGTAGTGTGATTACATGGCAGGGAGCTCATGAACACAAAGACAGGAGCTTTTTGTATTTCAAAACAGAGTAATCTAACAACTGGATAAGAGCCAAATATAATCTTCATAGCATGATAATAATTCGACCTCCATAAGCACAGAGTTATTGTAGATGCAATCAATCCCTATTCCAAAGGCAAAGAAAGTTCACAAGCTCTCACCTGACTCTCACAAAGAATCCCTTCTCTCAAGTGGGATACTTTTGACTCACTCACAGAAAACCAAAAGAGAGACAGAGTCCCTTCTAAGGGAAAAAGAACAGGATTTCTCAGACCAAAGAGTAAGACCTAAGCTTTTTTCTTCTGTGACAGTGATAAAAACAGTAATGTATTATCTGAAGACACAGATATATGACATACACCAAATCTGTAGAGAATTCATGTTCTGGTCTCATGATCTAGTAAGTTAAAATTGCCTTTTATGTGATAATAAGTTTATATTTCATCAATACATAGAGTAATAAGTGGTAGGTTGCAGGGGGTCGGTTTGCAGAGGAAGAGACCAAACTGCAATTTGAAAATGATAATTCACAGGTCCACAGTATTTCTTTATAGAATTATATGACAAAGTCAAAAGGAATACCCACCAGTCATCTGACTAGAACCCAGGTTTGTAAACATGACTAGGATGGATGAGCAATGTTTGAACATACGTCACTCTACTTCACAGTGGACCCTATCCATGTGATTGATCATTGGCATCAAACAAGTCTGCAGTTGAATAATGAATCTTTCATGCCTGGCAGTAGTAGGAGCATAAGTAAGAATGATTTTTTGCTGTTTACTCATTTTAGAAATTATTTAATCTACCATGATTATCTCCCCTAGCCCAAAACAATATTCAACAAATCACAGATTCTAATTGCCAAAAATATTACAATGCCTGACTTTTAGTCACTTTTTAAAGGAATATTTGTGATATATCTTTCTTAGACGGGTAATCAAGGACTTTTGAAAACTGGTCCAAATCTAACTTTCTTACTACCATGTTACCTTATACATCTAGGTTAATGTAAATGATGTTTTTTTTTTTTTTTAAATGATGTTCTTAATTATCCTGCTGTACCTGAGTTCATTTCAGTCCTGCCAGTTTAAAGACTACCCATGTTTCAAGAATGCCACATTCCATCTCTGAATTACCATAGCATTTTCTCTGAAACCAGCAGACTATAACTGCTAAGACTGCAAGGCAGAAAATCTGTTAGAATTGACCAGAAACAGCTACTAGAAGTAATGAGTGATTTGGTAAAGGTTCAGGATATAAGATCAATATTTTAAAAGGCAATTGTGTTTATATTTTAACAACAGACGATCAGAAATAGAAATAAAAAGATAGTATTATTTACAATACATCAAGAGTACGAGACCCTGTGGGATAAAACGGACAATAGATGTTTAAGACTTAAACACTAAAAGTACCAATCACTGACATATTCTGGGTCAGAAGACTCAATATTATCAAACATAAATTCTTTCCAATTTATTTAATAAATTCAATTTAATCCCAACAGAAATGCCAGCAAGATGTTTTTTTTAAAACTGACAAGCTAATTCTAACATTTATATAGAAATTCAAAGGCCTTACAATTAGTCAAAACAATTTTCAAAAGAACAAAGTTGGAAGATGACCTTTACCTGATTTCAGGACATTTGGTAGTCCAGACAGTATGGTATTTGTGTCAAGCTCGAAAATATATCAATGGCTCTAGGAAAAGAATCTTCAGGAATAGACCACACATAGATGGACAACTGATTTTCTTAAAAGGTACAAATGAAATCCAACAGAGAAAGAATAGCCTTTCAATGTATGGTGCTGCATATGTTGGCTATCTATATACAATGAACATCAACCCATACCTTGAACACTATACAAAAATCTATTCATAATTGGATCACAGATGTAAATGTAAAACCTAGAAGAAAACAGCAGAGAATCTTTGTGACATGATTCTGGCAAAGATTTCTTAAGTATGACACCAAAAACATGATCCAGAAAAGAAAAAATTGAGAAATGGAACATCACCAAAATTAAAAACGTTTGCATTGTGAAACAAACTGTTAAGGGAACAAAAATTTAAGGCAAAGACTAAGGAGAAAAGATTTTCAATTCATATATCTGATAAAACATTCTATCTAGCATAAAGAATTCACAAAACTTTTTTTTTTTTTTTAATTTTTACTTTATTTTACTTTACAATACCGTATTGGTTTTGCCATACATTGACATGAATCCACCATGGGTGTATATTAGCTCCCAACTCAAAGAGGAAATCCTTAAAACAATTTTAAAATTTGAAATATAATCATTAGAGAGCATATGTGTCATCATAGAAATCACACACATAAATGGCAAAGTGAAATGAAAGTCTTTGACAAAGAAGGGAGCAGCAACAGGCAAGCACGTAGGAACTGAGTTTACAAGCACAAGTTGTCATTAGTAGAAAATAATAAGTAATTAAAGTGAAGCAGAGAAAACAGTTGAAATATTAAAAACCCATTCAGCTACATGAATACTTCTGTAATATGAGACTGTCAAGAGAGAGGCTGAGGGATCTACAATCTCCAGAGTTATTTCAAGCAAAGAGGTGACACCTGTCTACCAGAGGGAACAATTAAAAAGTAATGGTATCAGTGCTGCCCATCCACTGTGTAAAATGAGGCTCTTAAGAAAACTGACATGCCTCAAGTGATTCTACATTTATTCACAGGTGACACCTCTCTTGCACTTTAGAGAATCTCAGGTCTCATTGGTTGAGCCATGATAAACCAAATCAGCTTTTGATGGCTGGATGCCTGAAATGTTGTCTTTGTTTCTCTAGATGGTGGAGAAATGATTCAGCAGTAAGTACTAGTCTCTGAGTATAAAAAGAGCTGAGTGAGCTGTTCCACTTTTCCAAAGCAAAATCTACTAAGCAAGAGGTATTTGTCTCTCTTTTTAATCCCCTCTCTTTCTCAACTACTAACAATGTTAACATTTGACTGAGGAAGACAGAACGCCATTTTAATGGTGTCCATTTAAAATGAAATTCTTACCTGACTTTATGACTCATATTAAAGTACAAAATTGGATTAGTAATTTTCAAATTCTTCTCACCTCAGCAGTAAATGGTTTTGTATAAAACTGATGATCCCAAGGTAGTGAAAATAAACATCACCATTCGGTATTCAAAACAGGTACTATGTGAGTTAAGACTGACCTACCATTGAATGTGAAAAAAAATTTTTTTAAGTTTACTTACTATTTAAACTGCTTTAAACTGAATGGTTAACTATATATCAGATTTAGTTGGTGAATATTTTAGGCCCAAATCCAAACTTCCTAGTATTTTAAGGCGTGGGGTTTTAGACAGTACGTACACAGTGTCAACATTTAGGGGTAGATATATAGAAGAATAATAGAATTGGAATTTCAAGATTTGGATACAGAATAAAGGGTTTACAAAATGAGAAAGACAAAATCTGTTAAAGAATGTATAAAAGGGAATGTTGAACGCTTTACACAGTGTGATAGCCTTATTAAAGTCTAAGCAATTCAACTATATTTAGTATGTTCCATGATATTTACTCATAATCTAGTGTAAGTTCAGTGTAAAATTTCTGAGGGTAAAGCTAGATTGTCATACATAAAGTGAAAGAATTCTCTTTCTAGGTGGATAAGTGAGAAATCTTGTGAACCAAACTTTGTGAAGAGGACACATCTTATTTTTAAGTAATTAGTGGTTCAGTTCAGTTCATTTCAGTTCAGTCGCTCAGTCGTGTCTGACTCTTTGCGACCCCATGAATCGCAGCACGCCAGGCCTCCCTGTCCATCACCAACTCCCGGAGTTCACTCAGACTCAACAGCCATCAAGTCAGTGATGCCATTCAGCCATCTGATCCTCTGTCGTCCCCTTCTCCTCCTGCCCCCAATCCCTCCCAGCATCACAGTCTTTTCCAATGAGTCAACTCTTCGCATGAGGTGGCCAAAGAACTGGAGTTTCAGCTTCAGCATCATTCCTTCCAAAGAAATCCCAGGGTTGATCTCCTTCAGAATGGACTGGTTGGATCTCCTTGCAGTCCAAGGGACTCTCAAGAGTCTTCTCCAACACCACAGTTCAACAGCATCAATTCTTAGGCACTCAGCTTTCTTCACAGTCCAATTCTCACGGTCAACCCAAGGAAGTGGTAGAAAAGGTCTTACAGGGGGGCTTACCACAAATGAAGTCATGAGGATATCGATGAAGAAAGTGCCGGTTCACTTTGGAATTGACGACAATGATGACTAGGACTGCACAAGTGCTAACTCAGATTCATATACAATCATGGGATCTGGGAAATGATGTCTACACAACTTACTGCACAAAATGTGAGCAGAGACGACCTCTGCCATCGTTCTACGAGAAATAGATTTTCCTTCCTCTTTTCAGATTACGGTAAAAATTCCTAAATACATATCTATGCAATTAATATTTTAAGTTCTGGGTACAGGCCATCAGTAAACATCATTAGCTTCTAATACAGAAATCCATGCATGTGTGGTAAATCTATGTTTTCAACAGCATGGCTACCACTTTCAAAACCTTGTTCAGAACTCAACTAATTTCTACAGAGAATGGTCCACCTTAATCCTGTACGTAGATTTGTGTTTATGTCTCTGTGTGCAATCTAGGGACCTGTGATTCAATTTCCTAACAGTGCATTGCAAGCTCACACATTCAGTAGAGCACAGCAGCTCAGAAAATTCATATATACCTTATTCAATGACATAACCAATGATACGGCTGAAGAGAAAAGGCATTATTGGAAGTAAATGATAATTTGAACCTTCACTTTTACAGATTTTTTTTCTCTATGTAGTCCCAACAGACATCTAGACTTTTTCTCTTTTCTTTCTGGAAAAGATGGGGCACTCTGTTTAACAATGGAGAAGGGCATGGCAACTCACTCCAGTATTCTTGCCTGGGGAATTCCATGGACAGAAGAACCTGGTGGGCTGTAGTCCAAGAGGTCACAAAGAATCAGACATGATTGAGCAACTAACATTCCATTTCTGTTTAACAAACACCAAAACATTTTGTCTTAAGGATTATTAATGTTACACCTGGCAAGTGCGCTACATCTCTTTGGTATTGGATATATTACTGAGTAGCAATAGCTTGTTATGCTCTGTTCAGTTCAGTCGCTCAGTCATGTCCGACTCTTTGTGACCCCATGGACTGCAGCACTCCAGGCTTCCTGGTCCATCACCAACTCCCAGAGTTTACTCAAACTCATGTCCATTGAATTGGTGATGTCATCCAACCATCTCATCCTCTGTCGTCCCCTTCTCCTCCTGCCCTCAATCTTTCCCAGCATCAGGATCTTTTCCAATGAGTCAGCTCTTCGCATCAGGTGACCAAAATATTGGAGTTTCAGCTTCAACATTAGTCTTTCCAGTGAATCTTCAGGACTGATTTCCTTTAGGATAGAGTGGTTGGATCTCTTTGCAGTCCAGGGGACTCTCAAGTGTCTTCTCCAATACCACAGTGCAAAAGTACCAGCTCAGCTTTCTTTATAGTCAAATTCTCATATCCATACATGACTACTGGAAAAGCCATAGCCTTAACTAGACGGACCTTTGTTGGCAAAGTAATGTCTCTGCTTTTTAATATGCTGTCTAGGTTGGTCATAACTTTTCTTCCAAGGAGTAATCATCTGCAGTGATTTTGGAGCCCAGAAAAATAGTCTGCCACTGTTTCCACTGTTTCTCCATTTATTTGCCATGAAGTGATGGGACCAGATTCCATGGTCTTTGTTTTCTGAATGTTGAGCTTTAAGCCAATTTTTTCACTCTCCTCTTTCACTTTCATCAAAAGTCTCTTTAGTTCATTTTCTGGCATAAGGGTGGTGTCATCTGCATATCTGAGGTTATTGATATTTCTCCCAGTAATCTTGATTTCAGCTTGTGCTTCCTCCAGCCCAGTGTTTCTCATGATGTACTCTGTCTATAAGTTAAATAAGCAAGGTGACAATATAAAGCCTTGATGTACTCCTTTTCCTGTTTGGAACCAGTCTGTTGTTCCATGTCCAGTTCTAACTGTTGCTTCCTGACCTGCATACAGATTTCTCAAGAGTCAGGTTAGTTGTCTGCTATTCCCGTCTCTTGAACAATTTTCCAGTTTGCTGTGATCCACACAGTCAAAGGCTTTGGCATAGTCAATAAAGCAGAAATAGATGTTTTTCTGGAACTCTCTTGCTTTTTCCATGATCCAGCAGATGTTGACAATTTGATCTCTGGTTCTTCTGCCTTTTCTAAAACCAGCTTGAACATCTGGAAGTTCACGGTTCATATATTGCTGAAGCCTGGCTTATCTTGCTCCCTGTCTCCTGTACAATGTCATGAACCTCTGTCCATAGATCCTCTGTAGGCTACAGAAATCTACAGATACTGCCTCAGTCTACTGCAGAGAAAGGTTAGCCCTTCTGTAAAGACAGACACACAGACACATATACATACATAGATACAACTACACACACACAGGCATATACATCTACATATTCCCACATATACAAACACATATACACATATACCCACATGGCCATGTGTGGTTTAAACTGATTAGGGGTTAAAATACATAGGGAAGTGAACTCCAAACCTGTTAGTTTCATGGACAACACTAGGAGTCAGAAGTATGTTTATTCTTCTTCTGGATGCTTAGCCAGGCCTGAAATTGGAAGAAAAAATAAGCTATAGTCAGCAGATTGCTCACCTGAGAAGAAATGATTCGGGAGTAAATGATAATATGATGTAGAGATATTGAACACATTCCTCATTTCCTGAAGCTTATTCTGGGCCAATTAGTAGCCCTAAAAACAACTCACAAAATTATGATGTTTCCTTTTATAACTTGGGAAGCATGATATACAAAAAAATTTGATGCATTTTTAAGTGGAAATTTTACTAGGCAGTGTTTTTTCTTATAAATTAGTCTTTTAAAAATAAAAATTCACTACTCATCTGGAGAGAATTACTACTCACTGGAAAAATATTTTCTACTCTAATAATTTTGAAATTGTGCCTGTATGTGGCATCGGAGTCATATACAATGTTCCATGTCAAATCTGTTACGAAATATAAGAAAGGAGCAAGAAATATGGTTAAACAAGAATCGGTATTCTGAACTCTCATGCCTCAAATCATCTTTAGTTCCCTGCAGACATTTTTAATCACCAAGGGACATTAGTAAGATGTTGACTGAAACCTCTAAGCAGTAAAGCTGGAAATAAATGACTAAAGTCTGGCTTGCATTCTCATCATTGCTCGAGTTATCATTTATCACACCTATGTGGGGACCTAGTAGTTCATCTTCTCTTGATGGTATCTATAAATATAAAGATGTTAATAGATTCTTAGGAAGCATATTTATGAGGTAATACAAACTGCTTGTAAAAACATCCTACATATATTATTTCTATTGCACATTTTTTTTCCTCCAAAGTGACTCTATCCCACTTAGAAGATACCCATTCCTTTAGGTTCATTTACCTTAACAGACACAAAATGGGGTGAAGCCAGGTTACAAAAGCTAGCATTAGACTGCTGTCTTCAGGTTATCTACAGTACGTGTTCAGTGGAAGAGCTAAGGAAACTCTCATTTGCCTTTGAAAGTCAATTGCTCATCTCTGAGACTTAGAAAATTTCTTGACCATGGGCTCAGTATCACTTATGTCAACATCCAGGAGAAATTTATGCTGGAAATAAACTAAAAGTTACTTGACACATTTTTAGACAGGGTGAACTCCTTCCCATATCATAATGAGGTATGATGCCCCCTAAAAATTTAAAGTTGGCCTTTAACAAATGTCTAAGTATATTTTTGCAAATATCTACCACTTATTTTGACCAAGACTTTATAGGAAAATAATAGAATTTGCAATGTGGAATTTTCTCCTGGACATTGATTTTCACAAGTCTTATTACCTATTACCAAAGTTTCTATAAACTCACATTGGCTATGACATAACAACAAATATCAAGAAATAAGAAGATTCACTGACTTTCTGAAAGACAGTAGGCTCATAAAGTTTTAGAACTGAAATTTCCTTAGAGACCACTGGACCCAACTTCTTTTTCGTGTGTGTAGATGCTGATACTGTGGACCTCAGAGCCTGAGCACATCAGTGGGCAGGACTCAGGCTGCGTGGCCTCCAGCGAAACATATGACTTCTATGGCTCACTGACTCCAGGAAAAGAGCCGAGTGGTATGTGACTCCAAAAACTTATAGATGCTGGTTCTCGAAATTTGGCCCCCTCGCCCAAGCATCAGCAGCACTCGGGAATTTGCTAAAAATGAAAATACATAGGTCCCATTCCAGAGCTACTGAATCATAAACTCTGGGATGGGGGCCCAGGGGTTTGTGTTTTAATAAGCCCTGCAGTTCATTCTGAGGTACACTGAACTTTGAAAACCATTGGGATAAGCAGTTTTTAGTTCAAGAAAAGATATTCCAATTTTTCCTACTCATAATTTGCAAGGCATTTGAAAGGGTTAACTGAAACTGAAAAATATTCTGATTATATTACTTAAACTTATGACTGTGTTGACTAGATTTTTTTGCATAAAAACCAAATAGGAATACTGCTTAAAAGATGCTATTTTAATTTACAAATGTTTGCTAAAATAAGGTCCTAAGGGAACATAAAATTTAATATATCACATATATGTAATAAAACATGTCTTTTAAAAATGCCTATTTTCTGCTAAGATTCATTCCTTAAGTGAATGCTGTGGTTTATTTTGCTTAAGTTGTACTTCTTTGGTATTTGTTTTTGTTTTCCTAAGAAGTCTATGTTCTGTGACATTCTAGCTTTACCAACCTGACAAGGCACAGTAACCAACCATACTGTCATTTTCTGTCAACTAAAAACACCTATATATAAAAACTCTAGATGTTTAAAATATTAAGTATCCTTAATTTCACTGTATTCATTATGCCAAAGAATAGACTATATCAGAAAACATTACAGTGTAGAAATTCCTAAGATTTATCCATATTGTGCATATAGATATAGTTAATTCATTCTTGCTGTTGCATAACATGCCATTGTGTGAATATATTATCATTTATCAATTCTTCTATTAATAGGCATTTGAATTATTTCTAGGTTTTTGCTTTTACCGTTGCTCTGAACTTTCTTCTCCTTGTCTCCTGGAATATACATGTGTGAGTTTCTTTTGGATATATACATAAAAGTGAAATTGCTAAGTCAGAGAATATATAAATATTGAATTTTACAAGAAAAGACCAAACTTGCTTTCCAAAGAATTTTATCAATTTATACTCTAATAGTAATTTAAAAGAAAGACTGGTAATTCAAATTCTCCCAAAACCTTATTACTGTTCATACTTCTCAACACTATTTTCATGAGTGCAAAATGGTATCACATTGTGCTTCTATTCACATTTCCATTACTGCTAGTGACACTGAACATCTTTTCCTGCCTTGATTATACATATATTTCTCCTATGAAATGGCTGATTGTGTATTTTGTCCATTTTTAAAAAAACTTTTTCTGTAGGAATTTTATATTCCTTCCCCCCCAAAACAGGATTTAATTAGTTTTTTTTCCACATGCAGAGACCTAGCACACTTAAAAATTTCCACTGGACTCAAAGAAACTTTCATTTCTTAAAAAAAATACTGCAAACTCTCATTTAGAATTTTTTTTTTTTGTTTTTCTATTGTCAAAATTTTAGTTCTATAATGGAGTGTATTTTTGTTCACCCACTACAAAAGTTTTTTCTACATATTCACATAGACCTACCACTAATAAATCTAATAAAACCAGAAAAAAAAAGCTAACTTTGGTTGAGTTGCTTTAATGTTCCTTAATTTTGATTTCTTCATATGTAAAATGCAGGTCAGTAAAGATAAAGATGAGGTACTGTAACATGATGTAACAGGCACATTAGGGGAGCAGAAAATGATTATTATTTTAATACAAATAAAACTAAATTTCCAACAGAGCAATACCCATAACAATATATTTGCCACATAACTTTGAAAATTGCTGTCATTTCCTAATTTACCCAGAGGGAATTAAAGCTAGCCTGTTAGGCCGCCTGAGCACACTGAATATCTGAAGCAGAAATCAACTATATTCTGTCCAGTTGATTGTCTCGGTCAATTAACAGATGCAAAAATAGAGGCCCTAGGAGTTTTTGAAACTTGCCACAGGTAGACAAATACTTGAGGACTAAGCCAAGTCTGGGAGCAGGGCTCTTCTCGCAGTATGAATATCTGTTTCATCTATTTGGCCCATGCCAGTTTACAGAGCACCTCCTTAGCTCCATGACCTTGATTATTATATCATCCAGTTTATAGATATGACTCCCTGCCCCCCGCCACCACTTTTTGTCTTTGGAAAAGTCTTCGGAGATCCTTCTGCATACTTAAATTTTACTGTTTTGGCAGCTGTTACTAAATGAAACTTAAGTTTTAAAATACACCCCTCCTCCACACACACAGCTCCTCCTTGCCTTACCATAGGGTTACATCCCAATGAACCCATTGTAACCTGAAAATACCATGTTGAAAATGCATTTAATACACCTAAGCTACCATACATCATAGCTTAGCCAGCTCAGTTCAGTTCAGTCGCTCAGTCGTGTCTGACTCTTGGCGACCCCATGAATTGCAGCACGCCAGGCCTCCCTGTCCATCACCAACTCCCAGGGTTCACCCAAACCTACGTCCATCGAGTCGGTGATGCCATCCAGCCATCTCATCCTCGGTCGTCCCCTTCTCCTCCTGCCCCCAATCCCTCCCAATGTCAAAGTCTTTTCCAGTGAGTCAACTCCTCTCATGAGGTGGCTAAAGTACTGGAGTTTCAGCTTCAGCATCATTCCTTCCAAAGAAATCCCAGGGCTGATCTTCAGAATGGACTGGTTTGATCTCCTTGCAGTCCAAGGGACTCTCAAGAGTCTTCTCCAACACCACAGTTCAAAAGCATCCTTTCTTGGGTGCTCAACCTTCCCAAGCCTACCTTAAATGCTCAGAACACCTGAATTAACCTACAGTTGGGTTAAATCATCTAACACAAAGCCTATTTCATAGTAAAGTATTGAATATCTCATGTAGCTTATTAAATAGTGAACTGAACGTGAAAAATAGAATATTGTATGGGTACAGAATGGTTATATCAGCTGGTTACTCTCATGATCATGTGACTGACTGGAAGTTTCGGATTGTTAGTACTTCCCCATACCACATATTACTAGCCTACAAAAGAGCAAAATTTGAAAATTAAAGCACAGTTTCTAATGAATATGTATTTCTTTCACACCATCATAAAGTCAAAATATTTTAAATTGAAACCCTGTAAGTTGGGGACTAACAATGCCTACCAGCCCTGCTCTAGGACATGGATTTCTCCTGGTTCTGTTCTTTGCTTACTTCATATCCTGTGCTTGATGGGACTATGTGAAATGCTGCTTCAACACTATTCAGTTAGCATTTGTCTTTATACTGGTGCCCTTGTTTACTGCTTATTGTTCACATACAGCAGCAGTTTAAGGGGTTCTGTAGGGTTGGAGAAACCATGCATTCAGCAGGCCTGTGTGCAGTTGGTAACAGACTAGTTATATGCTTTACGAAGGCAGTCAGGAGACAGATCTGTAGGTTTGCTTCTCCACATTCTGACACCATGAGCTAATGGGAACAAGGTTTAGGGGGTCTTAGTATGCTAAAGGGCTTCCCAGGTGGCTCAGTGGGTAAAGAAACTGCCTGCAATGCAGGAGATGCCGGAGATATGGGTTTGATTCCTGAGTTGGGAAGATCTCTGGAAGAGGGCATGGCAACCCACTCCAGTATTTTTGCCTGGAGAACCCCATGGTCAGAGGAGCTTGGTGGGCTACTGTCCATGGGTCGCAAAGAGTCAGACATGACTGAAGTGACTGAGCACTGCAAGTTGGGGACTATCTGTACGTGTTTTTACATAAACATGCATATATGGAAGGAGCCTCACCATGTGCCCTGGATTATCCTTTGCTGGACATTTTGGCAGTCACAAAGAGCAAATGGGGGATAGATTTCAGTTTGAAGATTTCAAGTTGACTTTGATATTAAAAAAGGGTTCAGAAGTGTTTATGTTTTCAAAAGGGTGTGATACCATTCATGTTACCTCTTAAAGAATCTCAGTTCAAAAAAGATGATGAGGTCAGCCAGTCAGTCTTCATGTAATCTTGGCAGTAAGGCATCTGAAGAATGACGAGTGCTCAAACATGTAATGCTTGCTTGCAAGGTCTTCAACAAACAATCAAAATCACTTTGCTAATATGTTTAGCATCTTATCTGTGAGTCTAGATACTCTCTTCTAGAATACATTGGTCACCCCAAGTTCCCTTCACTCAAACTTAACAAATGGACACATATATGACATTCAGGATCTAGCTGAGGCAGTGGAAGCCAAACAGGCTTGGTCCAGCATGTGGGCTGTAACTATAGTAGAGCCGTGGGTTCTCCAGCGGATTGGGAACCCCTGTCCAGACTTGGCCCAGGCTTGGGGGCACTTCCCAGAAGGCCAGTGGTTGCGCAAGCCTGACTGTCTTCTATGTTCATTTCTGTTACTCATCCTTTGTTGATCATATTTGCTAAAAACATTATAGTATGAAGTTTCCCTTATATAGTACTTATGGTATTTTTCATAAACAGAATATTTTAACTTAAATATAGTTAAACCAGTTAATATTTTTTAGAATGATTGCTTTTTAGTGTCCTGCTTAAAATACTATTCTCTACCTCAAAGTCAGAAAGATATTCAACTATATATTCTAACAAATTTTGAAGTTTTTTCTTTTTTACTTTAAATTTTATATTCCATCTGGATTTGATTTTGTGCATGATGTGAGGATGGGATCCAATTTCTCCTTTTCCAAGTAGAAAATTGTTTTTCAACCTTTGTTTACTGAATGTTTTTCTCCATTCTCCACTGATCAGTCATGCAAACTCTGTCAAGTGTCAAACTTACTGTATCTCAGTAAGTCCTAATATACAATAGGTACATTTTTTGCCTCATTCTCTTGTTCATCTTGTTCTTCTCCATTCTCTCTTCTCTTATTTTATCAGGAGTGTTTTTTCCTAGTACTGGCTGTTTAACTTTTCCATGTAATCATTAAGACTGTTCTCTCAAGTTCCAAGAGGGAGAAAAAAAGAAAGCTCATGTGCTTTTTACTGGAAATACTTTGACTGTATAGATCAAATTAGGAAAAACTGATATCTTTACAAGTGTCCCCATCCATGAACATATGATGTCTCTCTGTTTTCCTTTAGCACTTAGAGTCTCTTCCTAGGAAATTTTACAATTTTATGTATATAGGTCTTACACATAGTTGTTAAATTTAACCTTAGGTATTTTATGACTTTGTTGCCATTATAAGTAATGCTTTTAAAAGATTACAATTTGAATTGCTGCTGATACATAGAAGTGTAATATTTAAGACTACTAAAATACAGTACTTTTCTATATATCATTGCTAATATTTAATGTAGACAAATCATGTCATTTATAAACGATGAGAATTTTATATTCTTCTGATTTCTAACACTTTGATATTTTAAACTGTACTTGATAAGACCATGAGAAAAACAATACACAGGTATGGCAATGGTGTGATCCTCCTTTTGTTAGTTATATTTTAAACTATTATTAAGCCCTTATGTCTGAAAAAATTCAAACATAAAATCTGAAGAATGTGTGAGTAAGTATAGTTTTCAATCTTAAATATTTTTTTGCCAAACCATTTGAGAATAAGTTTCAGACATCATGACTTCTCACTCTTAAATACTTCTAAGAAATAACCAAAATAATTAATCATATTGAGAAAATTCAAGAGTATTGTTATAATACTATTATCTAATATGTAATACATACTAAAAATTTCTCCATTGTTACTGTACAGTTCTTTATAAAAATTTTTCTTAAGATCCAGTACAAGGGAACACATACAATGTAATTTTCATCTCTTTGAAAGTGAAAGAAACTGAAGTCGCTCAGTCGTGTCCAACTCTGTGGCATCCTATAGATAGCCTAACAGGCTTCTCCATCCGTGGGATTTTCCAGGCAAGAGTACTAGAGTGGGTTGCCATTTCCTTCTCCAGAGATCTTCCCAACCCAGGGATTGAGCCCGGGTCTCCCACATTGTAGCCTGACGCTTTTACCGTCTGAGCCACCAGGGAAGTCTTCTTTCATCTCTTTAGTCTTCTAAAATCTAGGATACTACCTTTATCCTTATCTTTTACAATACTGACATTTTAAAGGTTTATAGGATAAAGTTTCTATTTTGTTTTACAATGTCCTCTAATTTATGTTGAAAGAAATTCTACATAAGTAATATTGTGACTTTCATAGTGCATCATGTTAGTAGGCATTTGATATCAGTCATGTTGATTATGTTAACTTGTATTTCTTGGTTAAGCTATTATCAGTAAGATTTTTCCATTACAAAATGTATCTCCCCCCCTTAATAGTTTATAAGTGAAAAGTTGGGAGATATTTGGAGACATTTTTATTATACTGTTGCCCATACATTTTCATTTAGTTATTTAATAGCTACTGATGATCCTTGCCTGAATCAGTTACCATAAGAGTAACTATTCCGCTCCACTGATCTATCTTTTAAAACCAGAACCACACTGTCTTGACTACTGTAGTTTTACAGTATGTCTTAAAGTTGGGTAGGGTCAATCCTCCAATTTTGTTCTTCAATATTGTGTTTGTTATTTGTGGTCTTTTCCCCTCTATGAAAACTTTAAAAATCAGCTTGTCAATATCCACAGAATAACTTGTACAGGTGTTGCAGAGATTACATTGAATCTATCTGCCAAGTAGGGAAGAACTGACATCTTGACAATACTGAGTCTTCTTATCCATGAACATGGAGTATCTCTTCACTTACTTAGTTCTTCTTTGATGTTATAAGTTTACAGTTTTCCTCTTCCATATATGTTGCTGGATTTAGATCTGAATACCTTGGTATACTTAAAAGAAGTATTTATATATAAATACTTCTCCAAAATGAATACTCTCATTTTGCAGAAATGCTAATGTAAATGGTACTGTTTTTTAATTTCATATTCCATATCTTTGTTGCTGGTATATAAGAGGGTAAATAACTATTGTATATTAACTGTATATCCTATAACATAGCTATAATCACTTATGAGATCCAGGAGTTTTTATTTCTTTTGTACACACATATATGTTAGAAACACACATATGCAACAAACCAACAAAATTTACCAAATCTCACTTAAGATGTGGTTATATTATGCTTTTGATATATATGTAGAGTCATTTGTTCCTTTTTGATTATATATGTATTTTTTCTCATATCTTTTTTTTTGTTTTTATTTTTTAAATTTTATTTTACTTTACTTTACAATACTGTATTGGTTTTGCCATACATCAACATGAATCCGCCACGGGTGTACATGAGTTCCCAATCCTGAACCTCACCCCCCACCTCCCTCCCCATACCATCCCTCTGGGTCATCCCAGTGCACCAGCCACGAGCATCCTGTATCCTGCATCNAATCTCAATAGAGGCTCTGGTCAAAACATTTACATAAATAATGATGATTCTGGAAGTGAATTTTTTACTGCATAATTTCTGTGAGATTGTTGAAGAAAAAATTCCCCTTAATGAATGATGTCATTCTGAATTCCATATATTATGCATATATTTTTAAGTATGAGATCCATTCATTTACTATTTATTATGTGGGTGTGTGTGTTTTGGTCTGAGATCTATCCCTGGGTGGATTTTTACAAGCCTCCTCATTTATCTTATCGAATTAACTACTCTTAAGTGAAAACCTTCTGCCATCTGAATTACCTATTATTAAGTGGTAGATATCCATCATTCTAAAGGTACTTAACATACTGATGCATGTAACAACTTCTAATGACTGTTTGTAACAACATCTCAAGGTCAACATAACAATTTACTTGCCAAGCGTCAAGAGAAATGAAACACAAATATTCCTAAACTGGCATCAACTTTCACTCATTTATCCCCTTTAAAAAGCTAACAGGCTAAAGAGAAAAGGAACGGAAATAGAACAGATGATAAAAACTTCCTGGTCCATGTCTCCAGTGACATCTGTTTAGGGATAACTTAACGAGGGATTTGAGCTGCCTTATGATAAGTGTGTGGCATTCTGTAACCAGCTCAATACTCTGCTGGAACACATATGTTGGAAAGACATACATAGCCTATCTTAAAACAAGAAAGTTAAAACCACCTTGTCACCTCCATGTTTTACTGTTTAGAATTCATATTTGATTTATATGATTCATTTCCTTAATGTTTTATATTTTCATATTAGTCTTTGCATCAGAGTCCTATATATGTTGGTTTTCATAATGGAACTATAACTGATATATTTACATTATTTATTGCTTTGACTTCTAGTATATTGCCCATAATACATACACATGCAAGCTAGGGAATGGATTTAAAATGCACAAATACTCTCCTCCACCCTTCTGTGCCCCTCTTGAAAACACTTTATGGAAATAAAAAAAAAATTAGCTTATAATAGCAAGAGGATTAAGAGAAAATAATCATTGAAGTAATTTTAATATATTTGTGGAAGAAGATGAGTGAATTAAAGATGGTTTACAGGCAAATCTGAGCAAGGAAGCCAGAGCCCATGTCAGAGGTGATGGAAACTATTTCAAGCAGAATCCTAGTTATGAGCATGGTTTCAAGAGTGAGAAGAGGAACAAAAGGTAGTCATTAGTGGAAGGAAGGTCTTTCTTCATGACAGTTATATAAATCAGTTGCTACATCTTTCCTCCCCACATCCCCAAACCCTTATTACCAGACTCTCTTGTAGATTCACTTTTATCTTCAGATGGAAAGCCTGAGGACTCTATTTTAATGGCTTCTAATATGGATACTGGTACATTTCCAGAGAAAATCCTTCCTCACTCTGCAATTCAGAAAATGCTGAGTCTCAAATTGTGCTCCAGGTATATGTACCTTTAAGGTAACTTTCCAAAGGAGAAGTCTGCCATGAACTTAACCCTAGCCACACAACAGCAAGAGGAAATCATATCCGTTTTCAAGAATAATTATGCTATACTTTATCAATAATGTGAACAGATAATCAAGATCAATGGAGAGGAAGAGAATGATTTATGAGAAATAAAAAACAGGAATAAGAAGAATAACTATAAAGGGAAAACAGATTACTCAAGAGACAGAGGATTCTAGGACATACTTCACTAATTAAGAATAATAGAATGTAAACAAAAGGGAAGATCAAGAAATAAGAACAAATCACTGACAAAAAATTAAACTCATTAAGAAGATGAATTCATAGAAAACACAGTGCAAGAATGTTAGAAGATCATTTTCACAAGCATAGGCATTTTTATCTGTTTTGCTTATTACCATGTTCCCAATTTCTAAGACAAGGCCTTAAAACTGAAGACATTTAATAACTATGTGTTGAAAACTAGTGGTTACCAGTGGGGAAAGGGAAGGAGGGTAGGACAACATAGAGGTAGGGGATTAAGAAGTATAACTATTAGGTGTAAAATAAGTTACAAGGATATATTGTACAACAGGAAATATAGCAAACATTTTATAATAACTACAGATGGAGTATAACCTTTAAAAATTGTGAATCACTACACTGTACACCAGTAATTGATATAATAAGTACATATCAACTACATTTAATAATAAATAAATACATGTTGAGTAAATGAACAAATCATGCAAAGACACAACTATGCAAGAAAACAGAGACTCAATCCTGGAATGCAAACAACCACCCATTCAAAAAGGACAGAAAAGAAAGTCAGAGGCGAATAAAGTGCTAAGTAAGTGTAGAGATACAATTTCCAAAAAGTGAAGGAAAACACAAATCTGCAGATTACAAGAGTAAGATTAATGAAAAAAGATAAAAGACTTATCGGGGAGTTGCAAAGATGGCAGAATAGGAAAAGCCTGAGCTCATCACCTCCCATGAGAACACCAAAATTAACTATTTATGGAGCAACTATCAATAAGAATGACCCCAAAACTAGCATAAGGATTATCTACAACTGAAGATATAAGGTAAGAATCACAAGAAGATAGGCAAGAGGGGCAGAGATGCAATATATTAATAGTAAAGAC
>SJYT01075844.1:120079-132962 GCA_006410635.1 Cephalophus harveyi
GAGTGACTTCACTTTCCTTTCCTTTCACTTTCTTTACCAGTTGAGCCACAAGGGAAGCCCAAGAATACTGGAGTGGGAAGCCTATCCCTTCTCCAGTGGATCTTCCCAACCCAGGAATTGAACTGGGGTCTCCTGCATTACAGGTGAATTCTTTACCAACTGAGCTATCAGGGAAGCCAATAGCTTAAATCAGCGTAAACAATTAGGCTTAAATTTTATTTTTCTGTTTCTTGATAGTCAAAATAGAAGCAAATAATACTGAATTTCGATTTAAAGTAGAAGATATAACAAATGATAAAGGCATATTTCATGAGAGCAATGAATTTGAAGCATAATTATTCTCTGTCAGATTTTAAATACTTCCATATAAGCTTTCAAAAAGGACACTGATGAATATAATGTACTGTGTTATCAGGAGCTAGTCTACAAAAGATAAAGAAATGTTTCTCATATCATCTATTGTTTTAAAGTCAAACTCATTACATTTAAATCAATCTCTGTAAAGATTTTTTTTCCTACACAGATGAAATGATTGTTTTTGCATGTCTGCTTTTGAACTCTGTGCAAGAGAAGACAACAGAAGAATTTGTGTTTATCCTGTTCTAATATAAGGAACAATTTTAGGGTATACTTTGTCCTAAACACTACAACACTCTGAGCATACAAAAATGGCTAAGAGCTGGCCTGTGTCCTCAAGGAATCACAGTCTAGAGAGGGAGGGAGAGCAGCAGAAAAGTGGTATACTATGCTGTGATGAATGTTTAATCAAACATATTCCATAGGCATCTCAGGAGGACAAATGACCGACTTTTACATGCCTCAGTGGGGGCAGACTTAAATACAGATGATGCTGCTCCTTGCCTCTTGAAAGATGTTTGCATAGAGGAGACAAATGTTTTTGGCTGTTCACTTCCCATTCTCCCATTTTCCAGTAAGAGAAACTCGTCGTTCCTTATGAGAACTGCTTCTCTTTCATCTTGTTAGAATGACAATCACTGAGTAACTGGAAGTTTTATTCTCTGTTGTTTTTGTTTTCTTACCATGCAATATCACCAGAGCTTACCTGAGTTAAAATGATAAATGTTTAAAATCAAATAATAAAAATTCAAGATTTAGTCAGTGTTTAAACATTTAGATGATCAAAAAAATAGTATGTCTGAAATTATTCTTGCTATGATACTCAGTGGTCACTATGGATCCTAGTTTAGTAGAGACTGCTAGAGAGCAATCAAAGGCCGAAAAAATTAACAAGATTCATAAAGCCATCCTATATCTATTTTTCATAAGGCATTTTGAATAGACCACTAAAAAATCTCAATAGAGGCTCTGGTCAAAACATTTACATAAATAATGATGATTCTGGAACTGAATTTTTTAATGCATAATTTCTGTGAGATTGCTGAAGAAAAAATTCCCCTTAATGAATGATGTCATTCTGAATTCCATATATTATCCATATATTTTTAAGTATGAGATCCATTCATTTACTATTTATTATGTGGGTGTGTGTGTTTTGGTCTGAGATCTATCCCTGGATGGGTTTTTACAAGCCTCCTCATTTATCTTATCGAATTAACTACTCTTAAATGAAAACCTTCTGCCATCTGAATTACCTAATTATAAAGTGGTAGATATCCATCATTCTAAAGGTACTTAACATACCGATGCATGTAACAACTTCTAATGACTGTTTGTAACAACATCTCAAGGTCAACAAGACAATTTACTTGCCAAGCATCAAGAGAAATGAAACACAAATATTCCTAAACTGGCATCAACTTTCACTCATTTATCCCCTTTAAAAAGCTAACAGGCAAAAAAGAAAAGGAACGGAAATAGAACAGATGATAAAAACTTCCTGGTCCATGTCTCCAGTGACATCTGTTTAGGGATAACTTAACGAGGGATTTGAGCTGCCTTATGATAAGTGTGTGGCATTCTGTAACCAGCTCAATACTCTGCTGGAACACATATGTTGGAAAGACATACATAGCCTATCTTAAAACAAGAAAGTTAAAACCACCTTGTCACCTCCATGTTTTACTGTTTAGAATTCATATTTGATTTATATGATTCATTTCCTTAATGTTTTATATTTTCATATTAGTCTTTGCATCAGAGTCCTATATATGTTGGTTTTCATAATGGAACTATAACTGATACATTTACATTATTTATTGCTTTGACTTGTAGTATATTGCCCATAATACATACACATGCAAGCTAGGGAACGGATTTAAAATGCACAAATACTCTCCTCCACCCTTCTGTGCCCCTCTTGAAAACACTTTATGGAAATAAAAAAAAAATTAGCTTATAATAGCAAGAGGATTAAGAGAAAATAATCATTGAAGTAATTTTAATATATTTGTGGAAGAAGATGAGTGAATTAAAGATGGTTTACAGGCAAATCTGAGCAAGGAAGCCAGAGCCCATGTCAGAGGTGATGGAAACTATTTCAAGCAGAATCCTAGTTATGAGCATGGTTTCAAGAGTGAGAAGAAGAACAAAAGGTAGTCATTAGTGGAAGGAAGGTCTTTCTTCATGACAGTTATATAAATCAGTTACTACATCTTTCCTCCCCACATCCCCAAACCCTTATTACCAGACTCTCTTGTAGATTCACTTTTATCTTCAGATGGAAAGCCTGAGGACTCTATTTTAATGGCTTCTAATATGGATACTGGTACATTTCCAGAGAAAATCCTTCCTCACTCTGCAATTCAGAAAATGCTGAGTCTCAAATTGTGCTCCAGGTATATGTACCTTTAAGGTAACTTTCCAAAGGAGAAGTCTGCCATGAACTTAACCCTAGCCACACAACAGCAAGAGGAAATCATATCTGTTTTCAAGAATAATTATGCTATACTTTATCAATAATGTGAACAGATAATCAAGATCAATGGAGAGGAAGAGAATGATTTATGAGAAATAAAAAACAGGAATAAGAAGAATAACTATAAAGGGAAAACAGATTACTCAAGAGACAGAGGATTCTAGGACATACTTCACTAATTAAGAATAATAGAATGTAAACAAAAGGGAAGATCAAGAAATAAGAACAAATCACTGACAAAAAATTAAACTCATTAAGAAGATGAATTCATAGAAAACACAGTGCAAGAATGTTAGAAGATCATTTTCACAAGCATAGGCATTTTTATCTGTTTTGCTTATTACCATGTTCCCAATTTCTAAGACAAGGCCTTAAAACTGAAGACATTTAATAACTATGTGTTGAAAACTAGTGGTTACCAGTGGGGAAAGGGAAGGAGGGTAGGACAACATAGAGGTAGGGGATTAAGAAGTATAACTATTAGGTGTAAAATAAGTTACAAGGATATATTGTACAACAGGAAATATAGCAAACATTTTATAATAACTACAGATGGAGTATAACCTTTAAAAATTGTGAATCACTACACTGTACACCAGTAATTCATATAATAAGTACATATCAACTACATTTAATAATAAATAAATACATGTTGAGTAAATGAACAAATCATGCAAAGACACAACTATGCAAGAAAACAGAGACTCAATCCTGGAATGCAAACAACCACCCATTCAAAAAGGACAGAAAAGAAAGTCAGAGGCGAATAAAGTGCTAAGTAAGTGTAGAGATACAATTTCCAAAAAGTGAAGGAAAACACAAATCTGCAGATTACAAGAGTAAGATTAATGAAAAAAGATAAAAGACTTATCGGGGAGTTGCAAAGATGGCAGAATAGGAAAAGCCTGAGCTCATCACCTCCCATGAGAACACCAAAATTAACTATTTATGGAGCAACTATCAATAAGAATGACCCCAAAACTAGCATAAGGATTATCTACAACTGAAGATATAAGGTAAGAATCACAAGAAGATAGGCAAGAGGGGTAGAGATGCAATATATTAATAGTAAAGACTCATAATCCTGCAGTAGGTGACCCCCAAAGTGGAGAACAAGCATGATTGTAGAGGTTCTCCCCATGGAGTGAGGGATCCAAGGCCCACACTGGGCTCCCCAGCTTGGTAGTCCTACTCTGGGCTGACAAGCCCCTACAAGGCTTGGCTTTCAAGGCCAGTGGGAGAGCCAGAAAGCTATGGGAAACAGAAACTCTACCTAACACACACAAAGTCTCACATGTTCTAGGATCCTGAGCATAAGCAGTAATTTGAAAGAATCCTGCATCAGATCCATTTGATGACGTTGGAAAGCCTCATGGAGATGCAGGAAACAAGGAAACACACATTGTGATGATAGCTGCTGGTGCCATATGGGGAGCTCATCACACCACGAGGACCCTGGGGCTGGCAAACACTACTCTGGAATCCCCTCTCTAGCTTATTAGTTCTGGAACCTCACCCTGCCCACCAGCTGCTCAGCACCAGTCCTGGGACAGCCAGCTAGGTTGGTGGGGACAAAGATCCACCTTCCAGTGAGCTGGCTACCATAAGACACCTGAGCCTCTAGCCAACCCACAATCTAGCCCTGCCTACTGGAGAGACTAGGATCCAGCCCCATCCACCAGTGGGTCTGCACTAGCCCTGGGGTCCAACACCCAGGTGATGGAGCCAGCCTTACTCACTAGCAGACAGGCACAATTTCCAGGACCTGGCCTCATCCACTAGTGGGCAGATACCAGACCTGGAATACCACGGCCCAAGCCCCATACAACAGCAGGCCAACACCAGGCCTGGGGATCACCACAAACCTGCAATCAGCTGTGTCTAAAACTGAACTGTCCACCAGCAGGCTGGGATCATTCTGAGGCCTCATCGTGCTAATAACAGGGCAACACCAGCTCCAGGACACTTTGGCTCCTTCAGCCAGGTGTCCTCAGATCCAACTCACTCACCAGGGGGCCAACAACAACCCTCAGACACCCACAGTCCATGGTCTTGCCCACCAGCAGGCCAACACTAGCTCTAGGACCCTGGTCTCAGAGCAAGCCAACTCAGGACACAGCTCTGCATACCAGTGGGCCCACACTAGTTCCAGGATCCCCTGGGGCTCTGCAGACAGCTACCACACCTGATTCAGCTCCATTGAACAGCAGGTTACCACCAAGACCATGCCTCCCTTATTTATTTCTAGTGTACAGAAATAAAAATAGTGAATTACACAAAATGAAGTGATGGAGGAATATGTTTGAAATGAAAGAATGAGATAAAATCCCAAAAGGAGAATTAAGTGATGTGGAGATAAGCAATCCACCTGATTAAACACATAAGGTAATGATCATAAAGATGCTCAAAGAACTAGGGAGAAGAATGGATGAACAGAGTAAGAAGTTAGAAGACTTTAACAAAATTGGAAAATATCAAGAGCCAAATGGCTGAATAATATAATAACTGAAGCCAAAAATACACTACGATGAATCAACAGTCGATTATGATACAGATAAAGCAGCAAACTTGGAGACAGAGTAATGGAAATCACTTACTGAACAGAAAAATACTTTTATAAAAAAGAAGACAGTTTAAGAGACCTCTAGAACAATATCAAGCACACTAACATCATTATAGAAGTCCCTGGAGAAAAGAAAGGGGTAGAGAACATTTTCAGAGAAGAAGGCAATGGCACCCCACTCCAGTACTCTTGCCTGGAAAATCCTGTGGACGGAGGAGCCTGGTGGGCTGCAGTCCATGGGGTCGCTAAGAGTCGGACACGACTGAGTGACTTCACTTTCACTTTTCACTTTCATGCATTGGAGAAGGAAATGGCAACCCACTCCAGAGTTCTTGCCTGGAGTATCCCAGGGACGGTGGAGCCTGATGGGCTGAGGCAGAAATGGGAAAAAGCACAAGCTACCTAAAAAGAAATTCCCATTAGGCTATCAGCTGACTTTTCAGCAGATACACTGAAGACCAGACAGAGTGGGACTATCTATTTAAAGTGATGAAACAGAAAACCTACAGTCAAGAATAGTCTACCTGGCAAGGCTTTCTGGAAAATTGGGACAGCTACATGCAAAAAATGAAAGTGGATTGCTTTTTCACACCATATACAAGAGTAAACTCAGAATGGATTAATGACTTAAATGTCAGACCTGAAACCACATAACTTCTAGAAGGGAACACAGTTAATATGCTGTTTGACACTGGCCTTAGTAACACTGTTTGGGTATCTCTCCTCAGTGGAGGAAAACAAAAATAGAAATAAACAAATGAGACTACATAAAATGAAAATGCTTTTGTAGAATGAAAGAAACTGTCAATAAAACAAAAAGGCTGTCTACTGAATGGGAAAAGGTATTTGCAAATGATGTATCCAATAAGGAGTTAATATCCAAAATATATAAAGAACTGATACAACTCAACATAAAAAAACAAATAATCCAATTAAAAATGGATAAAGGATCTGAATATATAATTTTTCAAAAAGACACACAGATAGCTAACAGGCACATGAAAAGATGCTGTCACTAACCATCAGCGATATGTAAATACTCTGATACCACAATAAGGTATCTGTCAGAATGGCTATTAGCAAAAGGACAACAAATAACAAGTGCTTACAAAGATGTAGAGAAAAGGGTACGGCACACTTTGGGTGGGAATGTAAATTGGCGCAAGCACTATGGAAAACACTATGGAGATTCCCCCATAAAATAAAAACAGAACCACTACACAATCCAGCAATTCAAATCCTGGGTATTTATATTAAGGAAATGAAAATACTAATTCAAAAAGATAAATGCATCCCTATGCTCACTGCAGCATTGTTTACCAAGCCAAGATAGGGAAACAACCTAAATGCCCATCAACAGATGAATGGATAAAGAGGATGCGGTGCGTATACACCATGGAATACTACTCAGCCATAAACTGGAGTGAAATCTCGCCATTTGGGACAAGATGGATGAACCTAGAGGGTATTATGGTAAATGAAATAAGTCAAGCAGATTAAGAGAAATACTGTATGATTTCACTTTTAGGTGGAATCTAAAAACAAAACAAGAAAATAGAAAACAGAAAGAGACTTATAGAAACAGAGAATAAGCATGTAGTTGCCAGAAAGGAAAGGGATTGGAGGAGGAGGGACATGGGTGAGGGAGATTAAGAAGTACCAGATTTTGGTTACAAAGTAAATGATTTACAGGTATGAATTGTACATTATGGGGAATACAGCCAATATTTGTGTAAAATCTTTGTTAGTGATAGATGACAACCAGACTTACCATGCTGATCATTTTGAAATGTATAAAAATATTGAAAGATTGTGTTCTGTACCAGTAACCAACATAGTATTGTAGTTCAAATATACTTCAAAAACAAGCAAACTCATAGAATGAAAAATCAGACTTTTTGTTACCAATGGTGGGCTTTGGGGAAGGATAATTGGTTGAAGGTACTCAAAAGGTTTAAACTTCCAGTTACAAGATAAATAATTATTAGGGATATAATGTACAACATGATAAATAAAATTAACATTGATGTACACTATATATGAAAGTTGCTAAGACAGAAAATCCTAAGAGTTCTGATCACAGGAAAAATATTTATTTTTATATCTCTTTAATGTTATACCTACATGATAGATTATGGATGCTCACTAAACCTATTATGGTAATCATTTCATAATGTATACACATCAAATCATTATGTTGTACATCTTAAATCTACACAGTACCATATGTCAGTTACATCTCAATAAAACTGGAAGTCAATTCTAAAAGAAATCAATCCTGAACATTCATTGGAGGGACTGATGTTGAGGCTGAAGCTCCAATACTTTGGCCATTTGATGCAAAAAGCCAACTCATTAGAAAAGACCCTGGTGCTGGAAAAAATTGCAGTCAGGAGGAGAAAGGGATGAAAGAGGACAAAGTTGGATGGCATCACCGACTCAATGTATATGAGTTTGAGCAAGCTCCGGGAGATGGTGAAGGACAGGGATGCTGCAGTCCATGGGGTCGCAAAGAGTCAGGCACAACTTAGTGATTGAACAACAACAACAACAATTGGAAGAGGATAAAAGACACTCAAACAAATTCTTCAGATATTTAATAATACCAGAGGTGTGTAGAATGTGTATCCTCCAGGAAAAAAATCAAATTAACTACAAACATTAAAGTTATGCTACAGGCTTAGACCTCCTGCTATAATCTGCACATGTTCCTTTCCCTGAAAAAGGAAAAAATGGGTTTCCAAACTTCTGACAATAAAAAAATTAAAACCAGTACAATATCATCATTTAAATACAAACTTAATTTAGATTGCAACAGTCTTCTGGTGGGGTAAAGAATCCGCCTGCAATGCTGGAGATGCAGGAGATGTTGGGAAGATCCCCTGGAGGAAGGCATGGCAACCCTCTCCAGTATTCTTGCCTGGAGAATCCCATGGACAGAGGAGCCGGGCGGGCTCCTTGGGGTCACAAAGAGTCGGACACGACAAGCAACTGAGCACAGCACAGCAGAGCANCCTCAATTTGTGATAGTTACTGAGTCTTCCCTTATTTTTTTTTGTGACACTTTTGAAACATACCGGTTAGTTATTTTGCAGAACGTTCTTTAATTTTTGTTTGATGCTTTCTCATTATTTGCTTGAAGTTATGTGTTCTTAACAAGAGTATCATAGAAATGATGGTGTAGAAAAACTCATACAGACACTTGAGTTATTACAAATCCAACAGTGTAATGTTGTAGAGGCAAGGAGAATTTTTTTAATAAATTTTGTTGGTTCAACTCAATAAATATATGGAGGGAACTTTAGCCCTTTCACTTTATAACATACACGGGAATCAATTTTACGGGAGTATATATCTAAAAGTGAAAGGTAAAACAGTAACATTATTGAAAGGAAACATTGACTGTATTTGGGAGTTATTTTTAAAACATAGGACATAAAGACAACTAAGCAAGTAGGAAACACAATTTGGACTACATTGAACTTAAGAACGTATGTTTTTTAATGAACTTGTTAGCAAAAGATACTCTTAACAGAGTGAAAAGGCAAACCACAGGGTGGATAAAGACGTTTGAATTATTTATCATATCAAGAATATGCAAAATGAAGGAAATCAGTAAGTTAAAATATTCAGTAGGAAAAAGTCTGAATCAGACATTTTACAAAAGAACATATTCAAATGGCAATAAACACATGAAAAGTGTTTGCTGTCATTAGTTACAAACCAAACCAAAATTTAAACTACAATGTGATACAGATGTATAACCATCAGGATGGCTAAACTGAAAAAAACATACAATACCAAGTTTTGAGAAACAGAAATTNAATGGCAATAAACACATGAAAAGTGTTTGCTGTCATTAGTTACAAACCAAACCAAAATTTAAACTACAATGTGATACAGATGTATAACCATCAGGATGGCTAAACTGAAAAAAACATACAATACCAAGTTTTGAGAAACAGAAATTGCCTATGGATAGGAATTGTTTTCTACTCTTGTTTTCTTTCCAATAGTAATTAGCAAAGTCAGCCTGCAGATAATGTTCAGACTAATTAGGCTTTTTCAATAACCTCAGATATGCAGATGACACCACCCTTGTGGCAGAAAGTGAAGAAGAACTAAAGAGTCTCTTGATGAAGGTGAAAGAGGAGAGTGAAAAAGGCAGCTTAAGGCTCAACATTCAGAAAACTACAATCATGGCATCCAGCCCCATCACTTCATGGCAAATAGATGGGGAAACAGTGGAAACAGTGGCTGACTTTATTTTGGGGGGCTCCAAAATCACTGCAGATGGGGATTGCAGTCATGAAATTAAAAGACGCTTGCTCCTTGGAAGGAAAGTTATGACCAACCTACACAGCATAAACAGAGACCTTACTTTGCCAACAAAGGTCCGTCTAGTCAAGGCTATAGTTTTTCCAGTAGTCATGTATGGATGTGAGAGTTGGACTATAAAGGAAGCTGAGCGCAGAAGAATTGATGGTTTTAAACTGTGGTGTTGGAGGAGACCCTTGAGAGTCCTTGGACTGCAAGGAGATCCAACTCCATCCTAAAGGAGATCAGTCCTGAATATTCATTGGAAGGACTGATGTTGAAGCTGAAACTGCAATACTTTGGCCACCTGATGCAAAGAGCTGACTCATTTGAAAAGACCCTGATGCTGGGAAAGATTGAGGGCAGGAGGAGAAGGGGACGACAGAGGATGAGATGGTTGGGTGGCATCACCTACTCAATGGACATGAGTTTGGGCAAACTCCGGGAGTTGATGATGGACAGGGAGGACTGGAGTGCTGCAGTCCATGGGGTCGCAAAGAGTGGGACATGACTGAGCGACTGAACTGAACTGAATTAGGCTTTTGGAAGCTGAAGTTTAGAAAATGAGTAACTCTTATAAGTTCGAAAGGGTAAACTAGAATCAATAATTTATAGATCATAAATAGTTGCTGTCATATACTGTAGCTGTTCTTTAAGTAGAGTATGGGTTTGGCATGTGTGCTTAGTCACGTCAGTCATGTCCAACTCTCTGTGCCTCTATGGACTGTAGCCTGCCAGGTTCCTCTGTCCATGGGATTCTCCAGGCAAAAATATTGGAGTGGGTCCTCCTCCAGGAGATTTTCCTGATCCAGGGATTGAACCCACATCTCATGTCTCCTGTATTGGCAGGCAGATTATTTACCAACAGTGTCACCTGGGAAGCCCACAGTTTAGGCATACTAGCCCTATAGTGGTGGCAAGGATCGTTGCTATACCTGTGATAAAGGACAATAGTGATGCTGCATCAGATTAAGTTATAAACTGAAGAGATTCTATTGAACCAGCTTAAGGATCTTGACTTCAGACCTGTGGCCAAAATATATGACAACGGATGGGAGATAAGGGAGTCAAACGCATCAAAAGAAAAGATCTGCAGCACTTTTTTTTCCTTGTGAAAAGAAAATCTACTAATTACCACCTTGGACATCAGAATCACAGAATCAGGTGAAAAGAAAACCACATATTTTTGCCACAAGAAAGTTACCCGTCCACAGTTTTGTATCTCACTTAAACTCAGCTCTATCACCTATGCTCCCCTGAACAAGTAAGTTCATCCCTCTGTGTCTGTTTCTTCACTTAAAAAGGAGGAAATAATTACACTTATTTCATAAGGTTGCTGGGAGGGTTAAATGAGAGAATGAGATTTATAGTACATATAAAACTTATAAAAATGTTTATTAACAGAATGTTATGAATCTCTAATAAATATTTATAAATCCAGATAAAAGTTGAAACAGTATGTGGAAAAAAGAGGGGTGGCAAAAAAAAAAAAAAAAAGAGGCGAGGACAGGAAAGGGAATGGAGAGAGAAAAGGAGTAAAGATATGTTTTTTTTAACTGTGGGAGGGATAGACATATTGGATAACCAGAAGAAGAGGATACTGTGAAGAAAACTAATATGGTTTGACGATAAGACAAAAGAATCAACATCAAGCAAAGCCAAAAAAATCAAGGGAAGAACAATTTCTGAAGGAGCAAACGGTCGACTAGTTTTGAACAGATGCATACATACAAACTAGGTAGTTGTGATATTCCCAATAAATGGGCTAAGTTCTTTTTTAATATTCAGTTTCTAATGTTGGACAATTTTCCAGAATAAGAAAACATAAATATATGTCACATCTTCTAGTGACTCACACTGACTTTGTCACAAAGTAGCTTTATTTTGTCTATTGTCCAGCTCTATTTCTCAGGATTATGGTACTTTAGTATTAAATAAGTATGGTCTGAATGCTCATAGAACAGCAGTTTGCTATTGCCTTAAAATAACTTCTTCAGCATTGCTGGTCATTCATTATACCAGTGGCTCCCAGCTGTGATTACACAGTTCATTACAGCTGGTTAGTCATCGAGTAGGAGTCTTCAATGACAGGTTTTTTTTTTAAAAAACTCTACCACAGAGTACCAGTGCCTCGTTTCTGCTCAATACAAGTGGTTCTCTGTTCTAGAAGATGAACTTTCCATTACTTATACTAATTATGTTTTGTAATGAACATGTCATATATTTTGTTGCTAATCTGGGACATCATTTCACAGATGAACATCTGGATCACACTTGATGAGTCTGAGTCATACCACTCTTCCCCCACCAATAATACTCTCTAATTAGCTTGATGATTTTATATAATTTATAACAAAAATGTTAAAAAATTAACAGTAATAAGACTTTATGTTGTATAGACAGGGCTTAGAATTTTAAACACATTTTTGAATATATAAAAAGAAAGAACAAAATTTATAAAGAATAAGGGAAAAGTACTGATGATCCTATCAACTGAAGGTGAATCTAGTCAGTACTCAGGCATATTTCCTTTTTATTTTTTATCTATAACTTTTAAATATTTAGATCATGTATTTGCTAATTTTTGCTTTAACATTCTAAGTATTTTCCCTGTATTAAAAACTATCCTTAAACACTATAACAAAAAAATGTTAAAAAATTAACAGTAATAAGACTTTATGTTGTATAGACAGGGCTTAGAATTTTAAACACATTTTTGAATATATAAAAAGAAAGAACAAAATTTATAAAGAATAAGGGAAAAGTACTGATGATCCTATCAACTGAAGGTGAATCTAGTCAGTACTCAGGCATATTTTCTTTTTATTTTTTATCTATAACTTTTAAATATTTAGATCATGTATTTGCTAATTTTTGCTTTAACATTCTAAGTATTTTCCCTGTATTAAAAACTATCCTTAAACACTATAACATTTTGATAACTGTATAGTATTTAATGGCTTGGTATACATTTTAAATTTTTATTGAATTCATTTTGGAGTTTATTCACATAATTCTTGCTCCATCATTGGGCTAACATCACGGCATACTTATTTTCTCTTTTGATAACTATTCACAGTCTCTGCCATTTTATTTTTGTAAGTAGGTGTTTTTATTACAATAATCTTCCTCTATCATCTTAGTATTATACTTCCTTTTTAGAGCTA
>SJYT01075844.1:140466-235261 GCA_006410635.1 Cephalophus harveyi
ATTAAAAAACTGAGACATAACTTTGCCAACAAAGGTCCGTCTAGTCAAGGCTATGGTTTTTCCAGTAGTCATGTATGGATGTGAGAGTTGGACTATAAAGAAAGCTGACTGCTGAAGAATTGATGCTTTTTAACTGTGGTGTTGAAGAAGACCCTTGAGAGTCTCTTGGACTGCAAGGAGATCCAACCAGTCCATCCTAAAGGAAATCAGTCCTGGATGTTCATTGGAAGGACTGATGCTGAAGCTGAACTCCAATACTTTGGCCACCTGATGTGAAGAGCTGGACTCACTGGAAAAGACCCTGAGTCTGGGAAAGACTGAAGGCAGGAGGAGAAGGGGACAACAGAAGATGAGATGGTTGGATGGCATCACCAACGCAATGGGCATGAGTTTGAATAAACTCCTGGAGTTGGTGATGGACAGGGAGGCCTGGCGTGTTGCAGTCCATTGGGTTGCAAAGAGTTGGATGCGACTGTGTGACTAGGCTGAACTGAACATGCAATTAAATTAGCTCAGACACAGGGAAGATGAAAATGAAAATAACGACATTTCAGTTTATTTGGGAGAACTTGAAGTAGAAATACAATTTCACCTCTAATAGTTTTTGTCCTAAAACTCTGGTATGTGCTTTGTCTAATTAGTTGTATTAACAAGGAACTAAATTTTGGATGCTAATTCCAAAAATCTGTATGTACTTAGAGGGGATAATTTAAGTTTGGGCAGTAATCCAAGCTGCTAAAGGAAAGCAATTTGTAAGCACATTATTTAGGCTCTCAACTTTCGAAGACAATGAATCATGAATCCATGGTCAGAATCCAGGGATGAACACTCAGAAAGAACATTAAAAAAAAACCCAAACAACTCCATTTCTACTTAGCTATAAATTTAAGGAATGAAATGTGTCTGTACTCTGTAACATTTATCAAGAAATCTCATACTTTACAGGGAGGCTAAGGCCACTCATTCAGGTAGGCTAAGGGAACATGGAGTTATGGGTTACTTTATAATAACTCTTAAAAGGAATCAGATTAAACTATTGATACATGATAATAGAGAAGATATTTTCTATCCATTGAAAATTTTGAGTATCTTTTAATAAAAATGATTTTGTTGCTTATAATGTTAGAGATTTAAAGTCAAGTGTTGAGAGGTTATGAACATTTGGGAAAAATCAACTTGTTTACTATTATAATAGAAATACTTAGTCTCTATTGTAGTATCTGTAGCCTCAAAGGAAAGAGCTATCTAATTATCCTGCCAGCTCATCAGGAGCACCTGGGCCCAAGTCCCTTGTGACATGAGGAAAGTCTTATCACTATAGTCTACTATCCCACCTAGAATATGAGTTGAAAACTAGAAAACTAATAAAAATTATGTGAAGCACTTGACTGAGATTTGAAGGGAATTTTAAAGATCAAATAACCATTTGACATGAGAATGAAAGTAATCATTTAAGATATACCAATAGCTGAAAAATAATTTTAAAAACACGTATGTTACAAAGGAAAGATTAGTCTAAACACCACAATAAATCTTGATTCTACTTTCTTACTCTCTTGCTGGAAAAATCTACTTTTCTAACCTTTATTTTTACAAATACTTGGTATAATTAGCAGTAGCTTCATTTCATGATGGGCTCTCACCAAATAAAATGATGAAATCCTATTTTTTGAAATCCTGTTTTTTTAATTCATTCATTTTTTTTTAATCTTGATTGTCTTTGTTGAGGACGGTATTTTGGTGGTAGTTTTATGCTCAGTCAATTGAGTGTTCAGTACAGATTTCTATTGTTTAGACATGGTATTTTCTGCTATGGTATAGCTTATCAGCACTCCACTAGGGTGACCACCTACTTTGCTTGGTGCTCAGTGGTTCCCCAGGACACACTAGACTTTCAATGTTAAATTCTGAACAGTCTTGAAGAGTTGGTCACCCTAGCATTGAGAAAGAGAAAGCACAAATAAAAATCTTTGAGAACATAAGATAAAACAGGAAGAGTTAAGTTGCCCTTAAAAATTTTTGCCAGTTTAACAACATGTTCCTCTGTCAGTCCATTTCTGATATAAAAATGCCATGTAAATTTTAGGATATTTCTAGGTGAAAATGTAGAGGTTTAAAATTTGGCCAAACTGAGAGCAATGATCAATGTTAGTATGGAAAAATGTTCTTCAAGAAGTGGAAACTATCAGAAATAACTAGTAGCCTCAGTGCTCTATTAAAAACAAATTGGTTTGAAACTTCAAATTCATAATTTTCAAATATTTCAGAGGCTTACTGAATGCAGTCCAAACTATCTTTTGAACTCAGTACTCTTCTACGTGCCTTCCTCCCCAGAGATTTTATTGCATATATAACTTATAAGAGATAATTTCATACATTATCAGCTCTCAAGGATGAGTTGATATAATCTGAAGTTGAGGAACTAGCAAATCTTTGAAAAATATATCTCTCAGCTTTCTCTTCCCTGGTGGCTCAGAGGTTAAAGCGTCTGCCTCCAATGCGGGAGACCCGGGTTCGATCCGTGGGTCGGGAAGATTCCCTGGAGAAGGAAATGGCAATCCACTCCAGTATTCTTGCCTGGAGAATCCCAGGGACGGAGAAGCCTAGTAGGTTACAGTCCACAGGGTCGCAAAGAGTCGGACACGACTGAGCGACTGACACGACGACAGCTTTCTCTTATCTTTTTGAAATCATCTCCTCTCTAGATTTGCTGACACCATAGTTTGAATTTTCAAATATATCATTCCAACCTCCCTTCTCTGGCCTCTAGCATTCAGCTTCCACTTGGGACTTCCCAAGTCTCCATCCTTCTCCTTTTCCTTCCTTTTTTTTTCTTTCACTTTCACTAACTGTCCTTTCCCTTCCCCTCCTCTTCATCTTCTTTTTCTCCTTTTCTTAGAAAAGGTGATTTCAAATTATCCTTAGGAGGTGATATCATCTACTCTTATAGTTTCAAATACCATGTAAATACTTACAACTATCAAGAATATGTATTAGCTCAGATATCTCTTCCATATACAATTGCTAAGAGCCTTATGCAATCAGTTCATATATTATTCAACATGAACATGTCAAAAATGAAACACATCATTATCTACCAAGTGGCTGTTTTTCTTGACCTGTCATTTTACAGCATGGCACCACCTTTCCCCTTTCTAGACAAAGTCTAGAAAATGGTCTGTATCCTTTCTCTCATACCCATCAAGTCAACAATTCTGATCAATTCTAAACTTTCTAAGTGTTAAGAGCAGTTCTATTTCCTTTGCTGCAGACCATCATCTTTGCTTACCTGGATTACTGCAGTAGACTACAGTCCTCCTATTGATGAAGGGCTTTGTCCTTTCTTCAAAAGTTTTGCACACTATAGCTGGCTGGCTTTCTAAATTATGAATTTTATCATGTCATTTCTAAGCTAGAAATTCTTCAGGGTCAAAGTCTAAGTTCCCTAGCATAAATTACAAAGACCTTCATAATCTATCACCTATTTACTTGCCCAGTGCCTTTCCTGATAACTCATCAACTCCCGCTTCTCTCTCCCCATCCCTATTCCTTGGATGTCTGGTCCAGCCAGAATAAGTCATTTATAGTTCCCTGAGCAGATACTTGGTTGCGCCATCCTTGTTCCAGGAGTATTTTGACTGCCTGGCTAACACTTTTCATTCTTCAAGGTTTAACTCAGGCATCACATTTTTCTAGGGCCTTCCCTCCTAGGTCAGTTGGTAAATAATCTGTCTGCAATGCAGGAGACCCCAGTTCGATTCCTGGGTCAAGAAGAGTCCAAAAGACTGTTCTATACATCTGTGTCTCTTTCGCTGTCTCACATACAGGGTTATCATTATCATCTTTCTAAAGTCCATATATATGCGCTAGTATTCTGTATTGGTGTTTTTCTTTCTGGCTTACTTCACTCGGTATAATAGACTCCAGTTTCATCCACCTCCTTAGAACTGATTCAAATGTATTCTTTTTAATGGCTCAGTAATACTCTGTTGTGTATATGTACCACAGCTTTCTTATCCATTCATCTGCTGATGGACATCTAGGTTGCTTCCATGTCCTGGCTATTATAAACAGTGCTGTGATGAACATTGGGGTACACGTGTCTCTTTCAATTCTGGTTTCCTCGGTGTGTATGCCCAGCAGTGGGATTGCTGGGTCATAAGGCAGTTCTAACCCTGGAGAAGGGAAAGGCTACCCACTCCAGTATTCTGGTCTGAAGAATTCCATGGACTGTATAGTCCATGGGGTAGCAAAGAGCTGGACATGATTGAGTGACTTTCACTTTCACCTTTTTCAAGGAAGTGTTAGTTCCCTCTACTATGTAATATAATAACTGCATATGCCTCCTATATAAGCATTTCTCTCAGTTTATTATAATTTTTGTTAACTCATTTGTCTCTCTCAATAATATGGAAACTCCTTTTGAACAGGGACCATGACTTATATATATTTGTGCTGTCAGCATCCAGCACTGGAGGTGGTTACATACTAGATATTTGGCAAATGTTAAATCAATATGTGAGATGTGAGTCATAAAAGCAAAGACTTCATTTTGTAAACCTGGCTATTATAAATTTCAAAGTGAAAGTTACTCAGTTGTGTCTGACTCTTTGTGACCCCCATGGACTATACAGTCCATGGAATTCTCCAGGCCAGAATACTGGAGTGGGTAGCCTTTCCCTTCTCCAGGGGATCTTTCCAACCCAGGGATCAAACCCATGTCTCCTGCATTGCAGGCGGATTCTCTACCAGCTGAGCCAAAAGGGAAGTCCAAGAATACTGGAGTAGGTAGCCTATCCCTTCTCCAGGAGATTTTCCTGACCCAGGGATTGAACCANGGAGTGGGTAGCCCTTCCCTTCTCCAGGGGATCTTTCCAACCCAGGGATCAAACCCATGTCTCCTGCATTGCAGGCGGATTCTCTACCAGCTGAGCCAAAAGGGAAGTCCAAGAATACTGGAGTAGGTAGCCTATCCCTTCTCCAGGAGATTTTCCTGACCCAGGGATTGAACCAGGGTCTCCGGCATTGCAGGTAGATTCTTTACCAGCTGAGTTATCAGGGAATCCATTATAAATTTGAGGCATCTCCAAAATCTTAAGGAACAAAGGGAAATTTTTTCACTCTGCTTTTCTCATGTTTCCAAGAATCAGGACAACTTTCTACATGGTCTATATGGTTGAATTTCTTTCTTGTTTCTTCCCTTGAATTTCCTCAAAATAAATGTGTTTTCTATCTCACTCTCACATATCTATTAGTATATGTTTTAAATACAGACTGCTAAGATCAGAGTGATGGTAGAATGAAAATAAAATTCTGTTCTCTTAGGTCAACAGATCTGGGTTTGAATCCAGACTCTGCAGTTTTGTTAGTCTTCATACATAATTTAACTTCTTTTATTTAGTTTTCAAATTTAAAATGGTAAAATGGACCTAATACAACCTTTCTTGTTAGATTATTATAAAAATTAGAAAAGACGCAAATCAAATACACAGTAAATGTCCACTTCAATTATAAGGTTGGCTTCCCTGGTGGCTCAGGTGGTAAAGAATCCGCCTGCAATGCAGGAGACCAGGTTTGATTCCTGGGCCAGGAAGATCCTCTGGAGAAGGGAATGGCTACCCACTCCAGTATTCTTGCCTGGAGAAATCCATGGACAGAGGATCCTGGCAGGCTACAGTCCATGGGGTCGCAAAGAATCAGACACGACTAGGGAACTAACACAAAGCAGCAACAGTAGTTCAGTGTCCCAACAACAGCAGCAGCTGGAATTCTATCACGAAACTGAATTATCCTATTTTTAAATAGAGTCTTCAAAGGATTATAAAAAATAAGAAATTCCTACAGTGCAGGTGATATCATATTTTTAAATGTGTATTTTAATAAGAGCACCAAGCTGTAAGTCTGTTATAACAAATTACCTGGGTTATTACTTTTTTTCATATCTTTAAGTTTATGAATTTAATACATTTATTGAAATTCATGTCAAATATTTTACTAAGCATTATGGGAAGATGCAGAATCAGGCATCATAGTACCATAATGGATCTTAAAATTCATTCATTAAGCTAAAACATGCAGAAGTAATAAAAATGTTTGAATATTACAAGTAACTTTTACTAAGTATATTATCAAAACCAATATTAAATATTATAATTAATCACCTATCATAACTTTGAGTAAATATCCAGAGTATCACTTCATATGTAATCATCTAAACTTCTAATAACAAGAATGTATAAATTTAGATGAAAGTCTACATTTGCTCCCTTATGATCTTATCTAATATCTTGCTTTTAAACACCACTTTCCTGATTATCTCCATATTCATATTTCCATTCTGGACTTTTGCTGAACTCCAGATTCACATATCTAACTGCCTAGTTAACATCTCTAATTGAATGTGTAAGACATAACTTAAAATCCCCAACACTGAACACTGATATTCCTACCTTCACAACATGGTCTGCTCTGTATCAGCAAACAGATATTTCATTCAACCAGTTTCTCAGGCCAAAATGGTATTGTCATACTTACTTTCTGTTGCTCACCCCTAGTACTGAATACATCTGCAAATCTCACTGACCTTGCCCTTAGGATATATCCAGAATCTAATCACTTCTCACTGCCTTGACTCTTACCTTAGCACAGAACATTATAACTGTAATATGGGTTACTGCCATTTTCCCTGGCCTCTCTGCTCCAATATAATTTATTCTCCACACAGGAGCAGCTAGAAAGCCTTTTTAAAGCATAATTCAGATCCCATCAACCCTCTGCCCAGACTTCTTTTGGCTTCCTATTAAACTCAGAGTAAGAGCCAAAGCTTCTGCAATTACCTAGGAGGATATATGAGATCTGGCCCCACTGCCTTTTCAACTTCATTCATTTAATTGCTCCCTTACTTATAGTGTTCCAGCAACACTTGATTCCCTTGCTCTTTCTGGAACTCACTAAGGAATCAGGGCTTTTATGCTTTTTGTTGTTTCTCCTTGGCATATTTTCCCCTGATGTCTACATAGCTTGCTTGCTTCTTCACCTGATTCAGGCCTCTCTTCAAATATTACCTTATCAGAGAAGCTCACCTTGCCTATCTTATGTCAAATGGCACCCACTCCATGGCACTTATCTCCACCTATCATAGTATTTGTTGATAAAAAATGTTTTTCTATATTTTCTTGTTAGAATGTAAGCCACAAGGGGTCAATGAGTTTTCTTTCATGTTCACTGATTTACCCACATTACTGACCCAGAAAAATGCCTGGCACATGATAAGCACTTAATAAATATAAGCTGAAAATCATTGAAGAAATTTTATTGTGTTTATTATTATTGGGAAACAAAAGCAAACAGCTGAGTATGACCAGCACAAGCCATTTTAATGGGACATTAGTTCTAATAATACCAATAAAACCATTTACTTATCATCAATTAATCTTCTTACTGCTGATTTTTACACTCCTAATTTCTGATTGCTAAGTTTATCCAGAACTGTGGGGTTACTTGTAACACTTGATGCTCTGGTCAACTGAAATGACATTCTTGGAAAATAAAGTTTTCCATTTTACTTTACAGATACACAAATAAATTCTGTAATAGCTTTTTGAGTTTCTGTATAGTAGCCTCACTTCTCAGCATCAAAATAGTCTTGAGTAAGTATTTACCTACTTGTCATCTATAAAACATTAGCCTGTCATCATGTTTTTTTAAAGTACATTTTCTTTACTTTTTCAAAGGCAGGAAATGTTAAAGAAGTTCTATAAATTTTCATATGCTTTCCTGAAGTCTTCCTACATATTGGAATAAGCTACAGGGTTTTCTTATATGGCTACCACTTTAAAAATCATGAGTTATTTTGCTGCCATGCATCTGCTTTTTAATGTTTCCTATACTATATTAAAAGAAAAACAAAATTTCCATCTCTTTACAAGTAGTAATCTGTGTTGTGTGGATTTTTGCAGCCTAAACAAGTAGATTATCTCCTCTGATGTTTGCTGCAGCTCCTGCTTTGCAATCATACGGGTAGTTTCACTTGTCAGAGTAATGGTTATGCCCACAAAACAAATGTTCATATCAGCAGTGAAACCCTGAAGGCTGACTTTCTTTCTGCACATGCTTTATTGGAATGTATGTGAGTGTTTTTAGTGTGAGTGGGGAATGACAGGCAAAGTAGGAAAGTACTGTTATATATTTTACTACTATTTCATATTTTGAATGGTGAGATACAGCTCATACTTTCATGCTTTACCCTATCTGCCCAGATGTGCATCTCTTTCACTCCCAAGATTTGACATTTAAAATTTTATTTACACATCTATCATATCGTAAGAGTGCTCCAAAAGAAAGGCACTTGGAATTGGTTAGACCTGGGTTTTTATTTCCTACTTCACCTCTTTGTTGCTCTGAAACAATTATCAAGTCATTTAACCTTTTCAAGCTTCAATAAAATGGGAGTAGTAATAGATATTTCACAGAGTAACGTGAAGTTCAAATAAAAACAGGTTTGCTAAGCACACACTTAACAAGGAGGCTGATGGACACTTACTGGTTAAAAAATGGTAGCCATCACTGGCTATCAAAGTGGCGCCATGAGGTAGCACCCACATCTGACGGAGAGGCCGTGGCACCTAGGCTGGAGGTCACATTCTTATCTGGAGCTCCAGGTATTATAAAATGCATAACAGTTTTGACTACAGGAATGGCCCAGGAAACTATGCTGGGGTGGTAGGACTTCAGGAGGCTTCTTTGAGAATTCCTTACTAATGCTACTACTACCTTTAGCCTCAGAGTTCACTGGCAACATAGAGAAATCCTCCCAATTTCTCTGTGAATAGTTCCTTGCAGGCCACAGCTGACTTGACTCTAAACAAATCGGTTCCTGTGGGTTAACATGCTCTCTTACTGACACTGAGCCATGAAAATATTCTGACTTGATTCATACTCCATGATTACCACATGTTTATAATACTTGCTAGATTGTATGTGATAAATGTCCACCTTTCATATGACTTATTACCTTAAATTTATGAGATAATTTGAAAATCTAAATAGTATAGAAGCAAATATTTTACAATAATTTGGGAATATATGAATATTCTCTTCTACAGGAGCTAAGTATTTCAGTGTGTCAATAACTTCCTTAATGAACTATGTATCCATTCATGCATATATTCAGTATCTATGCAACAGATATATATTGGTACACTAAGTATTAATATATTATGCTAGGTGTCACTAAAGAACGTCTCTCCTGTATATCTTTAAACCACCATCAGAATTATATTTCCCGATGGCAAATCTGATTATTTAAGTTCCAATCTAACACAAAAAACAAAACACAACCCCAAAACTCCACTGTTCCCATCAAAAAATTCAAATACATTATTATGATATAAAATCTATCCCCTATTCATTGAAACTCAAACTTCACACACATACTTGTCTTTGCCAGTTCCAGCAAATAACATGTTCTTGTGTTCATCTCCTTCAATCAATGTAAAAACTGTTGCTTTTGCCTAGAAATTTCTTACTTATTTCTCCTTTTTTTTTTAAAGATAGCTCAAAGCACACCTCAAATCCCATATCCAGAAAAAAAAAAAAAAAATCTCCCTGTCCATAATGCTCTGATGGCACACATTCATGTTTCTATTTGAACTCATTTCTGCTATGCTGTATTTCATCTCAAAGTAATAAAAGTGAGAGAGAGGAATAGATTAAGGAAAATAAGATGAGGATAGAGTGATAGACTGTGGCAGGAAAGAGGTAAGGGGGGAGGGTAGGAAAAAGGGAAAGTAGTAAAGGGAAAGGACTCTTATATAAATCTGGGTATCCAGAATGATCACAGTCTTCCATCATGCATCTCAAAGTAGAGCAAACATACTACCAGGGCTATGTTACCATGTACCAAGAGAATGGGAATACATAGGATTGATTTGTTACTGATACTTAGAAGTCAGTTCTCCCTGAAGACTAAACTTAAAACATTTTATAGATAATCATATTATTATATACCAGAGAATATAAAATGTGAATGAGTGGTTATTATATTCACATTAGTTTTATACTTACCCAGGTTTTATCAAGCTAAGCTTACTAATCCTCTTACTAAAAATGCCAGTCTATGTGTTTACTCTCTTCCTAAAAGGGGTCCTTACTTTTAAGTGACTGAAAATAATGGTTACTTTAGTATTCAACACGTCCTATTCATCAATTTAAAAAGCAAAATATTAGACTATATTACAAAGCTACAGTAATCAAAACAGCATGTATTGGTAAAAAAGCACACACACACAGGTCAAGAAATAAACCCATGTGCCTATGATCAATTAATCTATGACAAAAGAGGCAAGAATATGCAATGAAAAAAAGACAGTCTCTTCAATAAGTTGTGCTTGGAAAACTGGACAGCTACATGTAAAAGAATGAAATTAGAACATTCTCTAGCACTATATACAAAAATAAACTCAAAATGGATTAGAGACCTAAATATAAGGTCAGAAACCATAAAACTCCTAGAAAAGAATATAGGCAGTACTCTTGCCTGGCAAATCCCATGGACGGAGGAGCCTGGTAGGCTGCAGTCCATGGGGTCGCTGAGGGTCGGACACGACTGAGTGACTTCCTTTCACTTTTTACTTTCATGCACTGGAGAAGGAAATGGCAACCCATTCCAGGGTTCTTGCCTGGAGTATCCCAGGGACAGGGGAGCCTGGTGGGCTGCCGTCTATAGGGTCACACAGAGTCGGACATGACTGAAGTGACTTAGCAGCAGCAGCAGCAGAACACTCTTGACATTAGTCACAGTAATAGTTTTTTTGTATCTGTCCACTAAGGCAAAAGAAACAAAAGGAAACATAAACAAATGGGACCTTATTTGTCCCATTAAACCAAGTTAAACTTAAAAGCTTTTGCATAGCAAAGGAAGCAACCAAAAAACTGAAAAGATAACCTACAGAGTGGGAGAAAATATTTGCATATGATCAACAAGGGGTTGATATCCAAATTACATAGCTCATACTACTTAATATCAAAAAAGCAAACAACCAAATAAAAAAAATGGGCATAGAAAATCTGAATAGTTTTCCAAAGAAGACATATAGATGGCTTATAGGTACATGAAAAGATGTCCAACATTGTTAATCATCAGAGGTTAAAACTACAATGAGATATCACCTCACATTTGCCAGAATGGCTACCATTTAAAAAAACAAACCCAAATAATAGACGTTGGCAAGGATGTGGAGAAAGGGGAAACCTTGTACACTGTTGGTGAGAATGTAAATGATTAGCATGATTACCACATTCTTATAACACCTGATAAACCATCTGTGAAGAATGTTCCCCTTTCATATCACTAAGCAATTGTCTTGAATTTACGAACTAATTTTCAAACCTAGATAATATCCAAGCAAACATTTTATAATAATTTGGAAATATATGAATGGTAGAGTTCTCCCCTAGAGAAGTTAACAGGCATGTGAAGAGATGCTCAACAGTGTTGCTTATTAGAAAATTACAAATCAAACAATGAAGTATAGTCTCATACATGTCACAATGGCTATCAACAATATGTCTATAAATAACAAATGATGGCAAGGAAGTGGAAAAAAAGGGAACCCTAGCACACTGATGGTAGAACTTGAAATGGTATAGCCACTAAAGAAAATAATATGGAGGTTCCCCAAAAACTAAAAACAGAGCTACCATATGCTCTAGCAATTCCACTCCTGTGTATATATCCAAGGAATAGGAAAACACTAATTCAAAAAGATACATGTACCCCATGTTGATAGTATCATTATTTACAATAGCCAAGATATTAAAGAAATGTGTCCATTAACAGATAAGAAGAGGTAGTGTGTATATGTTAACATATACATATATATGGGCTTCCCGGGTGGTTCAGATGGTAAAGAAAAGTGAAAGTGTTAGTCTATCAGTTGTGTCTGACTCTTTGTAACCCCATGGACTGTAGCTCTTTAGACTTCTCTGTCCATGGAATTCTCCAGGTAAGAATATTGGAGTAGATAAACATTCCCTTCTCCACAGATGGTAAAGAATCTGCCTGCAATGCAGGAGACCTGGGTTTGATCCCTGGATTGGGAAGATGCCCTGGAGAAGGGAATGGCTGCCCACTCCAGTGTTCTTACCTGGAGAATTCCATGGACAGAGGAGCCTGGTGGGCTACAGCCATGGGGTCACAGAGTCGGACATGACTGAGCAACTAATAGACACACACACACACACACACACACACGCACACACACAATGGAATATTACTCAGCCATAAAAAAGAATGAAAGTTTTTCTATTTGCGACAACATGGATGGAACTAGACAGTATTATCTTTAGTGAAATAATAATTACAAAGACAAGTATGCTATGCTATGACATACATGTAGAATCTAAAAACATAAAACAACTTGTAAAAATGACAAAAATGAAACAGACTCACATAAACAGTGAGCAAACTAGTGGTTACCAGTAAGGAGATGGAAAGGGGGATGGGTAAGATTGGTGCATGGGATTATGTTTAAAATATAAAGGCAACAAAGATATATTATACTGTATGACACATATTCTTGTAATAACTTTTAATGGAGTATAACTTTTTGGAGTATATACCAAAGCACTGTGCTATACATCTGAAACTAATATACTGTTGTAAATCAACTATATCTCAATTAAAAACCTACATATTGAATTGTTTAAAATAACTTTTCCTCAATATGTAAAGCAAAATTTTCATTTAGAATTTTTATCTGATGTAAGATATATAACAAAATGACATTTTAGCACAGTTTAAAATTATTCAAAGACAACAGTACAAATACATTTATTTTTATTTCATTCCTTCTCTTGAAGATAAGGCACAAGGGATTCAAACAGATATTCCAATGCAACTTTATAACTAAATTGACAATGTATGCATAATGGTACATATCTGTAGAGTTATTTTAATAAAATACATCATTATCAATTAATGCTATTCAAGTACAATCCAGGTACATAGAATATCAAAACTCTTGACAAGTGATATTTCTCCTTTGTGTTAGGCACAATTTCTCCTCTTTTTATTTCATCTTTTCCTTTGTTTGTTCCTGCAATTCCTATCCTGCTCTTACACAGTCTCTAAGTAATGGAAACCCACAAAATTATTTCTCTTCGTCAAGAAAGCCCTTATTGAGGCACTTTTTTTCTGATAAATTCACTCAGTTTGCAAGCCTTACTTTTACCTAATAAATATAAAATTTCTTTGCAGATCTTTGCCAAAATTATGAAATAAGTCAGGTAAGACAAACATCTAGAAGACTTGAGACTTACAATGAGGTCAGTAAGCTTGAGAAGCTGATGACGAGGGCCGGATTGGTCAGACTCCAGACTAAACAGTGGAGGTGGGGGGTGGGTGTCTAATGTAAATAACTTTCATCTGGTTGTGAAATGGAGTTCTCACAAGCTAAAAGAGGTATTGAGGCACCATGTGAAGCTACAGCAGCCTTGTTTGTTGCTATAGTGTCGTGCCACTTAGAAAAATCGATTTTACTTCCCAGAAAATGAAATCTAGCTCATTCCCCTGCAGAGAGGAAGGGTTTCAGGAATAGCTGAAGTGAATTCCTTGTGTGAGTAACAAGAATCTGATACTTAATTCCCTGGTTGACTTGAGACGAGCAGTAAAAATCCATTCAATATGCAGAGACTGTTGGGCATAGATGCAAAAGGTGATTGCATTAATATTAGAAGCATCTCTCTGCTTTGAGATTATCACTGAAATTGTTTTACAGGTTTTCATGCTTAAACCAATATGCTCTTTTAATTTAAATTTATTTTTATTATAATTGGAGGATAACTGCTTTACATTATTGTGGTTTCTGCCATTTATCAATATGAATTAGCCATAGGTATACATATGTCCCCTCCCTTTTGAACCTCCCTCCCATCTCCCACCTCCCACTCTATGCCATTTCTCTATTTCGTCAGAGTCCCGGATTTGAGCTCCTTGTTTCATACAGCAAACTTTTACTGGTCATCTAATTTTACATATGGTAATGGATATGTTTCAATGCTATGTTCTCAATTTGTCCCACCTTCTCCTTCCCACCCTGTGTCCAGATGGCTCAGTGGTAAATAATCTGCCTGCCAATGCAAAAGACCAAAATGCTTTTTAGCTTCTCAGTACAACTGAGCTTCATGATTAAACATGACAAGCTAGAAGTCTCTGGCATAGAATAAATAGTACATTAAAGGTCTGAGGGCAGCCTCAGGTTCCTGGTGGCAACTCCCCCACATCCTACAGTCCCCTATGGTTCTGTCTTTGCATCGCAATAATATTAAAAATTAATCGAATCATGGTACTGACTGAAACTCTTCTGTGATATACTGAAGGATGAAACCCTTATTTGTACCAGGTCTCACAAGTCCACATCTGTCTGGTCTCTGACAATCTCTCTGACTTCATCATCTAACTGTTTTTCTCCCTTACTTCTTTGCAGCTGAGGTGCCCTTCAAAGCAGCTGCAGTGGATGTATTAGACAAATTCTCATATTTTAAAACTGATTTATGTTTGTTCTTCTGTCCCTCTGGAATAGCTTTTTAAAAAATCTTTGCTTTACTTCTTAAAACTTGAGTTTCTACTTACAAGTCACTTTCTCACAATCTTCCCTTCAGTATTCACTATCCCTTTATCTCAAACTTTTCCTTTTCGGCACTTATCACTACATTACACTAAACTGTCTATCTACTTCTTCGCTATCTTTCTCTCCCATTAGAATGTAAACTCTAGCAGGCATCTTGAAAAATCAAGACTATGCCAAACTGTCTAGAAGTTTAGGCATGCATATCTTTTTTTCTCCTTTTCCTAGAAAGTCACTGAGTATTTGTAATAACAGGGTTTGGTTGTTGCTGCTGTTATTACTGTTTTAGTAGAGATTTTGACTTCTAGGGTTATCAAACCCAGGTCTCCCTCATTGCAGGTGGATTCTTTACCAGCTGAGCCACCAGGGAAGCCCTCATTGCACACATTAGCAGCTAATCCAAAGGAAGGTTTCAGAAACATTTGAGTTTTGGTAGGTCTTTTAGTCATTCGACCAGTTCTTAGTGTCTACATAAGCATGATAACATAGTGATCTAGCACACACACTCAAAACAGACTAGCTGGTTTGACTTCTTGTTCAAATCACTTGCTAAATGATCTTCTTATAAGTTATTTGTTTATACATTATGAATAATAATAACACTAATAATACACTTATTACATATATGCTGCATAAAATTATTGCAAGGGCTCAGAATCAATCAATGTAAAGCTGTGAACAATTCTTGGCACATTATGAGTATTTAAGAATGTTAATTTTGAGACTGTTGTACACAGTTCCCTAAATAGAAATGATTACTATGCTTCATAGAAATAAGACTTGGTATTAATGACTACATCAAAGGATTTAGATTTGGAAAAAAATTAGAAAATTTGGCTTCTGGTATCTGTGAGAAATCCTACAGCGACTGTGTGTCAATTTCCACAAATCTCATTAAGGCTACAGTAGTGGCAGGCCTTTGAAACACTGTCACTTTTTCTAGGAAGTATATGGCTCTGGGGTATAGAGTGACAATTCTTCCATTTTTTGTAAAGTAAGGGTTTATTCTTTTCAGAAAGACTCAACACTTTGAATGCATAATCATGTTGACTGAACTGATTTTCTGTTTCAATCAAACAATTTGTCAATTGGTATAAACTGGAGCAAACTAGTTATATTCACGGTGGAGACCCATGTCACCACCTCCTTCTTTGTTTCTTATGGCCTATGCATACAAATCTTGTAATAATCAGTGCAAACAAGCAGGAAATATTATAGAAGTATCTGAGGAAACAAATGAAATTGGAATTAAAATAAGGAGTTGAAACCAAAAAAGGATAGATAGATACAGGCTATTATTTCTAAGTTTAAAAATATTTCTCAAGTATGACACTGGCAATATATTTTAGGGATTATGAGATGTTAGTTTGTTGATTTAGGAATCTTTAGGGTCTAATAACAGAAATTTTATTCCAAAATAACATGGAATAGGTGACAAAGCATGTATGGCTGCATGCATGCTGTTGTGTCTGTGGTGTGGTTGTTTTATAAAAAATGGGAAAAACTCTGGCTCAGCAGACAGAACTAAGGTTAGGAGTTCTGTGAGTCTGTTATCTAACTTAGGAAAGTGTTAATAATGAATGCAGGTACATAAATTACTTCACGAGCTTAAGTATTCAAGAATGGACATCATTTTTCTTTTTACCATTTCTTTAAGTCTGACTTAATCTGACTTTATATCTGCCCAAGCTGACAAACAATTGTATCTTAGCCATTTTTAGGACTCTTGGCCATGCCTTTGCCCAACTGGATTGAAAGATTCCAAATATCTTTGTAGTGACAGATGTTTAAGAAGTCATTCCTAGCTCTGGTCTTCACTTGTCCAAGTCCACTTGTTCCTTAAAGCCCAATGGTTCCATTCATTGTTAACCTTTGAATTGCTCAATGAACACAGATAGGGAAAAGATCACTAAAATTTATCATTGAAAATGGCATGGAGACCAGATCAGTTCACCATTTTCAAATTTAATCCATAAGACACAGACAACTCTATAGAGTTATTTAAACTAATCTAGGTCATAGAAAGTTACAGAAAATTCCCCAGTTTTCTTGATAAGGTAAAATAACAACAAAATGCAGTGAAGATAGCTTTAAAATAACTATAGGCCCCAAATCCCATATGAAAATAGATTAGAAATTTAAGTTAAAAGTCCATCAATATATGAAAAGAACAATAATCTATTGTTCTACAGCATTGACTACAGAAAGGCAAGAAGAGCTTAAGTATCAGAAATATGTCAAAGTAATGAATTTAATGACAAGCCAAATGAGAAAATAAAATCCACCCAATAAATGCTTTAAAGTATTTAGGATAATTTAGCAGCTACTTATAAGAAAATCTCTAAGAAACAGAAAAAAGTATATTCATGAAGGAGTATCAGTGTTTTTTTTAAAAAATTAGAAAACAATATAAACTTTGAATACTGAAATGCTAAAATACTTGAAAAAAAAGCAGAAATCATCAGACAGATACGCCCACTACATTTCACCACTGTATTGTAGGTTCAAGTGAATACAGTAAGACAAAAAAGAAATAACAGTAAGAATGTAGGAAACAAAGAGCTGAAAGATTTCCTTTTATTATGATATGCTTTTATACCGAGAAAAACCAAGAGACTTTAGAAATACCCTGCTGGAATTAACAGTATATTTTAATAATGTGGATGGATTCAAGGTAAATATAAAAAAGTTAACACTGTTTCTTTATATAAAGCTCTATTCTCCTAGATAACATAATGAAAAAACTAACTTGCAAGATTGGATTAGAATATAAGAAAATTAGGAAAACATTAGGAAATGTTATGTTATCAAATTAAGCCACCAGAGCTAACTAAAGAAAATACAAATTAAAAAACTGTAAAATAAGTTTTAGAGATGCTCTATCATATTCTTTAGATAAGAAGACTTACCATCATAAAAGTACTCTTTCCTTAGAAAAGAAATTTTATGCAATCTCAAATGGAATTCCCACAGAATATTTTAGGGGGAGAAGAATGAGACAAATAATTTTAGTTCATATGGAAGAATAAGGAAGACATGGGGAAAATAGCTATTCTCTTAGAAAGGTTGTTTTGTTCGTAGATGTAAGGATATATTTTCTTTGAACTTCTACATATACTATCTTTGTACTAGTTTTTATTAGAACTCAATTATTTTAATAGTATTTAACAATGTTACTCTTGGTTAACTACACAGTAAATTTCCCTCTTTTAACAGTAAATGAGATCCTATCTTGTTGAATACAGTAGTGTATAATAAATTTGCTCCCTTTTGGAGCAGCCGATAAGGTGATATCAGGTAGGATCCTTGACAAGTTCTTTAAAAGGGGCTGACTCAACTGGCTCATCCTTTATTTTTTCCCCTTTCCCTTTATTTTTGATGCCTAGAATGTAGATGTTATATAAGTAAATCTTGAGTTGTCCCTTCAAATGAGCTTGAGGATTTTAGCCGTGTACTAAAAAAATGACAACAGAAAGATCCCCAATCCCTGATGATGGTGGAGCCACCATGCAATCTCATGTCTGCCTACCTTTGAACTTTGCTGCTTTTTTATGATTTCTGTTGCAGAAAACTTAAAGTGCAGCCAAACTTAATTCAGATAATACAGCGCATCTTCAATGAAATCTTCATCCTTAGAGGTACTTTCTAAGTGTGCATGTAACTGAGTCCATCTCCTGCTTAAAATACTTCATTGAGTACTTATTACTTAGAAAATGAAATTGAAATTCTTTAGGTTACCACTTACTATTCTCGATGACTCTTTCATATGCCCTCAACCATTTCTATTTTTCTCTAACTCAGATCCCTCACCAGTAAATAAAATGACCTGCAAACTTCTGAGAAGTCATCTGTAATTGTCTATGTTCCATGAGAAGCCCTTTCTTGGGTGTTTTCAGAATCCAGGAGTTCCTTTCATTTTGAATTTTCTCTATTATTTGCCTCTCTTTCAACCTAACTGGCATGATTTACTTGGAAACAGATGCAATTTCTTTTTTTGTGTCACTAGGTCATTTGTAAGTAAACTGGAAAATATCAGATTTTCCATAAATATGTGTTGCATTACTGATTAGAATATATGTTAACTAAATTCTCAAGGAAAAACTTTCCATCTGTAGCTTCCTTTACCCTATCACCAATACTGTCTCAGAAAGATCCAGGAAACCCTCCTCCCTAAGAGAATGTCGAAATTCGGGCACATTGGGATAAATAATATTCATTGATCACTTAGGATGTGCTGGATATGGTGCTCAGCACTTTACATACCTTTTTTCATACAGCTTCAGAACAACACAATGAGATAAATTATATCATTATCCTCTCTATTTTGCATCTGAAGGCTCTCTAGAGGTAGGAAAATAAATGAACTGCCTCAGGTGACACAGGTAGCCAGTTGTGAAGCTGGGGTTTGGCTCCAGGCAATGAGACTCTAGAGATTCATGTATTGCTCTGCTTCTCTGATGCAGTCACTGATTGTTTGGCACTGAGATCAAATTAGATCCAGGTTTTAATCACACCCTTGCCACTCATTACCTATGTGACCTCAGGAAAATCGCTTAAATTCTATGCATTTATTTCTTCATTTGTAAAATAGTGATAATAATTACCCTTCTCTGCGATTTGCTTTAAGAATTAAATGAGCTGGTGCCCAGATTATTCTGTCACTTTTTCTTAGAATACTGGGTTTCTTCATTTGTTTGTATTTTAAGCATTCATTTTAGGGAAGTTAAGATGTAACACATTTTTTCTAAGAAAGTATTTGTTTTATTCAGTTTTCAGCCTTTGATGAAATGCCAGGAAGTCAAGTAGCACTCTTAAAGTTCTGAGTTTCAATAGCAGGACTGGAGTTAATCATAATGGAATAGCATCCACTGCAGTCCTACAAGGATTAACCAAATCCTCACACAGTCAGTGAAATGATAGCAACACTCCTACCTCCAAGAACTTCACTTTAGTTGACTCCTGACTGATTGAACACAAACTTCTTATTTTGTTAATCAGAACTAATAAAAAATGGATATATTTCTTTACCTGAAATTTTCACTTCTGTTAAACTCTTTGAAAAATATTCACAACATATTCTGAACAAAATATTTGGAACCTTTTAAGTTAAAATGACTTACAGAGAAAAATTCATCAGCCAGGATTGACTAGAAGAAATGATTCCTAGTAATAATGCTCAATACTGTTCAAGTACAGTAACACTGTTCTACAATAACAGTATGAAGAAAATCAAGCACTAAGCTATGCACAAAGGAAATATAATAACACAAAGCCTTCTTTATGTTACTATGTATCATCTGTTTTAAGGTAACTAATAAGATGAACAAAATACAGTCAGGTGGCAACCTAGCAACTTTCAAAATAGTATTAAAGGTTAACAATGAAGTTTTCTAAAGGAAAGCTACAAGACATTATTGGTTATGCTCCAAAAGTGGGACCATTGTTTATGAATATAACTAGCAAATGCATGTTATAATTGGTGACAATTACCACTAGTTTTCAACTAAGAATTCTCAGCTGCAGTCTCTTTTAGTTTCTCTGCCAGAAATTGACTGATTGGACCTCAAAGTCCAAAAAAACACAGATCTGTATCCAAGCAGGCATGCAGTCCTTTCCCTCTGTAATTATGGCATATTTCCTTTAATAGAGGAACAAAAAAATTAACAATGCTTGGTCTCTAGAGGGAGGAGGTTGCTAAAATTCTGAATGCAGCATGCTTTTCACCTTCAGAGTTCTAGACCGAGACTGATAGCTTTAGAAAATAATAGCCTTATTGCAAGAGTTCAGACTAGGTGCTCAGTATCCTCAGCCACACAGGATTTTAAGAACTCATATTATGACTCACACGTGTTTTGCCCAGGAAAATGGCATCTTTTTGGTTACTGCTTTTACACACACTTCAATCAGCAATGCCCCCGTTATCCTTTAGGTTCCTGGCTCCTTTTCAACTTGGCAAGGGAAGGGACTCAAGGATTAGCATCTGAGAACTGGCCATACATTAGCCATATGTGTATTCACCACTGCTCTTTTCTAATCTTATGCTTATTGTCATCAATGAAAACTCTGAAGGATCTGTTTTTATTTGTCCTTTGGCTAAATCATTCCTTCTAACAGATTATTTCCAACAGGTCCCTTCAGCTTTAAACTAATTAAGTGTATTAAAAGCATGTTCTCATGTTTATCTACTTGCATACCCAGCAGGTCACAAGAAGTTTTTAAGAATAAGGGTAGAGGATCAAGGTTTGGAATTCTCATGGTTGCATTTAAATTGTTCCTAAGGCTGACTCTGAATGTCACCATTCTTTAGACATTCACAGATACAAATTTGCTACTAGCCAGAGTATCAGACTGTTTGGACTCTACCTCTCCTTTTTTGGTTATTTTTTCTGGATTATTAAAGTAAATACTACATATATAGCTTGTTTTTAATACTTGCTACCATGGGTGATTGATAACTAAAAAAAAAAAAAAGGCTCTTCATCCCTTTCTATGGTATTTCCCATTCAGAGTTAAACTAAGTCTTATACACAAAGGTAATATTTGATACATTTGTCAGGTTTTTATTAAATTATAATCCACTGCTTTGGAGAGTGAATGTTGTTTGCTCAGTCTTTCACAAGAAGATTAATGTCATCTGTTCTGTACAATGCCCTCCCCATTTTCACGCAACAGTTTGCTGAAATTGGTGAATTGAGATATAATGATAAGTATAATGATAAGTTACCTTTCTATAGACAAACATATTCAACAAATGACAATGGAAAACAATTTTTGATAAAAAAAAAAAGTGCTAGCAAATCTTATTTCTGTTTAAGACAGCTATTTTCTTTCCTAATGGAATAGTTAAAACATAGTGAAAAATAGCCATAGAGAAATAACTGATTCACCAATCAGTAAATATTTATTGAGCATGAACTTTGTGTGAGATTGCTCAGGATACTGTACATGGCTGTGAGCAAGATGGACAAAAATCTCTGAACTTGAAGAACTTACATTCTCACAGTGGAAACATACAAAAATGTACAAGTAAATATAAAATGTTGGGTTAAAAGTGATAATGAAGAAAATATAAAGCAAGATAAGAGTACAGACTACAAAGAATCATACATAGTAATTAGAGACTGCATCTTTGAAGAGATGACATTTAAGCAAAAGCTTAAACTAAAAATACCTTTGGAGAAGTTTAGGCAGAACAAACTACTCTTAACAAAAATCTTAGGAGCATTTGTGACAGCTGTGTAGCTGTTTGGAGAAGCAGCTAGAAGCCAAGTCATTTGAAGCCCAAGAAACAATAGCAAGGAATTAAGATTTTGTTTTAACATCACGATACAACATTAGAGATTTCCACATTGAAATGACACTACATTATTCTGCATGCCATCTGGAGTATGGGCATAGATATACAAAATTTGCCACATAAACTATTGAATCATAAGGAGTTCTGGAGTGATCAAGACTAGAAGGTACATCTGGGAATATAGCATTTAAAGGCATGATAGTAAACAGATCACCCAAGAATTATTATACATAAAGAAGAGCAGACAGCCCTATTCCCTGGAGTTTCCCAATATATTGGTCAGAAAGAAAGTCACTTCAAAGTTTACTGCAACATAAAACACTCACAATCAAGAGTGTCAAGAAGTAGCAAATGGTAAAATGAGCCAACTGCTGCTGAGAGGTCAAGAAGATGGCTGTCAAGTAACCACTGTATTTGACATTTAGAATTTATTGTAGACTTTTTTGCAGGATTCATTTTTAAGACAATAGGGGATGAGGCCTCATAGAATTATCTCTCAATTTTCCTTTTTGCTAAAGTTAACATTCTGCTTTTATTTGCTTCAAGTCTGTTTATAAAATAGCAATACAGTTTGAAATCTGACTGTTCCTTTTTCTATGCCTTCTTCCCTGATGTATAATGAGTATCCTGGATTATTTTCCTCCTATGATTTTATGTTTATAATCAGAAAATACTTTTTGTGCTTTTTACAGTTACATTGTTACTATCAAATTTTTACTGACCCTTTCGTGATTCATTTTTTAAAACTCATCTGTGAAGTGTACAGATTGCCTATTTTGATACAATATAGAGTACATCATAAGAAATGGGGTGGATGAAGCCCAAGCTGGAATCAAGATTGCTGGGAGAAATATCAATAACCTCAGATATGCAGATGACACCACCCTTATGGCAGAAAGTGAAGAAGAATTAAAGAGCTTCTTGATGAAAGTGAAAGAGGACAGTGAAAAAGTCGGCTTAAAGCTCAACATTCAAAAAACTAAGATCACGGCATCTGGTCCCATCACTTCATGGCAAATAGACAGGGAAACAGTGGAAACAGTGGCTGACTTTATTTTGGGGGGCTCCAAAATCATTGCAGATAGTGACTGCAGCCATGAAATTAAAAGACACTTACTCCTTGGAAGAAAAGTTATGACTAAGCTAGACAGCATGTTAAAAAACATTACTTTGTCAACAAAGGTCCATCTAGTCAAGGCTATGGTTTTTCCAGTAGTCACATATGGATGTGAGAGTTGGCCTATAAGGAAAGCTGAGCGCAGAAGAACTGATGCTTTTGAACTGTGGTGTTGCAGAAGACTCTTGAGAGTCCCTTGGACTGCAAGGAGATCCAACCAGTCCATCCTAAAGGAAATCAGTCCTGAATATTCATTGGAAGGACTGATGTTGAAGCCGAAACTCCAATATTTTGGCCATCTGATGCAAAGAGCTGACTCATTTGATAAGACACTGATGCTGGAAAAAATTGAAGGCTGGAGGAGAAGGGGACAACAGAGGATGAGATGGTTAGATGGCATCATTGACTCAATGGACATGAGTTTGGGTAAACTCCAGGAGTTGGTGATGGACAGGGAGGCCTGGCGTGCTGTGGTTCATGGGGTCGCAAAGAGTCGGACATGACTGAGAGACTGAACTGAACTGAATGCACATATACATACAATTCAAATAAATTTGGATTATCATAATGTACTCATTATGTACTCTAAGTTTTATGTATTTCCCAGTTTATAAATGCTTATATTTCTAATTTTTTTCTGTTATAAGAGATTCAGGGAGCATTCTTTTATATCTGTTTGTTTTTGTGCACATATGGAAGAAATTTTAGTATATAAATTTCATGGAATGGTAATTACTAAATGTTACATCTTTAATTTTATCTCACACAGTCAACATTTTCTCCCAAAACAAGGTAGGTATGTTTATTTATGTTAAACTACTCATTTTGTCTTTCATGTCTCTTAATTACATTGTTTTCTCTGTGTGATTTCCTTGTATCTATCTTCTACTTCTCTAGTATCTCTTTAGGTGTGTCTGGTTTGTTGCTATCTTAATCTATCAAGCTTTTCATTTCAGTACGTTTTAAAAATCAAAAAGTTCTATTTGCTTATTTTTATAAAACTACTTGTTCTATTTTATTAAGAATTTATACTTTCTTTAATCATGTTTATTTCTTTAATCATGTGAAATATATCATAGCCTCTTCCAGAATTTCCTATTATTTTCACTTTGGGGGATGCTAATTTTTGTCCTCTTGAATCTGTTGATCCTTCCTCGGTATTTTTCATTGTCTTGCATTATTGTGAGTTCATCTACCGTAAGAGATGTCTATTCAGTGGTAATCCCCTGTGAATTATATTTTGAAAATGTCACTATGAAACACTTTGAACCAACTTCTGCTTTTGATGATCCAGGACAAGTTCATAAAGCTTTATCTCTTTATGATAATTCAGTTCAGTCGCTCAGTCGTGTCCGACTCTTTGCGACCCCATGAATCATAGCACGCCAGGCCTCCCTGTCCATCGCCAACTCCAAGAGCTTGCTCAAATTCATGTCCACTGAGTCGGTGATGCCATCCAACCATCTCATCGTCTGTCGTCCCCTTCTCCTGCCATCTTCAATCCTTCCCAGCATCAGGGTCTTTTCCAATGAGTCCGTTCTCTGCATCAGGTGGCCAAAGTATTGGAGTTTCAGCTTCAGCATCAGTCCTACCAATGAATATTCAGGACTGACTTCCTTTAGGATTGACTGGTTTGATCTTGCAATCCAAGGGACTCTCAAGAGTCTTTCTCCAACACCACAGTTCAAAGGCATCACTTTATGATACTTGAATCTGTATAATTGTACTCTTAGGAGTGTTATAGGTCTGAAGACTCAATTTCTACTTCATTCATTCATTCACATATTTGGCATGCAGGATCTTAGCTCCCCGACTACGGATCAAACCCATGCCCCACTGCAGTGAAAGTGTGAAGTCAACAGCTGGAACACCAGGGGAGTTCCTCTAGTTCTTTTAATGTGTATTTATCAATATTTCCTCGTGCCTGTACCAGACCTGGTGGCATCTGCTGTGGCTCAGTCTCCTTGTTCCTAAAATACCATACTTTATTGCTATCAAATTTTACAACTAGTTAAGTCATAGCCCACCATTCTTACACCATTTTCTACTTCCATGTCATTCCCTGTTACTAAATTCACCATGCTTTTTGTAGCATTTCCACATTTTAGGGGTAAGCCTGCTGTGCTCGTATTCTGGGACAAGTTAGAATACAGCCCTCTGGGATTATATTGCCTGGGCACAACTGGCAAGCATGTGAGTTGAAGCGTTTTTCAATTGATGGCATTTTAGAGATGTATCTGATCACTTAGCAGGATAATTTGTTGAGATTATAGCTGAGCTTTTTTAAGAGTCAAATTTTGTACTCAAACCGCTGAGTAAGCAACTAAAATGTTATAAAAACACGTTAATTACCTGTTACTTTTACAACATCGTTTCAAAATGGAATGAGTTTATTCTCTTTCTCTGGCAGATCATGGAGGTTACCAATGAGGTGGGCAACTGCACTGATTCCACGCCAAGCTATTGTGTCGTCTGGGTTGTGGGGGTGCTGTTTATTACCAAGTATTGACTAAATGCCCATATAAACAACAAAGTTATTTGTCTTCACCAGTCAGGCTTCTCTCATTGTCCTAATCCTTGTGAAAGGATATCCATATTACTTATGGAATAACTACAATATTAGACTTGAGATTTTTATTAGAGAAAACAAAAATAACATTATCTTCTTGGTTTAGTTAATACAAAATAAATGCCCAAGAACTGTGTATGTGAGAGAAAATAGCAACACTGCAATATTTCTGTGGAGCTAAGACCTTATCACCAATCACTGGTGAACACAATTAGCAATCTCAAAAACGGAGAACTCCACTCTCCTGCGTATGTTCTCTCCAGATTTGTTTGTCAACTTAGCATAAGTGAGAAAAAATCCTTTAAGTTTTCTATTCAATAAGTGACTTTCTGGTACCCATTTTGTGGCACCTCAGCTTTGAATTTTTCACTTTAAGTGTTCTTTCAATGCCAAATACTATATCTCAATTCTGTGCTCTTCATTAATCAAATCCAAGCAAGTCCTTGGAAAATACACTGAAGTTTATATGGTTTTCTAAAGACTGTTTCAAACCCAATGAGAAGATTGATATGACACTTCTGCATAATGTCCAAAAGTTACCTAGAGCCAGGATTTAATGGCTTCATAAGCAGTCAGTATGAGTGATGCTGTTTGTGAAGAAGTTTTACTGAAATAATTAATGGGGTACACAGAGGAATCCCTCTTCAACAAGGCATCACTCTATCATTCCTCAAGGAAAGATATAGTGGGATTCATATTTAAAGACAATTTACTAAATCAAAATAAACAGATATGATCTCTTCCTAGAAAAATAAGGTTGCTATTTTAGGAAGTAAAATAAGAAAATATCAAACAGTATGATAAATAGCCTTTTCATTTTTTTTTTTTTTTCCATTTCTCCTGTCAAAGTGGTATTACTTTTAGGTTTTACATTAGTTTTCAAGGCTGCAGTTGAAATCATGAGTTTATCCTCCCCACACCAACCCAAAAAAAGTAAACTGAAAAGGTAAATCAAGAATACTACTGACTCCAAAATCATAAGAAAAAAAAAGTTTTATAAATGATTACTCTTTTTTCTTCTCACTCCTACTGCTTTCTGATTGGAAACATTAAATAAAGATTACTTTATTCATTTATTAACTTGTTCAATCATTCAATTAATATTTGTTGACTGTTCTCTGTTGCCAAGCACTGTGCCTAGCACTGTGAATTTATGGAAGCTTGAATGAAATATGCTATTATATCTTCTCTCATGGAGCTCTTAATTTTATGGAAAGATTTCTTGATATGAGGAATAGTGAGCTGAAATGCCCAATCTGTGACCTTATTATAGGTGAGTATGAAGCAAAGCAGTCCTAGCTGAAGAATGACAAGGTGACTGAAGTAACTGACTGTTAAATTCCCTTTAGCTCCATAGGGGAAAATATCTGTTTTGAAGTGTGAAGTGAAAACAACATGCTGAAATTATGGAGATGTTCTGGATACTCAAATTTGAGGAAGAAAAGCAAAATTTTTCTCTTGGGCAAAATTTATATGAGCATGATAGTTAGCATCGAATTTATGAGGAAAATAGGCTAATAACTAGTTTGAGGTGTAAGTCTTGTTTTATATTTATTTGTTTATATTCTACAAAGACATCATGTTTCCAAATGTGCATTTTTAAATTTTTAATAAAAACTTCTGTCCTCAAAGAATAAGCAGAATCACGAAGATCTTAAACTTCTTTCAAGCACACATTGCTGAAGAATCTCTCCACAGAGTCTTATACCCATTAACAGGCTACCAGAATGGCAGAAGTTGAGTGAGCAAGGACAGGATCAATCTCCAGCGATTTAAATGAGATAGTATTTTGGAAATAATCAAAGCAATGATATACAAAAAAGGATGTCTATATTTGAAAACAGCAAGAGTCTAATCCTAAGTAATCATGCAGCAGAAAATGAGCAAAATATTTTTGATGCATCTGAGCCATGGGAAATATTTATTTCCTTAGAATGGGAAATAACATGGTTTTGGTGAATGAGAAAGTAGACAGGAGAGAGGAATATAAGAAATATGCCTTCCCTGAGAGCATCAAAGATCTTGGGCAAACAAAAATCTAACTTTGATCATTTCAAAGAAGTACCCTGTTCTTCAAAATGCTTTTTTGCTGTTCAGGGGAAGCAAATACTATTTGCTTCTACACCTATATTTTGAGTTTTATTTTTAATAAAACTCAAAATAAATAAATAAAGCTATCAAATTCTAAGCATCTCCTTCCATTTTTATTTTTGCCAAGTTGGGAAAATCTTAATTTCCTTTATTTTCCTTTTTTTTAAAGAAGTATTTATTTTATTTTTTGTGTATGCTGGGTCTTCATTACAGTGCATGGATTTTCTCTCTAGTTGATCCATGTGTGGGGCTTCCCTAGGTGTAGCACACTTGCTCTAGAGTGCACAGGCTCAGTTGTTATGGTGTGCAGGCTCAGTTGCCTGCCCTGTAGCATGTGGAATCTTGATTCCCTGATGAGGAATCAAACCTCCATCCCTTACACTGGAAGGCAGATTCTCTACCACTGGACCACCAGGGAAGTCCCTATCTTTCTCACTAATACAAAGATTTTCTGTCCCACTGATAATTATTTTCCCATCTCTGGCATTCAATTTTTTAAAAATTTGTAACTATATAAAAGTATGTAATTATATGAGAATTGAGACACTTGATGTTTTATTGTTCCTGTACCTCTGCTCTCTTCCTTCACAGTGAAAGTTTTGATTTCACTTTATCCTCAACCTTACTCAAATCTTCTGCTTTCTAGAGATAGTATGGAAGTTTTGACTGTATACTATTATTATTCTGTTTCTTATATCTATTTTTCAATTTCACATATAATTAACACATGTATTATAGAATTCTATTAACTTTACAATCCATTTAGAATTGAATGAAAAAAAAAACTAATACTATTTCACATACTTTTTATCTGTCTTCCCATAAGATCTGTGTTTAATTTTTAATGTTTACAAGGTTTTCTTCAACATTTTCTCACATAAATAATTTGGCTGGTAGACCTTCTAAATTCTTTCACGCTCAAAATGTTTCTCTTTTATTTGACAGATAAATTGTTTCTCAGCTGGATACAGTTTTCTTGAAACACAATCCTTTGCTCTCAATAATCTATAGTTACCCAGTATCTTAGCTTTCATTGTATATTTCAAAGATACAAATTCCTTACCTTAAATGCTTTTTTAAAAAAGTGTTTCTGTCTGGATGTTTGTAACCTTTTATTCTTATTCTTTTTTTTCTCTTTTAATTAAACTTTTTATTTTGAGATGACTGTACATTATTAGGCAGCTATAAGAAATAAGATCTGAACTTTTATCCAGTTTTCCTAGCAGTAACATATTGCAGAACTACAGAGCAATATTATAGTATACTGACATTGATACAGGCAGAATACAAAAATAGTTCTATCACCACTAGGATTCCTTATAATTGCCCTTTTGTTGGCACACCCAATTTCTTCCTGTCCCTCCACTTCCATACCTCCTGGAAACCACTAATCTCAATTTATATAATTTTGTCATTTCAAGAATATGTAAATGAAATATTACAGCATGTAACCTATTGGGATGTGCTTTTTTCACTCAGCATACATCTCTGGAGGCTCATCCAGGTTGTTGCACATATCAACAACATATCTTTTTTTTTTTGCTGAGTAAGTATCCTATGGTAGGAATATGCCATAATTTATTTATGCATTCATTCCACTCAAGGTCATATGAGTTTTTTCTAATTTGGGGCTCTTGCAAATAAAGCTGCCCTGTACATTTGTATAGAAAATCTGTGTGAATATAAGTTTTCATTTATCTGGGATAGAAGCCCAGGAACATGACTGCCAGATCATATACTAGTTGCATGTTGTTTTTTGTTCTTATTCTTGAAATTGAAATATTTAGCCATGGTATATTGAAGAGCATGCCTCTATCCCCTTCCTTCGTCTTCCTTTTCCTCCTCTCCTTTCACTGAACCACTTGGGAAGCAGACAACTTCTCCTTTAAATTCTCTGCTCTTTGATACCACTTCTCTTAGTTTTTAAACTGTTTTTTCTTGCTATTTCTTCTCAGTCTGTATTCCCTAAGACTCTGTTTTCCTTGCTTCTACTTGCATACAATCTTCCTGGCTGATTTTGTCTGACTTCTTGGCTTCTATTATCTCCTGGTAGTCAAAGACTCTTAAATGTGTCTCTAATCCTAACAGCTTATATGCAACTGCTGTCAAGTCTTTTCTACTTTAGGAATCTATTGAATCAAAACTCAGAATATCCAAAATTAACTCCTACTCAGCCTTCAAATTCAGCTCTACCCTACAGTGGTTTCTTTCATTCTTTCTCCCCCTGCATATATCATTTTTTTTCCTCAGCTGCATATCCTTTGCAAGTCCATGGACTATAGCATGCTAGGCTCCTCTGCCCATAAAATTCTCCAGACAAGAAAACAGGAGTGACTTGCTATTTCCTTCTCTATGGAATCTTCCTGACCCAGGGACTGAACCTGGGTCTCCCAAATTGCAGGCAGATTCTTTACCATTTGAGCCACCAGGGAAACAATTTTGAATTAACTTTTCAAAAATGTTACAAAAATAAAATTTTCTTTGAACTCAGAATTCCTTTATACTCTTTACCCAGCTTTCCCCAGTGTCAGCATTTTATATAAACATAAATAACCTTATGTAACTTATAACACTAAAAAATCAAACTGATGTAGTTTGATAAATGGTGATTTTTCAAGTTCCCTCACCATTTCTATATTTACTGGAATTACACTGTGAAGAAGGATCAGCCCCTTCTCATTTGTTCGTATATTACATTATTTATATCAGTATGGACTCATGGGTATTTATTTTATTTGACGGGATATAACTCATCATTTCTGTTTCTCATTTTATCTTAAATTGTTCCACATTTGGTCATCAGGCACACGTTCAAATCAGCTTCTATACTCTTTTGACATGCTCCTATCATGTTCTGAGGGTTTTCTTACTTCCTGGTCCCACAAGATGTTCCAGTTTCATAAAGTATTTTTTTCTCTGTCAGCCCTGGATTCAACCACTGATCTAAGAAGTCTTGGCTCCTTTTATTGGAAAATAGTATTTACAATGCTGCTGCTGCTTAGTCACTTCAGTCATGTCCGACTCTGTGCAACCCCATGGACTACAGCCCTCCAGGCTCCTCTCTGTACATGGGGATTCTCCAGGCAAGAACACTGGAGTGGGTTGCCATGGCCTCCTCCAGTATTTACAATAGGGATACACAACTCCTGTGTGCTAGTTGTGCCTATCCTTACTGGGATGTCATTGCTTCTAGGCTTTCCCAGCAGAAAAAGCCAGCAAAAATATATACACTGATCATACATACACACAATACCAAACACACACATACCTATGTACACACACACCTATATATACATATATATGTGTGTGCAAGGAAATGGCAACCCACTCCAGTGTTCTTGCCTGGAGAATCCCAGGGACGGGGGAGCCTGGTGGGCTGCCATCTATGGGGTCGCACAGAGTCGGACACGACTGAAGCGACTTGGCAGGCAGCAGCATATATATATGTCCATATATTAAAAATCTTTAAATGTTAAAGATTAAATGTCTCCTGCATTATGAAAAAAAAATTTTATTTACTTTGGCATTTGTTATTTAAATACAGTGTATGCTCTTTGGGGGGTTATCCATATCACTTATTTTTAATGTATTTAAATGTATCAATAATATTTACCATTATGGTTTCTTAGATGCCTACCAAGATAGAGGTCATTCAAGAGCCATGAGAGAACAATAAGCAGTATCAATTAGGCAAAATAAAATCATGTTATCCTTTCTCTCTAATTCCCATGTCTAACCCAAAGGAGTTGGATATTACAGCCACCAGGAGCATAACAGTGTAAAAGAGGCCCAGGTTCTCTTTTCACTAAAGAGTTTTTTGTTCCATTCAGCCCTTCAACTGATTCGGCATCCCTACATTAGGAATGGCAATCTGCTTTATTCAGTCTACCCAATTCAAATATTATCTCATTCACAAACATATTCACAGAAACACCAGGATAATGTTTAACCAACTATCTGCATATCCCATGGTCCAGTCAAATTAACATGTAAAATTAAATGTCATAACCCCCTTTACCCATATTGCCCTCGTGCCTCCTGTGATGTCTCCTTCCTGCATCTGAATATTTTACATAAACCTCATGGATTTTGTTCATTTAGAGGTATCAGAAAAGTCAAGCCTAAATCAAAGCGTTATTCTGAGCTGAACTGAAACCTAAATGACTCCCTTTCTTGCTTCTCAGACCTTTGGATTCAGACTAACAGTACATCATCACCTTTCCAGGATTTTCAGGTTGCCAACTATAGATTTTGAGAATTCTCAGACTCCAAAACTTCATAAGTCAATTGTTTATAATAAATTTCACATACACACACACACACATCTCCCAGTGGTTCTGTTTCTCTGAAAAACCCCAAGTAATAAAGATGTTTTTTCTATTTGCACTTCATTAAGCCCAGTTCATTTAAAAAACATGTCACACTAACATTTATTGAATATGTTATAATATGCTAAGTATTCTGTATATTTTTCATGTTTAATCCTCACATTTATCTTTGAATAGTAGGTACTATTATGCCAGTTTTACAGAGGGGGAAACAAACTTTAAGAGAAGTCAGTGATTTGCCTAAAATAACAACACTAATTAATGGTAAGGAGTCAGTTCTCTGAGGTGAAAATCTATATTAATTTGTTTTCAAGTAGCAATAATTCTACATTGGCAGGTCCCTTATTTTAGAAAGCTACATTGTAACATACAGAGAAAACAACCCTACATCATTTTCTCTTGTTTACTTTGGATGCATTGTTAGATTTTATTTATAACCTTAAATTTCACCATAATATTTAAATAGGCACTGCTGCCGCTGCTGGTAAGTCGCTTCAGTCGTGTCCGACTCTGTGCGACCCCAGAGACGGCAGCCCACCAGGCTCCGCCGTCCCTGGGATTCTCCAGGCAAGAACACTGGAGTGGGTTGCCATTTCCTTCTCCAATGCAAGAAAGTGAAAAGTGAAAGTGAAGTCACTCAGTCGTGTCCGACTCTTAGCGACCCCATGGACTGCAGCCCACCAGGCCCCTCCATCCATGGGATTTTCCAGGCAAGAGTACTGGGGTGGGGTGCCATTTCCTTCTCCATAAATAGGCACTATTGAAGACTAAAATTCTATCTTGAATGCTAAAAATCTAGTACATTCAGGGTCAAAGTAGCTGATCTTGGTTAAATGTATTTTTTGTATTTTGGCTTTTTTTTTTCCCACGGACAGAAACGTCTGATTTGAGAAATTGTACACTCTGCATTCATGAAATGCAAAAGAGGCAGTTCACTTGTTTTTTACAAAGTGTATTAAGAAGAAGATAATTGGACTAATAAAAAATTGTTATGCCCTTTAACAATGAGTACATTCCTGAATTATTACTTTTCTAACTATGCTTTTGCTTTGGCAGCTAGCCAGACAATTGCTGCTTTATATTCCCAGTCAATATTAACTCAAATGTAAAGTAAATGGCATATTCTATTTTAGAAATGTGAAATGATAAAATGGCATCATAGGAAATGCATAAAAATTTCCATTTTAATAAGCTGAATCATGCACAGAATGCTAAAAGAGAAGAAAGGTGAACTATTTATGACTTTAAGACATTTTCAGTTTAAATGGATATGACATATTGTAGGAATTAACCTCTTTCATCGCAGCTTTATCCTGCTTCTAGGAAAATTTGATTTAAATTAGAAGTAAAAATGTACATGAACATACACACGTGTATCAGATATCACTTTTCCCTCACATACCTCTGCATGGCTTGCTCTTTCATCTCCTTTAAGACTTGACATCAGTGTCACATTCTCAGCCACATTTTCCCTAACCACTCAATTTAAAACTGAATGTTTTCTTCCCCCATCTTTTCCAGCACTCCGTCACCACCTACCATACTTAATATTTTTCCTTAATACTTAGCCCCCTCTGGCATCTTCTTTATTGTCTGTTCTTCTGTACCAACAAGTAAACTTCCAAGAAAGCAGGAAAATTATCCCTTTTGTTCACCTGTACTAGAACACTGCCTGACACAGAACAGATATTCTATGCAATGCTGACATGCTTATATATTTTTAATTACCTTATAAATTTAAATTTCTTTTATAATTTTTCTTAATTTTGGGACTTATGTGGCACTTTTTCAAAATATATAAAAGGTATTATCATTTTGCTATCAATTTACATCTTTACTGTTGTAAAACAATGTAATCAACAATATTGCNGCAGGAAAATTATCCCTTTTGTTCACCTGTACTAGAACACTGCCTGACACAGAACAGATATTCTATGCAATGCTGACATGCTTATATATTTTTAATTACCTTATAAATTTAAATTTCTTTTATAATTTTTCTTAATTTTGGGACTTATGTGGCACTTTTTCAAAATATATAAAAGGTATTATCATTTTGCTATCAATTTACATCTTTACTGTTGTAAAACAATGTAATCAACAATATTGCTTCTTTGAAATTATTTTTCACTGTTTATCTCCTAGTATTTATTCAATTTTTATAAATGTTCCATATGGCCTTGAGAAATACTCTTTATTTTCAAAGTATTCACTACATGGCTATATGGTAATATTTAATTTCTAGCCATACTTTTCTGCCTTAAAATAAACTTTCTTTATATTAACTTAGTTAGATCAGTTTTATTTTTGTTTATATTTGTCTGGTGTTTTTTCCATATTTTTACTTTCAATCTTCCTATGTCCTACTGGAACAACATGAGAAACTTAGATTTGCAAATATCAACATCCTTTATTGGCCAGAAAGAATTAAAGGGACTGCCAGATCCCTAAATGTTATAATTAAAAACTAAACAAAAACAGCAAACCTAGTATGATGTCATAAAATATTTAAAATTTTATACTAAATATCATATATGCTGTCATGAGTGCCAGACCTTACGATAGGCACAGGAGAACAAATACTGGCTAAAATGAATGTATATGATTTTTACAATAACTTTGTGAGATAGTGAAAGTGTTATCTCTATATTAGAGGTAGCAAAATGCAGACTTAGGTAGTTTTTAGTGATTTTCCAAGCTTACTCAGGTGGCAGAAGCAGAGCTAGAGATGGTATCTTTGGATTCCCAGACTAGGTTTCTTTCACTCCATGACAATGCCTTTCTCTAGCACTTATATTTCTCAAGTAAGTCAACATGTAATGTGGAGATGGTTCCAGATAACATACAGGGGGTTTGAAAATATTTGATGTCTGCTACTGACCAAAGGCTCACTGATGGAGTCACCAGGGCTAAAACCATTAATAAAGCTAAGAAGGGGAAAATAATAATACAGAGAAATGCACGAGCCTCGGTAAGTCTCTGAATCTTTTGTCTGTATTAATTTTTGTGTCATCTCCCACCAGGACATGCATATGTATCCCTTACTAAAGAAATGAAATAGAAGGCCACTGAAAAATCATAGCTTTAAGAGTAAAAGTTACTGTCTTTGTGTTTAATGTGGGCTCTCTCTTTTTATTTTATAAACTATAGATGTTTAAATATTATTACTTCCCAGTGAATAGAAACATTTCTATAAAGAAAGCTTATCTCGTGCAGCAAAGTACAGAAACAGTCTTGTAGTGCTGGGCATTTAAAGCAATGAATTGCATGTCTGGTTAAGGAAATAAGGCATAATCATTAGACACATGAATGGTAACAAGCCATTTCCTTAATGAATCCCTATTAAAGTATAAGGTATATTAAGAGTCAGCTTTATGAATAGCCTTAAAAAATCATTTGAACTAACAAAATTTATCTAGCCTGCCAGATTAACAGTCTTCAATGATGTTCTAGCTTTTTCTTTGTTCTGAGAAACCTAGCCACACTTCTTCAGCTTTCTTCTTCCTATTGCTGCAGCTGACAACTTTGTCTGAGTCCCTCAGCTTTGCTCTTAAGCTGTCTGTTGCTCTTTTTCTCTGCAACTAATATGTGAAATACACAGTGATGAGTGTGCCCTTCTTAATTCTCAGTTATACTTAGTGGACATTATCTAAACCTATAATATTTATGTCTTTCTGCAACTGTGCCCACTCTGTAGAATGTCTCCATTAATTGATGCAAGCTTCCCCACAGACATAATCTTTTATCATCAACACTCATGATTTTCACTCTTAATTTCCCTTAGCATTTTAGCTCTATCTAAAGTGATGTGGTGCTCTAAACAAACCATGCGGAAGCTCCCAAGGAAGACAAAGAGTGTGGAACATCCGTAGATATTTACTGAGACTCTTTTTTGGGCCTAACACAAGGCTTAACATTGAGGTGCTGAGCATGGGTAATTAGAGGTTATGTTTTAGGGGGGCGGTCCTAAGATGGCAGAGGAATAGGACGGGGAGACCACTCTCTCCCACACAAATTCGTCAAAAGAACATTTCAACGCTGAGTAAATTCCACAAAACAACTTCTGAATGCCGGCAGGGGACATCAGGCACTAAGAAAAGCAGCTCATTGTCTTTGAAAACAGGTAGGAAAAAATATAAAAGACAAAAAAAGAGACAAAAGAGGTAGAGAGGGAGCTTAGTCCTGGGAAGGGAGTCTTAAAAAGAGAGAAGTTTCCAAACACCAGGAAACACTCTCACTGCCGAGTCTGTGGCGAGCCTTGGAAGCACAGAGGGCAACATAACAGGGAGGAAAAATAAATAAATAATTAAGAACCACAGATTACAAGCCCAACAGTAACTCCCCCGGCAGAGAAGCAGCGCAGCGCAGACGCCTGCATCCGCCACTAGCAAGCGGGGGCTGGGCAGGGAGGCGCGGGCTGCAGTGCTTTACAAGGATCAGGCCCAAATGCCCCGAATGCCCCAAGTGTAACCAAAGCGAGCTAACTTGGGCTAGCAAACCAGGCTGTGAGATAGCTACCACGCGAAAAGCTCTAACATAAGACACCACCAGGACCATGCGCAGAACAAAGGACGGAACAGAATTAGCCGGCTGCAGACCATCCCCCTCCGGTGACAGGCAGCCAGAGTTGGAAGGGCCGGAAGGGGGAAATTGCAGCCCCAGAGAGACATTATCTATCAAACTGAAAACAGGCTTCTTCACTAACTAAGACTTCTTGGGGTTCTGGACAGTCATCATCTGCCTGAGAAAGTAAGCCAACTGTACACCCAGAAAACTGAAAAGCAGGGACAGGAGAGGCAATAAGTCGCAGCAACCGCGCTCGCCAAACACCTGAGCTACTCAGACCTGGGAAGGGCACAAAACGCAGGAACAACCAGTCTGCGCCTCTGGGGATTACCTGAGTGCCTGAGCCTGAGCAGCTTAGACCTGGGAGGTGCATGCAGCCCAGGGCTGGCCTCAGATGGTTCCCAGCGGAGCAACCTAGAGCCTGAGCTGTGCGTGCCGTGAGCGGGGGCAGGCCCAGCGTGGCTGGGACACTGCAAACACTTGCCAGTGTTATTTGTTTGCAGCATCCCTCCCTCCCCACAGTGCGACTGAACAAGTGAGCCTAAAAAAAACTGTCCACCACCGCCCCCCTTGTGTCAGGGCAGAAATCGGACACTGAAGAGACCAGCAAATATAAGAAGCTAAAACAGAGGGAACCGCCTTGGAAGTGACAGGTGCAATAGATTAAAATCCTGTCGTTAGTACCCACTACATAGGAAGGGGCCTATAGATCTTGAGAAATATAAGCCGGATCAAGGAAATATCCAAAAATGAACTGACCCCACACTGCCCACACCACCAGAGAAAGTTCTAGATATATCTTTACCATTTTTACGGTCATTCTTTTTTTGTGTGTGTTTGTTTTTTCTTTTTTTCTTTTTCTTCTTTTTTTAACACCTTTTAAGTCCTCTATTTCTCCTTTAGTTTTCATTTTTATAACCTACTATTACTTTCCCCTCCCCCCCAAAAATGATCGTATTTTTAAAGCAAACTTTGTATATATTTTTTTATTTTTTATTATTTTTAAAATAATTCTTGTGACTTTTTTTTCTTTTTTCTTCTTCTTCTATTTTTTAATATTGTAGTTTTGAAAATCCAAACTCTACTCTAGATTTTTAATTTTTGCTTTTTGGTATTTGTTATCAATTTTGTACCTTCAAAAACCCAATCTTCAGTACCCATTTATACTTGAGAGTGAGATTACTGGCCTGACTTCTCTCTCCTCCTTTGGACTCTTCTTTCTCTCCACTAGATCGCCCCTATCTCCTCCCTCCCCCTTTTCTTCTCTACCCAACTCTGTGAATCTCTGTGTGTTCCAGACAGTGGAGAACTCTTAGGGAACTGACTACTGGCTGGATCTGTCTCTCTCCTTTTCATTCCCGTCTTTTATACTCCTGACTACCTTTGTCTCTTTCCTCCCTCTCCCCCTCTCTGTATAATTCCGTGAACATCTCTGAGTGGTCCAGACTGTGGAGCACTCATAAGGAAGTGATTACTGGCTAGCTCACTCTCTCCTCTTTTGATTCCACCTCATCTCATTCAGGTCACCTCCAACTCCCCCCTCCCTCTTCTCTTCTCCATGTAACTCTGTGAACCTCTCTGGGTGTCCCTTAATGTGGAGAAACTTTTCATCTTTAACCTAGATGTTTTATCAGTGGTGTGATATAGAAGGGGAAGTCTTGAGACAACTGTAAAAATAAAACTGAAAACCAGAATCAGGAGGCTTAAGTCCAAATCCTGAGAACATCAGAGAACTCCTGACTCCAGGGAACATTAATCGATAGGAGCTAATCAAACACCTCCATACCTAAACTGAAACCAAGCATCACCCAAGGGCCAACAAATTCCAGAGCAAGACATACCATGCAAATTCTCTAGCAACTCAGGAAAACAGCCCTGAGCTTCAATATACAGGCAACTCAAAGTTACTCCAAAACCACTGACATCTCATAACTCATTACTGGACATGTCATTGCACTCCAGAGAGAAGAAATCCAGCTCCACCCACCAGAATGCCGACACAAGCTTCCCTAAGCAAGAAACCTTGACAAGCCACCTGTACAACCCCACCTGCAGTGAGGAAACTCCACAATAAAGAGAACTTCACAAACTGCCAGAATACAGAAAGACCACCTGAAACTCAGCAATATAAACAAGGTGAAGAGACAGAGGAATACCCAACAGGTAAAGGAACAGGATAAATGCCCACCAAACCAAACAAAAGAGGAAGAGATAGGGAATCTACCAGACAAAGAATTCCAAATAATGATAGTGAAAATGATCCCAAATCTTGAAATCAAAATGGAATCACAGATAAATAGTCTGGAGACAAGGATTAAGAAGATGCAAGAAAGGTTTAACAAGGACCTAGAAGAAATAAAAAAGAGTCAATATACAATAAATAATGCAATAAATGAGATCAGAAACACTCTAGAAGCAACAAATAGTAGAATAACGGAGGCAGAAGATAGGATTAGTGAAATAGAAGATAGAATGGTAGAAATAAATGAATCAGAGAGGAAAAAAGAAAAACGAATTAAAAGAAATGAGGACAATCTCAGAGACCTCCAGGACAATATGAAACGCTCCAACATTCGAATAATAGGAGTCCCAGAAGAAGAAGACAAAAAGAAAGACCATGAGAAAATACTTGAGGAGATAATAGTTGAAAACTTCCCTAAAATGGGGAAGGAAATAATCACCCAAGTCCAAGAAACCCAGAGAGTTCCAAACAGGATAAACCCAAGGCGAAACACCCCAAGACACATATTAATCAAATTAACAAAGACCAAACACAAAGAACAAATATTAAAAGCAGCAAGGGAAAAACAACAAATAACACACAAGGGGATTCCCATAAGGATAACTGCAGATCTTTCAATAGAAACTCTTCAGGCGAGGAGGGAATGGCAAGACATACTTAAAGTGATGAAAGAAAATAACCTACAGCCCAGATTACTGTACCCAGCAAGGATCTCATTCAAATATGAAGGAGAAATCAAAAGCTTTACAGATAAGCAAAAACTGAGAGAATTCAGCACCACCAAACCAGCTCTCCAACAAATGCTAAAGGATATTCTTTAGACAGGAAACATAAAAAGGGCATATAAACCCGAACCCAAAACAATAAAGTAAATGGCAACAGGATCATACTTATCAATAATTACCTTAAACGTAAATGGGTTGAATGCCCCAACCAAAAGGCAAATACTGGCTGAATGGATACAAAAACAAGACCCCTATATATGCTGCCTACAAAAGACCCACCTCAAAACAAGGGACACATACAGACTGAAAGTGAAGGGCTGGAAAAAGATATTCCACGCAAATAGAGACCAAAAGAAAGCAGGAGTAGCTATACTCATATCCGATAAAATAGACTTTAAAGTGAAGACTGTGAAAAGAGACAAAGAAGGCCACTACATAATGATCAAAGGATCAATCCAAGAAGAAGATATAACAATTATAAATATATATACACCCAACATAGGAGCACCGCAATATGTAAGACAAATGCTAACAAGTATGAAAGGGGAAATTAACAATAACACAGTAATAGTGGGAGACTTTAATACCCCACTCACATCTATGGACAGATCAACCAAACAGAAAATTAACAAAGAAACGCAAACTTTAAATGATACAATAGACCAATTAGACCTAACTGATATCTATAGGACATTTCACCCCAAAACAATGAATTTCACCTTTTTTCTCAAGTGCTCATGGAAGCTTCTCCAGGATAGATCACATCCTGGGCCATAAATCTAACCTTGATAAATTCAAAAAAATCGAAATCATTCCAAGTATCTTTTCTGACCATAATACATTAAGATTAGATCTCAATTACAAGAGAAAAACTATTAAAAATTCCAACATATGGAGGCTGAACAACACGCTTCTGAATAACCAATAAATCACAGAAGAAATCAAAAAAGAAATCAAAATATGCATAGAAACGAATGAAAATGAAAACACAACAACCCAAAACCTGTGGGACACTATCAAAGCAGTCTGAAGAGGAAAGTTCATATCAATACAGGCATACCTCAAGAAACAAGAAAAAAGTCAAATAAATAACCTAACTGTACACCTAAAGCAACTAGAAAAGGAAGAAATGGAGAACCCCAGAGTTCGTAGAAGGAAAGAAATCTTAAAAATTAGGGCAGAAATAAATGCAAAAGAAACGAAAGAGACCATAGCAAAAATCAAGAAAGCAAAAAGCTGGTTCTTTGAAAGGATAAATAAAATTGCCAAACCATTAGCCAGACTCATCAAGAAACAAAGAGAGAAAAATCAAATCAATAAAATTAGAAATGAAAATGGAGAGATCACAACAGACAACTCAGAAATACAAAGGATCATAAGAGACTACTATCAGCAATTATATGCCAATAAAATGGACAACGTGGAAGAAATGGACAAATTCTTAGAAAAGTACAACTTTCCAAAACTGAACCAAGAAGAAATAGAAAACCTTAACAGACCCATCAAAGCACGGAAATTGAAACTGTAATCAGAAATCTTCCAGCAAACAAAAGCCCAGGTCCAGACGGCTTCACAGCTGAATTCTACCAACAATTTCGAGAAGAGCTAACACCTATCCTACTGAGACTCTTCCAGAAAATTTCAGAGGAAGGTAAACTTCCAAACCCATTCTATGAGGCCACCATCACCCTAATACCAAAACCTGACAAAGATGTCACCAAAAAAGAAAACTACAGGCCAATACCACTGATGAACATAGATGCAAAAATCCTTAACAAAATTCTAGCAATCAGAATCCAACAACACATTAAAAAGATCATACACCATGACCAAGTGGGCTTTATCCCAGGGATGCAAGGATTCTTCAATATCCACAAATCAATCAATGTAATTCACCACATTAACAAACGGAAAAATAAAAGCCATATGATTATCTCAATATATGCAGAGAAGGCCTTTGTCAAAATTCAACATCCATTTATGATACAAACTCTCCAGAAAGTAGGAATACAAGGAACATACCTCAACATAATAAAAGCTATATTTGACAAACCCACAGCAAACATTATCCTCAATGGTGAAAAACTGAAAGCATTTCCCCTAAAGTCAGGAGCAAGACAAGGGTGCCCACTTTCACCGCTACTATTCAACATAGTTCTGGAAGTTTTGGCCACAGCAATCAGGGCAGAAAAAGAAATAAAAGGAATTCAAATTGGAAAAGAAGAAGTAAAACTCTCACTGTTTGCAGATGACATGATCCTCTACACAGAAAATCCTAAAGACTCCACCAGAAAATTACTAGAGCTAATCAATGAATATAGTAAAGTTGCAGGATATAAAATCAACAGACAGAAATCCCTTGCATTCCTATACACTAATAATGAGAAAGTAGAAAAAGAAATTAAGGAAACAATTCCATTCACCATTGCAACGAAAAGAATAAAATACTTAGGAATATATCTACCTAAAGAAACTAAAGACCTATATATGGAAAACTATAAAACACTGATGAAAGAAATCAAAGAGGACACTAATAGATGGAGAAATATACCGTGTTCATGGATCGGAAGAATCAATATAGTGAAAATGAGTATACTACGCAAAGCAATCTATAGATTCAATGCAATCCCTATCAAGCTACCAGCGGTATTTTTCACAGAACTAGAACAAATAATTTCAAGATTTGTATGGAAATACAAAAAAACCTCAAATAGCCAAAGCAATCTTGAGAAAGAAGAATGGAACTGGAGGAATCAACCTGCCTGGCTTCAAGCTCTACTACAAAGCCACAGTCATCAAGACAGTATGGTACTGGCACAAAGACAGAAATATAGATCAATGGAACAAAATAGAAAGCCCAGAGATAAATCCACACACCTATGGACACCTTATCTTCGACAAAGGAGGCAAGAATATACAATGGAGTAAAGACAATCTCTTTAACAAGTGGTGCTGGAAAAACTGATCAACCACTTGTAGAAGAATGAAACTAGATCACTCTCTAACACCACTCACAAAAATAAACTCAAAATGGATTAAAGATCTAAATGTAAGACCAGAAACTATAAAACTCCTAGAAGAGAATATAGGCAAAACACTTTCCGACATAAATCACAGCAGGATCCTCTATGATCCACCTCCCAGAATACTCGAAATAAAAGCAAAAATAAACAAATGGGATCTAATTAAAATTAAAAGCTTCTGCACAACAAAGGAAACTATAACCAAGGTAAAAAGACAGGCTTCTGAATGGGAGAAAATAATAGCAAACGAAGCAACTGACAAACAACTAATCTCAAAAATATACAAGCAACTCATGCAGCTCAATTCCAGAGAAATAAACGACCCAATCAAAAAATGGGCCAAAAACTAAACAGACATTTCTCCAGAGAAGACATCCGGATGGCTAACAAACACATGAAAAGATGCTCAACATCACTCATTATCAGAGAAATGCAAATAAAGACCACAATGAGATACCATTTCACACCAGTCAGAATGGCTGCGATCCACAAGTCTACAAGCAATAAATGCTGGAGAGGGTGTGGAGAAAAGGGAACCCTCTTACACTGCTGGTGGGAACGCAAACTATTACAGCCACTATGGAGAACAGTGTGGAGATTCCTTAAAAAACTGCAAATAGAACTGCCTTATGACCCAGCAATCCCACTGCTGGGCATACACACCAAGGATACCAGAATTGAAAGAGACACATGTACCCCAATGTTCATTGCAGCACTGTTTATAATAGCCAGGACATGGAAACAACCTAGATGTCCATCAGCAGATGAATGGATAAGAAAGCTGTGGTACATATACACAATGGAGTATTACTCAGCATCAAAAAGAATTCATTTGAATCTGCTCTAATGAGATGGATGAAACTGGAACCTATTATACAGAGTGAAGTAAGCCAGAAAGAAAAACACCAATACAGTATACTAACACATACATATCAAATTTAGAAAGATGGTAACGATAACCCTGTATGCAAGACAGCAAGTGAGACACAGATGTATAGAACAGTCTTTTGGACTCTGTGGGAGAGAGAGTGAGTGGGATGATTTGGGAGAATGGCATTGAAACATGTATAATATCATATAAGAAACGAATTGCCAGTCTAGGGTTGATGCAGGATATAGGATGCTTGGGGCTGGTGCACTGGGATGACCCAGAGGGATGGTATGGGGAGGGAGGTGGGAGGGGATTCAGGATTGGGATCTCATATACACCCATGGTGGATTCATGTCAATGTATGGCAAAACCAATACGGTATTGTAAAGGAAAATAAAGTAAAAATTATGCAGTATTGTAAAGTAAAAAAAAATTTTTTTAAGAAAAAAAACAATAAATTATTTTCCTGCTTATAAAAAAAAAAGAAAGAAAGAAAGAAAGAAAATAAATCCATGAAAGTGAACGTGAAGTCGCTCAGTCATCTCCAACTCTTTGTGACCTCGTGGACCGTAGCCTACCAGGCTCCTCCATCCATGGGATTTTCCAGGCAAGAATACTAGAGCGGGTTGTCATTTCCTCCTCCAGTGGAATAAATCCATACAGTGTTAAATTAAAAAAAAAAGAAGTTATGTTTTATAAGTGGAAATAGTATGTCGAGAATAATAACTAGGTTGAAGTATCATTTGTCGCATCTGAATGACACCAAGATATCCAAAGGAAAATCTAGAGCACTGAAAAGTATGAACAGAATTCTAGACAGTCTGAGTTTTAGACTTTAATTCAACTGTACAGCAGTGATATTAGATGTCCTGGAAGTTTACGTGGCCTTTAAAGAAAAAAATTATAGAGGATATAACCAAACCTTAGTCATGTTAAATACCTACCAATGGAGGAAGAAAAGAAATTATAATGCAGATTAATATGCTCAAGATAAATTTGCCAGAAATAGCAGAGTCCAGACTTTCCTAATGCTCTGAGAAGAAAACTCGGAAGGAAAACTTTATCTCTTTGTACCTTCATTTAAATCAAACCAGTGAAGCAGTTACGGAGTAAATATGACTATTGCTACTTTACCTATACGGAAAAAAAGTCTCACAGGGACAGAAAGTTTTACTGAGATCAACAATTTATTATAGAACTGAAATTTTTTTCTAGGTGTTCTGTTTTCTTAAATGCATTACTTTCTACTCAGGTAGATTCAAAGTGAAGCTAGAGGGAAAATGAAAGGCACTACTGCTCATTTAATTAGGAACAGCAGACAAGACACTTGGTTTATCAAAAAAGCAGCTGTTGTGAGAAGTCAGATGATTGGACAACTTCTATAAATCTCCCCTCTTCTCTATAAGGAGTCATTAGGTTAAATTTCCATTGAAAATGCTGGAATTTTCACTCACTTGGTCTATAAATAGCATGTTAATATAGGGCAGAATTTGTGTTAGGATTGGTTGATAGAAAGTAATAAAGAATAAAAATAATTTGGGGCATATTAAGATGTTCTCATACATTAACCCCCCCCCCAAAAAAAACCCCCACAATATTTACTCCTTGTGATACATGCACTGAAAAGGTCTAGGATAACATTAAAAGGAGAAAAAATAGAGTATTTGTTCCAGAAGGAAGTGTATATAATGTGGCCTTTGAAGGATATTTTAAAAATAGGTTTACTGAGGTATAAATGATAAAGGATAAACTTTGCACATATTTAAAGTGTACAATTTGATAAGCTGTGACATATGCATACATCTGTGACTTCACCACCGTAATCAAGATAATGAATATATTCATCATCCCTAAAAGTTTCCTCATACTCCTTTGTAATCCTTTCTTATTCCCACCTCTATCCCCAGGCACCCACTGATTTGCTTTCTGTCATTATACATTAAATTTGGATTAAATTGTGTGTGTGTGTGTGTGTGTGTGTGTGTGTGTGTGTACTTGTGTGTGAGTGTGTATGTTATGTGTGTGTGCAACTGACCCAATGAAAGCAGTTTAAAAAAGTGTTTAGAAGTTAATTATAAATTTGTAATATTTTCTTAAAAGTGTTAGAAAATTGTGACCTACTTTAGTGTCTGTGACCTTTTCCAGGTCACCCAGGTAATCAAGCAAGACAGTAGGTATCATTCTCACATTCAGATCCTTCAGAATTTATCAACGTGTATTGTCACAGGACATCCTAGATGTAGCTGACTCAGTATGACAGTTTTTAGCTAAAAGATATAAAATCATCTTCTTTGCAACATATTTTCAATTGCCTTACTGCACTGAGAACAAAAAGCCTACAGTCCATTAAAGATATTCAGAGCATTTTCAGGAAAATAAGAGATTTTGAATTTAAACACTGTCCCCAATCAGGCTTCAGTACTCAAGGGGCGCATCTGGTGATTTTGTCTCCTGGGAGCTCTCATTATCTCATGATAAAGTATGACCACTTAGAGTAAGACAGCCATGGATTTCAGTCTGAGCACCACCGTTAATTCTATATCACCTTGGGAAATTATGGACTAACTTAGCATCTTGCTACTTTCACCCAAAGTTAGCCATTCAGTTCAGTTCAGTTGCTCAGTCATGTCCGACTCTTTGCAACCCCAAAATTGCAGCATGCCAGGCCTCCCTGTCCATCACCATCTCCCGGAGTTCACTCAAACTCATGTCCATTGAGTCAGTGATGCCATCCAGCCATCTCATCCTCGGTCGTCCCCTTCTCCTCCTGCCCCCAATCCCTCCCAGCATCAGAGTCTTTTCTAATGAGTCAACTCTTCGCATGAGGTGGCCAAAGTACTGGAGTTTCAGCTTTACCATCATTCCTTCCAAAGAAATCCCAGGGTTGATCTCCTTGCAGTCCAAGGGACTCTCAAGAGTCTTCTCCAACACCACAGTTCAAAAGCATCAATTCTTTGGCGCTCAGCTTTCTTCACAGTCCAACTCTCACATCCATACATGACCACAGGAAAAACCATAGCCTTGACTAGACAGACCTTTGTAGGCAATGTAATGTCTCTGCTTTTCAATATGCTATGTAGGTTGGTCATAACTTTTCTTCCAAGAAGTATCTTTAAATTCCAAGGCTGCAATCACCATCTGCAGTGATTCTGGAGCCCCAAAAAATAAAGTCTGACACTGTTTCCACTGTGCCCCATCTATTTCCCATGAAGTGATGGGACCGGATGCCATGATCTTCATTTTCTGAACGTTGAGCTTTAAGCCAACTTTTTCACTCTCCTCTTCCACTTTTTAGCTCCTCTTCACTTTCTGCCATAAGGGTGGTGTCATCTGCATATCTGAGGTTATTGATATTTCTCCCGGCAATCTTGATTCCAGCTTGTGCTTCTTCCAGTCCAGCGTTTCTCATGATGTACTCTGCATAGAAGTTAAGTAAGCAGGGTGACAATATACAGCCTTGACGTACTCCTTTTCCTATTTGGAACCAGTCTGTTGTTCCATATCCAGTTCTAACTGTTGCCTTCTGACCTGCATACAGGTTTCTCAAGAGGTAGGTCAGGTGGTCTGGTATTCCCATCGCTTTCAGAATTTTCCACAGTGTACAAAAAAGATCTTCATGACCAAGATAATCACGAGGGTATGATCACTCACCTAGAGCCAGACATCCTGGAATGTGAAGTCAAATGGGCCTTAGAAAGCATCACTACAAACAAAGCTAGTGGAGGTGATGGAATTCCAGTTGAGCTGTTTCAAATCCTAAAAGATGATGTTGTGAAAGTGCTGCACTCAACAGGCCAACAAATTTGGAAAACTCAGCTGTGTCCACGGGACTGGAAAAGGTCAGTTTTCATCCCAATCTCAAAGAAAGACAATGCCAAAGAATGCTCCAACTACCTCACAATTGCACTCATCTCACATGCTAGTAAAGTAATGCTCAAAATTCTCCAAGTCAGGCTTCAGCAATACGTGAACCGTGAACTTCCAGATGTTCAAGCTGGTTTTAGAAAAGGCAGAGGAACCCGAGATCAAATTGCCAACATCTGCTGGATCATCAAAAAAGCAAGAGAGTTCTAGAAAAACATCTATTTCTGCTTTATTGACTATGCCAAAGCCTTTGACTGTGTGGATCACAATAAACTTTGGAAAAAAGTTAGCCATAGACAAATATCATATGATATTGTTTATATGTAGAATCTAACACAATGGTACAAATAAACTTATTTATAAATAGAAACAGAATCATAGATGTAGAAAAACAATTTATGGTTACCAGGAGAGAAAACTAGGGTGAGGATAAATTGGAATTGACAAATACACGCTACTAATGGTAAAATATATAATTAATAAGAACCTACTGTATAACAAGGGAACTCTACTCAATACTCTTAATGACCAATATGGGAATAGAATCTAAAAAAAGAGTGGTGATAAATATATATATATATATATTTCAGTTTGCTATACAGCAGAAACTAACAACACTGTAAATCAATGCTAATAAAAATCAATTTAATAAATAAATAAAACAACCATAGGCTTTTTGTTAGAGGCCATTTAATGCCTTTGGAGAATTTAAAATATATTACAAAATCCATAATTAGTAAAAATAAAAACATCCAAAAACAAAAAAAATGAATATCTATCTAATAAAAACACTGTGTAACTCCAAAGAATCCTACCCAATCAGCAAATACACTCCAATAACAATAACAACAATAAAATAATCTAACCCAAAAGGAAACTGTGGGTGTTAGTAGATAAGAAATTGCCCACTGCAAAGGAAAACAGAAGGGGGCAAACAGGCCAAGGCTGCCGTGGGAAGTTGACTGATGGTTTGACATTGCTCCTTAAGGTGGTCACTCAGGACAGAATACAACAGTCCCATTTAGACTTCCTCCTTTAACTTTCACCACAACTAACGTAACAATCACTAAAATAAATTGCATTTGAGTAACAAGCTTTATAAACAAAGATTTCACATGAAAGAGGTATTATAAATCATAAAACACATTATGCAATTTTATATTTCTGGACCAATCTGTATTTTTAAGAAATACTAAAGAACAAATGCAGTTGATACAGAGGTATGGTTATTTGAACATCACTGATTACTAATAGCTTTAATTTTGAAAATTTTCCCAACTTTTTAGTTTGTCAAATGGAACACAAAAAGAATACAGTACAGGGAGAAATAATCTTTAAATGAGAAATAACTGACACCACTTCATTGATATTTCAAATCTCTTCCTAAAGTATCTGTAAAATAGTCTCACTTTTACCCTCCTCAGTAATCACTTTGAGTGGTCTGTTATCTGGAAAGACAAGAGACAACACCAGAGCAGATGGCAGTGTGACCTTCAGAGGTCAGTCATGGACTTCTTCTCAGTTTTGTCACTTCATCGTGATGACGCTGGGAAATGATTTAACCTTTCCAAACCTAAGTTTCTTCAATTTCAAAATGCAAAGGCCTCTTTCATTGGCTCTTACCATAAAAAACTGACATAATGCATCTAAAACAGTGAGTGTATATGTTTATTGAGAAAAACTGCATAGAGAATGACTTAGGATTTTTAGACTGTGACACACCCACTATGATGAACCACAGATCGTTTGGTTCAAACTTTTAAAAACAGATTCTAGGGAGGATCCTCTCTCTTTTTCCCTGTCCCTTCCTCCCTCCCTCCTTTCCTCTCATCTACTTCTCACCCTCCATTTCACTTCCCTTTCTGAATTGATAAGTACCCTACACAGTGAACACTAAAGTTTCTTTTCCAGCTATTAATGGATAAATGGCTAGACATATTCAGAAAAGTTTTAAAGTTAGAAATTATCTTTTCATTATTATCAGGTTGCTGTAGATGCCTTTAATTTTGATTTTAAAATGTATGGAAGACTAATTTATATCAAGATATTTTTTGGCCATGCACATAAAATGATTCAATACAATATTTACCCTCTTGTCACTAATGCTTCAATCTATTCATATAATATAGATAATTCTCACTTATTTTCCATAGTGATGCAAATATAAATCATATAGTGTTCTAAAAAAATAACAAAATTCAGTACCAAAGCAAAGTAAGCTATTAGAAAATACCTATTACAACTCAGGTCAGGAAGCAACAGCTAGAACTGGACATGGAACAACAGACTGGTTCCAAATAGGAAAAGGAGTACATCAAGGCTGTATATTGTCACCCCGCTTATTTAACTTATATGCAGAGTACATCATGAGAAACGCTGGACTGGAAGAAACACAAGCTAGACTCAAGATTGCTGGGAGAAATATCAATAACCTCAGATATGCAGATGACACCACCCTTATGGCAGAAAGTGAAGAGGAAAAGGCTAACAAAGGTATTTACTTATGATTTATTTGCTTTTATTAAAATACAGTTGACGTATATCAGTTTTATGTGTACCTTATAGTGATTTGATATTTGCATACATCATGAAGTGGTGATCACCATGATAAGTCTAGTAAAAACTTGTCCCCATATAAAGTTATTACAATGCTATGGCTATATTCCTTAAGCTGTTTATTATAGCCCTATGCCTTACTATCTTTATTTATTATATTTATTATGTCTGGAGGTCTGTACTGCTTAAATCTCTTTTACCTGTTTTGAACCCCTTCCTTTCTGGCACCATCCATCCACCATTTGTCCTCTGTATCTGTGAGTCTCTTTCTGTTTTGTTTTTTAGATATCACATGTGATATCATACAATATTTGCCCTTCTCTGTCTGACTTATTTCACCTAGCATAATAACCACTAGGTCCATCCATGTTGTCACAAAAGGCAAAATTTCATTAAAGTTATATTGTTTTTTTGATGCTGAATTGTGTGAGTTGTTTGTATAAATATTAACTCCTTATGACATATATCATCTGGAAACAGCTTCTCCCATTTAGCAAGCTAAGCAAGACATTCTTGAAGGAGAACAAAATTGAAGATGTATGCTACTGAATTGCTAGTCCTAAAATAGAGCCACATTATTTTTAAATTTTTTGGTATTTCTGTAAGGATGGTCAGACTGACGAATGAAACAGAATAGATTCTGGTGAATAACATATTTATATACATTCAATTTATGATAAAGTTGGCATTGCAGAGAAATGAAGCAAGTAATTTTTTTAAACAAAAACCTTGGTCAAGTGGATATTTAAATAGAAAAATTAAACTTTACCCATTCCTTATACTATATAAATATAAGTCAATTGCAGGGGGATTATAAATCTAAATAAGAAAGATAAAACTATAGTGCATCTAGAAAATCACACGTACAAATAACTTCTTGATTTTTAAGTAACTAAACCTTTCTGAAATAGATCACACTAAGCACAAAACAGACAATAATGACCTGTCTCTTATACACATCTTTGCTCAATAAACATTAAAATAATTATGCAGTTCTATAAAGAATAATATAGAAAGAATTTAAGAGTTATTAAGTGAAAAAGTTAAGTTGCAAAGAGGTATATATAGCATGACCTAACTTGGGAATTTGTTTCTAGTTTTTCTAAGTAGGTTAATTTTTGACTTATTTTGAACTTCATATAAATGAAACTATAAAGCATGCATTCTTGTATGTGAGCAAAGAAATAAAAATGTTACTAAATGCAGGAAAGAATAAGATCAAGTGGAATATTCCCAAAACTGTCATGGATTTTATATTCGATGACTTGATAATGAGGGGCTTACCTGGTGGCTCAATCGGTATAGAATCTGCCTGCAATGCAGGAGACCTGGGTTCGACCCCTAGGTTGGGAAGATCCCCTGGAGGAGGGCATGGCAACCCACTCCAGTATTCTTGCCTGAAGAATCCCCAGAGACAGAGGAGCCTGGAGGGATGCAGTCCCTGGTGGTACACTGGATAAGAATCTGCCTGCCAGTGCAGGGGAAATGATTTTGATCCTGGTCTGGGAAGATTCCACTAAAGCCTGTGAACCACAACTACTGGAATGGTGCAACAACTACCTACACACTCTAGGGCCTGCGTGCGACAACTACTGAGCCCTGAATGCTGAAACTACTGAAGCCTTGCATCTAGAGCCTGCGCCCCACAAGAGAAGCCACCACAATGAGAAGGCTGAGTATACTAACGAAGAGCCACCCCTACTCCCCACCACAAGAGAAAGCCTGAGTGCAGGAACAAAGACCCAGTACACCAAAAATAAAAGTAAACTTTAAAAAGAAGTTATTTCTTTTTAATATATTTTAAAAATTAAATTTGCTCACACATCTATCCTCCATCATGTAAAAAAATAAAAATTATTTCATTTAAAAAAAAACAAATTCAGTTCTTTAAAAATGACAGATAATTTGGCAGCAAGCAAGCATTAGTAGTCCAGAGAATGGTTATATTTTGAGAACTGTATTTTCTATTATTATTGAAAACTGTTCAAGTTTGTAGTTTGAACTCTCTCATTGACTTAAAGTTTTCTTGTTTTGAGCCATAGGCTACATCAATTTATGAACTGTAATTAATTTCTAGGAAATTCACTTCAATTTTTATAAGCAGCAACCACAGGACCCTCTAAATTCCTCCTATCTAGAAATAGTATGGCTAATCAGCGATATCTGGCCATTGCCAAATCTCCATGGACTACTCATTTTTAATTCATTTCATAGAGAATTTTTTCTGTTATCTTAGTTAATTCTATCTTGGTTTTCTGATTTCTGCCCTTCAGAAACACTGTTGTAGCCACGCGTTCCAGGAAACAAACTCACTCAGGACAATGTAGAGAGTGGAGTGCAGTTTATTACACCGGTGGGCCCAAGGCAGAGTCTCCTCTTAGCCAAGGACCCCAACCAGTTTTTGTGAAAACCTTATATACTCTAAGTTACTTGTCCAAGCCCACCTTCCCAAATTCCCTGAAAACTAATCTGAACAACAAAGTTAACCCAGGATTCGTATGCCTTAAGCGTAGGTAGTTAACAGTGGACAATAATCAAGAGGCCTGTGGTCATACCCCAATAAACATAACAGAATTTGTGATTCTATTTGGTTACATGAATAATTAGGGTATTCTTTTAGGTGATGGAGAGTCTAGGTATAAGTCCTTGGGCTCTTCCATCCAGGGGGTCTGGTTTTCTAGTTGGTATGTCGTTTCCATAGATACTGGGCATATAGCTCAAAGTCCACAGTCCAGCCCAGGATGGAGTCCTGATTTCAAGAGGGAGCCTGTTCTGTCTGTTTCCTCCTTCAACACCGCTCTCCTTTCTGTCTCCATCCCTCATGCTAGTTGAGACAATTTACTGTTGTACTATTCATCATCTCCCATCCTCCCCAGAACAGTAGCAGCTTAACTTCATGTATTCTATCAAGCCGTAAGTTATATCAGATGTAGCTTACATGAACCACTAGTTAAAATGTCAAGCAGAGCAATATCAAAAGTATTGTTATTTTAAAAGCCCACGCTTCAGAGACAATGAGCTAGCACTACACAACCATTCCTATGGCAACAGCAATTGTTGACACGGATTTCTGAGTGTCTGGATTCACATAAAACATTGGTGAGGATGTAAAATAATTCACCTACTTTAAGGAAAAAAAAAAAACCTATGTTTTACCTTCATTTAGCTGATTGTCAATGTTGGTTCAGCTCTACAAACCAGCCCTGTTTCCTTGGACACAACATTGAAAAACTTTCTGGAATCCATTGTCAATATTTATAAAATTATTAAGTATAACTATATGGCAACCCACTCCAGTATTCTTGCCTGGAGAATCCCATGGAGGGAGGAGCCTGGTACGCTACAGTCCATGGGGTCACAAAGAGTCAGACACGACTGAGCGACTTCACTTTCACTATGTATTTATCAGTTCTGTGACTCTTACCTAACAACCTAAGAATGATTTTATAAATACCATATATTTTCCCTGAGTATAATACTGTATTAATTACTTTAAAGATGGAAATATTTTGTGCTTAAATCTGTTCCAGAATTAGCATAAAAATTATTAAGAGGCAATATAATAAAAAGTTTCAAAGTATTATTTGTTGAAGAACACAGATAATAAATATCATCTCTTCAAAGTACTAGAGATAAAAACACAATGGCAAGGTTAGGAAGACTTCCAGAAGAAAATAATTTGAATTGAATGACATATCTATAAATTCATCCACACATTTATCAATTAAAGAAATATTTTATTGAGACCTGGGGCAGGTACTGGGGACACAAAAATTAGAGGAAATCTTTGTCCTCAAGAATCCCAGTAGAATTTTACTATGGATTAAAAAAAAAAATAAACACGGAAAAGGAAAAGGCAACATTTTTTATAGGTGCTATAAGCACTTGCATAAAAACATAATGGTCACAGAGAAAGACTGCAATTCATTCTATTTGGACCATGGATGAGGTAGGATCATTTGGTTTTAAATTTTAGGTATCAGCCTTAGCTAGCTTAGGTTAAAAATGAAGGATTGACACCTCCAATGTTCATAAAATTCACTTTCACTATGTATTTATCAGTTCTGTGACTCTTACCTAACAACCTAAGAATGATTTTATAAATACCATATATTTTCCCTGAGTATAATACTGTATTAATTACTTTAAAGATGGAAATATTTTGTGCTTAAATCTGTTCCAGAATTAGCATAAAAATTATTAAGAGGCAATATAATAAAAAGTTTCAAAGTATTATTTGTTGAAGAACACAGATAATAAATATCATCTCTTCAAAGTACTAGAGATAAAAACACAATGGCAAGGTTAGGAAGACTTCCAGAAGAAAATAATTTGAATTGAATGACATATCTATAAATTCATCCACACATTTATCAATTAAAGAAATATTTTATTGAGACCTGGGGCAGGTACTGGGGACACAAAAATTAGAGGAAATCTTTGTCCTCAAGAATCCCAGTAGAATTTTACTATGGATTAAAAAAAAAAATAAACACGGAAAAGGAAAAGGCAACATTTTTTATAGGTGCTATAAGCACTTGCATAAAAACATAATGGTCACAGAGAAAGACTGCAATTCATTCTATTTGGACCATGGATGAGGTAGGATCATTTGGTTTTAAATTTTAGGTATCAGCCTTAGCTAGCTTAGGTTAAAAATGAAGGATTGACACCTCCAATGTTCATAAATGAAAAAGCAGTTTGGACTCTGGAAGGAATGGGAACTAGAAGCTATTAAAAAAAAATGGTGTCAGGATTCTCTCTGGTTCTTGCGTCAGTTTCTGTCTACACATATTAAAATACTCAGTAATAAAGTGAAGTAAGGTGAAGATTTAAATCATTAAGAGTAGTAATATAGCAATGAGAGGATACTAAGCATCCAGATTGAATTCCAAGTCTGGTTTGTAAAATCATTTGGAGTATGTTCTTATCTACCAACATGGAGATTAAAAGTGAGAAGGCTTAAGTGTAAATACAGGAAGTTCAGCATAGCATTTATTGAGCTCAAAGTCACTGTGGAACTCCTCAGTAGAGATAACAGATAAGCATGAGGATATGTGGAAATGGAACTCAACAAAAAGGACACTTGTAACTGGACTCACTGAATTTAGTCTTTCACAGATGATGGTAGGGTATACTTTGGAAATAAAAATGAGAGGCACTGTATACAAGTGAAGAGCTAGAAAAGATTTCCACATGCCTCTATGGCTGTGGGTAAAGAAGTCTGAATGATAATAAATGGAGAGAACAATGTGAAGTAAATTAATCAAAGAAATATTTTATTATTTGTTCATGTTTGTGAACTTTATTTTCTCAGCCAGACTATAAGCCAGTAACTATGTTTTCTTTCTTTTTCCCTATGTTTTCATTACATGATATATTGCTCTAACTGGTGTACATGTCCAATAAATATTTGATGAATAAATGAATGAAATAATGAAACTTCAAGATTAGGGACTAACTATGTTAAGGGAAATGTTGCATTTTAAAGAGACTGCGTTTTCTGAGTGGCTTTGTCTGTGTTTATCCATTTCAATGGATGACAAATTTGATAAGAGGCACTGAACTCATAATACTGCTTATGGTGGTAGAAAAATGGAGTCCATAATTCTTGAGCAAAAGCTCTGTGTAATCAGACAGCAGATTACCTAATAGTGTTGTTTGCTTTTTTATAGCTCAACACTTTGAACTATTCAAATATGTTTAACATTTGAAATTTATACAGGGAAAATGACGATTTCATTCCAAGTCTAAAACTCTCTAGCCTTTACCCCATTGAATGAATGATTTTGGAACTTGATATTTGTTCCTTTAAATTTGCTGAAGAACACAATTATATTGAATACATGAGGTTTATGATGTTTCATTTCAGCATGTCATATTTTTAATCCTGATCATTAGGATACATGTCTCTGACAAGAGAATTATTAACACCTACTGAAAAGCAGGGTGATTGCCCAGAAAAATAGTAAAGGTAACATGTTTAGGCTTTACCTGACAGACTACTGAGTTCATGGAATAAAAGATTCAAGATTGTAAAATACCTCAAAACTATCTACAGGTTTAATAAGATCACATTTAAAATCTTAGCAAGGCTCTTTGTGGAAACTAACATGAAATTTCTAAAATTTAGATGGAAATACCAAGAGCTAAGGCTAACAAAGGTATTTACTTATGATTTATTTGCTTTTATTAAAATACAGTTGACGTATATCAGTTTTATGTGTACCTTATAGTGATTTGATATTTGCATACATCATGAAGTGGTGATCACCATGATAAGTCTAGTAAAAACTTGTCCCCATATAAAGTTATTACAATGCTATGGCTATATTCCTTAAGCTGTTTATTATAGCCCTATGCCTTACTATCTTTATTTATTATATTTATTATGTCTGGAGGTCTGTACTGCTTAAATCTCTTTTACCTGTTTTGAACCCCTTCCTTTCTGGCACCATCCATCCACCATTTGTCCTCTGTATCTGTGAGTCTCTTTCTGTTTTGTTTTTTAGATATCACATGTGATATCATACAATATTTGCCCTTCTCTGTCTGACTTATTTCACCTAGCATAATAACCACTAGGTCCATCCATGTTGTCACAAAAGGCAAAATTTCATTAAAGTTATATTGTTTTTTTGATGCTGAATTGTGTGAGTTGTTTGTATAAATATTAACTCCTTATGACATATATCATCTGGAAACAGCTTCTCCCATTTAGCAAGCTAAGCAAGACATTCTTGAAGGAGAACAAAATTGAAGATGTATGCTACTGAATTGCTAGTCCTAAAATAGAGCCACATTATTTTTAAATTTTTTGGTATTTCTGTAAGGATGGTCAGACTGACGAATGAAACAGAATAGATTCTGGTGAATAACATATTTATATACATTCAATTTATGATAAAGTTGGCATTGCAGAGAAATGAAGCAAGTAATTTTTTTAAACAAAAACCTTGGTCAAGTGGATATTTAAATAGAAAAATTAAACTTTACCCATTCCTTATACTATATAAATATAAGTCAATTGCAGGGGGATTATAAATCTAAATAAGAAAGATAAAACTATAGTGCATCTAGAAAATCACACGTACAAATAACTTCTTGATTTTTAAATAACTAAAACGTTCTGAAATAGATCACACTAAGCACAAAACAGACAATAATGACTGATAAGCTGAACTACATTAAAATTAGGGAAATCTGCTCATCAAAAAGCTACCCTTAAGAATGAAAAGTCAAGCAGTGTGATGGGAGAAATACCTGCAAAACATAAAACCCACAGTAATGTTTTATCCAACTATGTAAAGATTCCTACAGCTAATATGAAAAAAAGATGGACAAACCAACAGAAGAATAGGAAAACATGTGAACAGGCACTTTACAAAAGAACATGATCAAATGAAAGCGTACTTAATCGAGTCGTTAGGAATTATAATTAAAATATGAATGAAATACTCCTTTACATCTACCCTAATGGCTAAAATTTTTAAATATTGAAGAATACTAGTAAACACATCAAGCAACTGAAACTTTCCTACACTGCTGCTGGAAACATAAACTAATATGAGTAACTATCAATTCTGTTTTACAGAATTTAACGTTGAACACATAACTCATAGTCCAAAAATTTTATTATTAGGTAAATATCCAAAAGAAACAGGTACATGTGTGGTGAAAAGAAAAATACCAGAATATATAACACAGCATTATTCCTACTGGAATGAATAAACTGTGCTATATTCATAAAAGAGAATATGATTCACTGATGAAAATGCAAAGACTACTGCCACTTGGAGCAATTTGGTTAAAATACATGCATATAAATATAAGAAGGATGACTATATATATTATATGACTTTATTGATAAAGTTTAGAACTAATCTTTGGTATCAGATGTCACAACACAGGAATAAACCTAGGAATGGAGCAGGGTTAGTAGTGACTAGGAAGGGACGTGAGGGTTGTGGAGTATAGATAATGCTCCGTTTCGTTTAGTTTGTAAATGCATGGATGTGTTTTATTTTTCATAATTCTGGTAACTCAAACTTACTGAGATTTGAGGAAACTGATTGAATGTTCACAAAGCAATGGGGCCAGCACAAACTATTATCGGTTATTTTGCCTTCTATGTCACAAAGCTTTTTGTGTACTCAATGGGCAATGGAGGGCCCCCTAAAAATGATTATATTAAAAAGGAACACATTCACTATTTATAAGTAAAATAAGCATACTACATTGGAGAAGGAAATGGCAACCCACTCCAGTTTTCTTACCTAGAGAATCCCATGGACAGAGGAGCCTGGCAGGCTGCAGTCCATGGTGTCACAAGAGTCAGACACAACTTAGCATCTAAACCAACATCAAACAGTCTTCTGTTGACAGCTGTTCAGCAGCAAGTTGCAATTTTGGAGTTCTCGCAGGAGAGGATGAGCAAATGTCCTTCTACTCTGCCATCTTGTATGTACAAAGTCATCTCTATCATCTTCCTAAGGTTACTTAATCAAATATGAAGAATAAGCACAAGGCCTTTTGCTTGGCTCCCATTTCTAGGAAGTTTCTAAAAAGTAATGCTTAAATATATTTTCAGTAAATGTTGTCACCATTATGTAGTTTAAAAAATATTTTAGGTTCTATCATTGACCATTAAACATCATTTTCTTACCAGCATTTAAGTATTTTAAAATCTTTTTACATGGAAGAGATGATGATAGAGAAAAAGAGGAGCAATACTGAAAATAAAGGAAAAAAGTACTCTAAGATAAAAATTCTAAATTACTTTATATTTAAAAAAAGAAAATGTCTATGACCAGCCTTGTATAGGAAAGGAATAAAGACAAAAATAAATAAATGGGACATAATTAAACTTAAAAACTTCTGTACAGCAAAGGAAACCATAAACGAGACGAAAAGACAACCCTCAGAATGGGAGAAAATAACTGCAAATTAAGCAACTCACAAAGGATCAATCTCCAAAAAATGCGAGCAGCTCATGCAGCTCAACATCAGAAAAACAAACAATCCAATAAAAAAATGGATAGATGACCTAAACAGACATTTCTCCAAAGAAGATATATATATGGCTAATAAACACATGAAAACAAAATGCTCAACATCACTTATTATTAGAGAAAGACATCACAACTACAGTGAAGTATCACCTCACATCAGTCAGAATGTCCATCATCAAAAAACCTACAACTAATAAATGCTGGAGAGGGTATAGAGAAAAGGGAATTCTCTTGCACTGCTGGTGGAAATGTAAATTGATACAGCCACTATGGAGAAGAGTATGGAGATTTCTTTAAAAACTAGGAATACAACTATCATTTTTAGAGTTCTTAGCAATCCCACTACTGGGCATATACTCTGAGAAAACCATAATTTAAAAAGACACATGTATCCCCATGTTCACTGCAGCACTATTTACAGTAGCCATGACATGGAAGCAACCTAGATGTCCATCAACAGATGAACGGATAAAGAAGTTGGGGTATACATATACAATGGAATATTACTCTATCATCAAAAAGGGATGGATCTGAATCAGTTCCAGTGATGTGGATGAACCCAGAACCTGTTATACAGAGTGAAATACATCAGGAAGAGAAAAACAAGTATCATATATTAATGCATACATATGGAATCTAGAAAAATGGTACTGATGAACCTATTTGCAGGGAAGGAATAGAGACTCAGACATAGAGAACAGGCTTATGGACGTAGCAGGGGAAGGAGAGGGTGGGATGAACTGAGAGAGTAGCAGTGAAATATATACATTACCATTTGTAAAATAGACAGCTAATGGGAAGTTGCTGATTAACACAGGGAGCTCAACCTGGTGCTCTCTGACAATCTAGAGGGGTAGGATGGGCTGGGAGGCGGCTTCAATAGGGAAGGAACAGAGGCATACCTGTGACTGATTCATGTTGATGTATGGCAGAAACCAACACAACACTGTAAAGCAATTATCCTCCAATTAAAAATACATAAGCAAAGAGTTGGACACGATTGAGTGACTGAACTGAAAGTTAAAAAAATAAAATAATGAAAAAGCATATACACCAAAATGGTATATTTCATTGGTAAAACAATAATCCTTTTAAATTTTTTCATTTTGTTTATAGAATATTTTCCAATTTTCTTAATGGACATGTATCATCTGTTACATAATAATAAAACATTCTAAAGATTATGGAGCTTAATACATACAAGTGGTTTCTTACTGGCCCTTGATTCAATATTGAAAAAACTGTCAGTAAAAAGAAAGAAACCTTAGAGTTCAGTATATCAGCTGGCCCAGTGATCCCAACACATTTATGCTTTTTGACTGATGGTAAGACTTATTTGAATAAAAGTAGAGCAAGGAAAGGAAGTTAGAGTTCACACAAGGTGCCCTTATATACTTGCAAAAGGTGTCCTGTAGAAAGATTGCCTGCATATTGTCTCACAAAATGACAGAAGAGTTTTCAGTTATCTTCTCTTTTCCTGTGAACAATCTGACATGCACTTAGTTTGAACACTAGTTATATTGACGTGGTGTTTTATTTTTCTAAAATAGGGAAATTAAAAAAAATAATGGCATATAAAACAAATATTAATAATAAATCAAATTTTCTTCAGGCATACATCTGCCTGTAAAAATGTCCAATTTTCTGAAAAGATGGGAAACTTCTAGGCAAAAGTAATAAATCATTAAAATAAAAAATACAATTTTAATGGGATAATTAACTTTTTTCTTCATAGTGGGAAACATTAAATTTTCTAACTTTCTATTACTAATATATCAATAATGATCTACTTTATTATTGCACTTAAAGGTTGTATTTATGATTAAAATTCCCTATAAGTAATCTAGAAACATAACCTGAGAAAATAATACACATCATAGAAAAACACACCACAGCCATTAAACTTTTATGTCAGATCTCCAAGTTCAATTTTGTGAGTTCTTTATAATATTAGTAAACTGAAAAATCACCATGGCTTTGGATTTGATACACATAAGTCCACATGACATATTGGCCTCCAGAAATATTTAACAAATACATGGTAAAGTGTTGACATCTTAAGAAAATAAGGCTTTTAACTTATAATTATTTTAACTGCTTGACATAATTTGCTGAATCATAATTTCAGAACTTTAATCAGATGCCCAAGTTTATTCATTTAATCATTACATGTTGTGTCCTTTTTTGCCATGAACTTCTTCCATGTTGCAAAAAATTTATAAAGTTTGGAAATTGCCCACTGTACTTTATCCATCTGTTTACAACCTAATGAATGAGAACCCAAGGTGAATTGGAGGGATCTTAACCATCCAGTTTTAGTACACAGTCTGCTGAACGGGAAACTTACCAAATCTCCACTTCATATTGTGTTGTGTGTTGAAAAGAATATGCAACTTTGAACTCAAAGACTCGTAGTAGCCCTGATTCAGTCATCTGACTGGCTGTTTTCCAGAAGGTAGGAATGCATAGAAGCAGAGGTACAGATTCTTTGTGAGCCTCCCGTATTAGATTGAGATGAGACTCACCAACTATCTGTGCATATAATTAGTGACCTTGAAGTACACATATCTATCCTTCACTCTTTTAAAGATGAAGAATTTTATTAGGCAAAGGGGAAGAGATTTTACAAAAATAAAAAAATCTAAAGGTACAGAACCCAAAGCCAGTATCAAGATACTGATGAAGGAAATAAGATAACAAAGAAGAAAAGAGGAGAAAAGTAACACTATTTGAACTTTATATTTTCCCACTGAGTAGAGCAATAAGTAGGAATGTTTTGAGGAAATAACAGCATCAAGCATCCAATATAACCTTAAGATGAACAAGCAGTCAATGGTTAGAGCCTTTTAACAACCCCACAGAGAAAAGATGAATTTTCATTGCCTATGAGTCTCTACCATGGATATGGAAGTAGATGTAGATACAATAACAATGGTTGCTATCTTTATTGTTAACATATTCAAGAATCCTGTCTGAAATTTTTAAACTCACTGACTTTAGCTGACTTACACGGTAACAAATGTATCCCTAGTCTCTTTAATATCCCTGGAAGGAAACAGAGTTGAATAAGAACACTAATTTTCTCTTTCTTTTTTTTCTACTTGAGACCTATTCTGGCAGTCCCAACCTTCTCTAATATAATTCGCCCTTTTTCAGTTTCTTCCATTCACATCACCTTGCATATGTCCTTTATGATCTGATCAAATCCAATAACTGCTTTATATGTACAGTGATTTGCTACATGTCTCCCTCACAGGAGCATGAGTTCCATGAGGGTAGGAACCCTGCTAATCTTGACACCATTGCATCCCCAGAAACTACTATATCATTTGTTGAATTAGTAGTGTTTAAAATACATATTTGACATTGTAGACAAGGTTATTTCATAGGTAAATATTAAATGGTGGCCTACAGCCAAGCGGAAAGTACTCCTCAGAAAATTAGAATCAGTATTTTTGGTGGGCAATAAAGTGAACATTTTTTATTTTTTTTTAATATAAATTTATTTATTTTAATTGGAGGGTAATTACTCTACAATATTGTATTGGTTTTGCCAGACATCAACATGAATCTGCCACAGGTATACATGTGTTCCCATCAAAGTGAAATTTAAAACCAGGAGCACACAATCCTAAATTACACTCAGCAACTATATACTATATAGGACAAAGTTGTATTATAAAAAAGGAAAAAAATCTATGGAAAAGATTTCAGTAATTATCAGGAGGAAACTAAAGATGATGGTCAGGAATAATACTTATGTATGTTCATGTTAGACAAGTGCAACAGATACGCATACATACATATCTGTGTCTCACTGCTAAGAACGTAGAAGGTGAAATATGCTTGTTTCTAAAATAACAAAAATGTATATGTTCTCATGAGTGTACCTGAGACTTCTGCAACACTATTTATGGCTTGAATATAAGAACCAGAAATACACAGGCAGTAGAGGTTAAAAACAATCACACTGTCAGATAAAATAAGTATTTCTATAGAAATTTATACTAAACGTTCATTCTTGTTTTTAATAAAATCACTTAGAAAAGGAAAAATACTGCATTTATCTGTACACAAATTCAAGACTTGTGGGGTTTAGTATGAATGGGGCTAATAAGCTATATTCAAGTTAATTCTGTGGAAGAAAGGATAATGTTTTGGGGAAAATTAATAGATTACAGATATTCTAGACATATAGATAATAAGAAGAGCAGCAAAACAAATCTGTGATTTTAAAAATATCAACTGTCTGGACACAGTAATCTTCTGCCAAAAGTGATCTCATAAGTTAGGGGGATCAAGGGGTTTTATTAATCTGGACTTGTTTCTGGAGTTAAAGAAAACAAGTGGAAGAAAATTAAGATATAATTTTAATGTTTCTAATAATAAAGGAATTGAGTTGATTACATTCAGATAGGTACACAGATGCCAGGCCTTAGGAAATCAGATGAATGTTTAATATGAGAAAAGCTGTATTTTATCTCATGACAAGAAATTCTAAAGTATAGTTTGACTGAAGGTGGGAAAGTCTTCAAATAAAGTTTTATAAAATATAGAGGATAAAAAGTAGCCCAAAAAATTACCCAAATAAGAAAATTGCTAATAAACTAAGATTTGAAGAATTAGAAAACTGACATCGTTGTTCAGTCGCTAAGTCATGTCTGACTCTTTGCGACTACATGGATTGCAGCACGCCAGGCTTCCCTGTCTTTTACTATCTCCCAGAGTTGGCTCAAACTCATGTCCATTGAGTCAGTAATGCCATCCAACCAACTCATCCTCTGTCACCCCCTTCTCCTCTTGCTTTCAATCTTTCCCAGCAGCAGGGTCTTTTCCAGTGAGTTGGCTCTTCACATCAGGTGGCCTAAGTACTGGAGCTTCAGCATCAGTCCTTCCAATGAATATTTAGAGTTGATTTCCTTTAGGATTGACTGGTTTTATCTCCTTGCTGTCCAAGGGACTCTCAAGAGTCTTCTCCACCACAACAATTCAAAAGCATCAATTCTTCGATGCTCAGCCTTCTTTAGGATCCAACTCTCACACCCATACGTGACTACTGAAAAACCGAGGGCACACGATAAAGAGCAACACCAATGTTAAGAGGCTGAAATTCACTAGACCAGTGGCCACAATGTACTGAAGCTTTCAAGAAAAATCTAAGGAGACTAAAAACAATTTTACACACATGGGAGTAAGGTTAAAAAAAAATAAAAATAGAAGGGATGACCTCAATTTTTCATAAAGTTAAACACAGATGAGAAAAAAGAAATACTACTATATAAGATGAATTTGCTTTCATCTTCTCCATCTGGCAGAATTATCTTCAAACTGGAAGGAGTGAAAAGATTTTATGAAGAGTATAGAGTGATTAAAACATGACTTACTAAATAAGACAGTGAGGTAGCATACCTTCCTGAACAAATTCAAAGCATCTATATTCAGAGGAATTAAGTAACAGGGTCCTGAGAAAATATATTCATCCGATGTGAATGAACATAAAAGCATTTTCAGTAAGTTTTGGGAATCCACTGAGGATAGGAGAACTGCCAGATAGCTAAACACTAGCACATGTTGCTCCAGATTTTCAGACATGGCAAGGGGGATTTCATATGCCAGTGCTAAATACCTCTAAATTATACTTTGGCAAAATTCTAGCAAAGATTTTTGTACAGATGGCTTGTGAACATTTAAATAAAGATATATTTTCTAGGAATGGGAGTAAATTGACTTAGAATGTCACAGAAAATTTAAATACTTTGCTTTTTGAAAGCAGCTTCCAGATTAGCAGGTCAGATGAATGCCATACATGTAAAGCCTTTCAATACATCCTAGTTGAAAGCATGCAAAATGTTTTCACATAGTATTAATAACAGAGTTTGCAGAGGCATAATAACTTAAATAAATATACTGAAACAATGCATATAAATAGGTTGGTATTTTGAGAGTGGTTCTCAAAGTGTATTTGGAAAACATGCTCAATAACTTGGACAAAGCAGTGGAAGTCAGATTTTTCAAATTTCCTGTCGGCATGTCTTGGGAAGAATTGTCAAATCAAGATGGAAATATCCTGACAGGCCCAAATTATAGACAGAAGTAATAATAAGGTTAAAATTCAATAGGAATAAATACAAAGCCTTGAGGTGAAGTCGCTCAGTCGTGTCCGACTCTTTGCGACCCCGTGGACTGTAACCTACTAGGCTTCTCCGCCCATGGGATTCTCCAGGCAAGAATACTGGAGTGGATTACCATTTCCTTCTCCAGGGGATCTTCCCAACCCAGGGATCGAACCTGGGTCTCCCAAATCAGAGGCAGACGCTTTAACCTCTGAGCCACCAGAGAAGCCCTGATTTTAGGCTAAATATTCAATTGTACAACTGCAATCTGAAAGTTGGAATCCTTAAATAAAAGCACTTGATGTTAAAGCCCTTGCAGATTTTGAAGGACCACAAGTTTACTGTACAACTAAATTAGGTAAATAAAAGCTAAGTGAAGGGTTATGGTATCCAGCATCACGGTATATGGCTAGCACAATGGAGGAAATGAGATTAGTGCTTTCTATAGTATTTTGAGCTAGACGTTAAGGTATAATTGGAAATTCAAGTGATGAAAGGAAAGGTCAGGACAGGATGGCAATTAGTAATGAAACCACACTATAAAGGTAAGGCTTGGAGACTGTACAGAAGGAAAGTTTTAAAGGTATGTCATATGTATCGTCTAAAGACTTCAATGGGAATAAGAAAACGAGGAAAGGTAAGCAGGGGATAGAAAGCAATGAGAAGAAAGACCTATTCTAAAAAGAAGCAGAAAGTTGAAGATGGGGAAATATTATTTTAAATACCTATTTTGTCCAATGAGCTTTGCTAAATAAATGCTTTTAAAATAGTAGATTCATGTATTTGTAAAGGAAGTAGTATGCTTCTTTTTTGATATAAGATGTAGTGGACACATTATTTAGGTGGCACAACAAAATACACGGCATAGAAGTTAAAGGGAGCATTATTTTTGATACAATATAAAGTAGAACTTCATAAAAATTACAGCCATCCAACAACAACAGTGCAGACTGCCTTAAAAGCAGAGTTATTCCCATTTCTTCAAGTGTTACAGCAAATCTGAGGTTTAGGGAGTATTTGTCAGGGATGTTCTGAAAGCAGTCTCCACATTTAGAAGTTTCACAATGAAATAACCTCCAGCAGCATCTCCAACACAAAATCACGATGACCCTTTATGTTAATGACCAGAGAAGAGGCAAAAAACAAATACAAGGTAGTTTCCAGTGGCTAACTTTCTCATTATGTTTATTATTGGGAAGAGAAGCCATGAATAATAAAATCTAAGAATAAACAAGTAACTTTATTATTTTTTTCCCTTTTAATTGTTAAAGTTTAGAAAAATATGTTTGGAGGTTAAAATGCTCTCCTTTGTAATGACACTATATATTTACATAGTACTTACTATGTGCCAGACAGTGTTGTGAAAACATTAACCATATTAACCCAGGTAATCCTTAGAAAAATCCTATGGCTTAGATATCATTAGTATTCCATTCTTTCTTGCAAATGAAGAAAATGAGGTATATAGAGATGAATAACTTCTGAGATCTCACAGCTATTAAGTAGAAAATCCAAGACACCTAGAGTCTAAGCTGGCAAGTGCTACTCTTTGCTGCTCTTTCATTTCCCTATTTATTTCCCTTTATATTTTAATGGAGTTGATTAAGAGTACTAAAATATCCAAGACACTGGTAAAAACAAAGAGTTTGAGATGCAAAAGCAAAGACAAGGTCTATATATGTGAGTAATCAAATCACATGAAATTTTACTTATACAAAGTATTACATCTACAGAGTCACACATTTGGTATTCAGATAAATCTTATAGCTATGTTCCCTACATCAAAGACTCAAACAATAAAACAATTTTCTGTCCCAAGTTAAGATATCATTATGGATGGTTGTCCATTATATGGCAGTACATTCTCTGGACAGACATAACTACTTTAAGTAACTAAAAATGCAAAATAAAATATATTTTATAGTCATCTTAATGTGCTAAGAACTGATCAAAATATAAGTAATAATCAGATGCTGCTGATAAAAGTGCACATTAAAACTGATTTTTCTCCTTAGGACATTCTTCAAGATGGGGTTAATTTGAGCTGAAGTTTTGGAGCATTTCAGAATTCAAAGGTTATTAGACTAAGCCCAGGGCTCATCCAAATTGAGAGTACTGAGAGACTTCACTTTCACTTTTCACTTTCATGCATTGGAGAAGGAAATGGCAACCCACTCCAATGTTCTTGCCTGGAGAATCCCAGGGACGGGGGAGCCTGGTGGGCTGCCATCTATGGGGTCACACAGAGTCGGACACGACTGAAGTAACTTAGCAGCAGCAGCAGCAAAAGAAGATCACAATTATAAAACAAGATGCCTAAGGTTACATCTACAACTTAGTGGTTAAATTTTACCCCTAAAGAAAATTGCCTGTTTCAAATTCTGGCACTGAGTGTAGGAGGAAAAAAGTATCTTTTTAGAATTCATAACCATAGGCTACTCCTTACATATATTGCTATAGAAATTCACACTACACAGATTATGTTAAAGATAAAATTACAGTGACACATTAAAATAGTAAGGCAGATTTTATTCAAGACCACCATGCAATATAGGTATAAGGACTACTGTAACAGGGCTTTGCAATAGGGAAGAGAGACTGTGCTCAACTTCAAATATTATACAAAGAAAATGGAAATTCATAACTAAGGTGCAGAGCATGCACATGTGCCTATGTGTGTGTGTCTGTCCATTTGTATGGGGGTATGTATGTAAGTGTGGATAATTACTAAGAGGGAACACCAGGAGTAAGGGAGGATTCTTAGCTGAAGACTGGCCAGCATCATCAGGCTAATACCTGGGAGATGGTAGGGGATGAAGAATTTGGTCAGCCACTGAGGGTGATCAGATATCCAGGGTGCGGGATTCTGGCTAAACTCACTTAGCAGATTCTTGCTAAAAGGGCCTCTTCAGGACATCCCCAAAGATGGGACCTAATTGTAAAAGAGCTCTAAGGAGCCTGATTAGAGTCTGGTCAAGGACAGAACATTTATCAAGGGTAAATGCAGACCAAATACCAAATGCAGTTGGTAAAGCAGCTCAGTGAAAAATAGAAATTTCAGTAAATGTTACTGAACCAATGGTTAGTCAATAGGGGAAAAATAAAATCAAATTCCATACTACATAGGATACACAAAAATCTATTCTGAGAACATTAAAGACCTAATTGTGAAACAGTATTTGTAAAAGTTTAAAAATAAATATAAGAGATTATCCTTAGATACTTGGGGAAAGGAAGGATAGTTCAAACTATACACACAAAAAATCAATATACACACAGAAAATTTGTTAATTACATTAAAACAAAAAACATGTTTATCTAAGCCACAATTAAATGAGTTGAGAGATAATCCAAAAACTGAGAGAATATTTATAGCACAGAAAATAATAAAATATTTATTGTATATTAAGATATATTTTGTATCTTAAATATAATAAAAATTTCAAGTCATCAAAAAAGAGAGAAGGGTGAAACATTTTAATAGATACTTCATATAAGAGGAAATCAAAATTATGAATAACCAAGAAAAACTTCTGAACTAAATTAATAATCAGGGACACACTGACTGAAATAAAATGGAAAACCATTTCACACCAACCAAGTTGGCAAAACTAAAATTTCAGATAATACCAAGTGTTAGTAGTTACACAGAGCAGAGATTTCTTGTCCATTGCTTGTGGGAGAATAAATTGGTATAATCACTATGAAAATAACTTGATATTCATCAATTAATCAATCCTAAAAGAGCTTATAAACTTATAAAATCTTATACATAAGTTTGGAAGATACTCCTAAAAAGGTATATAGTGACTCTTCTCATAATGGGAACAATTTCCAAACCACTCAACTTTACCCAGTGGAGTGGATAAACAATTTTCTACTAATATTCAGAAATGAAAAAGATGATATGACTGAATTGAAGGAACATAAGGATCATTTAGAAAAGCTAGTCACAGAAAAAATGTACACTGTATTTCTGTGCTTACTTACAGCACATGGAATTCAAAACTAAATATTATTTTAGAGATGGTTAACATATAAAGTTAAGCATGTGTGTGTGTGTATATATATATATATATATATATATATAACTATAGCTGATTCATGTTGAGGAGTGACAGAACAGAAAAATTCTATAAAGCAATTATCCTTTAATGAAAACTAAATAAATAAGATTACAAAAACAAAAACAAATAAAGCCAAAGGAAAAAGCCCACAAAATTTAGGTTAGGTTAGGAAGAGGAAAAATGGGACTGGGAAGGATACAAGGAACTCTAAAAGGTATTTGGTAATGGTCTTTTAAAGTTACTGGGCATGGGTACCAAGATGTTTCTTTAAACCTGATATGTATTTTAGAATTTTTTTTTTTTACTTTTTTGTGATTTAGTATATATGCAAAACATTAAAAATGGGTCATCTATTCTGTGTCATGTTGCTTCCCAGGAATATTTAATGTATCACAGAAAATGAATCATATTTGAAAATGTTAATATACATGATTGTGTTTATAATGTGGTTGTGTCTAAATATTTTTAAAAGGTCTAAAATATTGGAAAAACAACTAGTACTGCCTACTTCTATTACTGAAAATGGAATTGAGGAAAGGAAAATGACAGAATATTTGTTCTGTTTATTACATTTTTCTTTTAATTGAATTTATTTTTAATAAAAGCACATATCATATAGCTTGAGATTAACTTATATGCAGAGTACATCATGAGAAACACTGGGCTGGAAGAAAACTCATTGGAAAAGACTCTGATGCTGGGAGGGATTGGGGGCAGGAGGAGAAGGGGACAACAGATGGCTGGATGGCATCATGGACTCAATGGACGTGAGTCTGAGTGAACTCCGGGAGATGGTGATGGGACAGGGAGGCCTGGCGTGCTGTAATTCATGGGGTCACAAAGAGTTGGACACGGCTGAGCAACTGAACTGAACATCTTTATTTAATCACAGACTGTCAAGTGATATAAACTCTTTATTTCAGTTCCCTCACCTGTAAAATGAAGCTAATGATATTATCTACAACTTATAAAGTTATAGGAGAATGAAATGAACAGTGCTTATTAAACACTCTAATATTAGAAATTACTTTTATAAAATATAGATAACATAGGTTTGTAAAAAGTTTAACACTGGATGATAACACAAAAACTATGCAATAGAAGTTACTTCAAAATAAGATTAAGATGCAAAAAAAATGGATCCACTTCTCAGCCTGAGTATAACTTGCCTTTTCTGAAAAAATGTGAACATATGTTTATAGATGTAATGGTGGACCTATAATTTATGAGTTACAAGTAAGTCTGGCAAAATATTTTCAATTCTGATTTCATCCAGACTCACCAACTCAGACTATACATGTTACTAAAACGTATAAAGGTTTTGAATGGAGATGAAACTTCTAATAGAGTCGTCAAAATTTGTCTATACTTTCCATCTCTTTTCTCTCACTCTTGCTTCACTTCAGGGTAACTGATGTTGACTTAAACACAAATATTACAGAAAAAAATTTTTAAAAGACCAAGTACAAACCAAAGGTGCTTTCTCTCTAATGCTATAACGCACACTTTTTTTCTTGTTCACTTCTTTGATAAGAAGGTTACTTATAATGTCCTACTAACGACAGATTTTTATAACCAATGATTTAGGCACAAGGGAATATTAATAAGTCCCCAGAAGCATCTCTTATTGCAAAATTCCTAAAAATATTTTAATACAACTGAAATTTGGATCAATAGATTAACCAAGCTTCATCAATTTATCTTAAAAATTGCTTTGGAGCTAAGAACTGAGAATACACACTGATGTAGTCATTTAACAAGATGGAGAAAGAATGAGTGAATGTGTTAGTAGGCTGATAGATGTGCTGTACTGTATCTATACATCTAAAAAATGAGCCAATTTTAATGTATATTACTTTTATTATAACCCCACTTATCAGAGATTTTATATTACTCATCCAATATCAAAGTTCAGTTCAGTTCAGTCGCTTAGTTGTGTCCGACTCTTTGCGACCCCATGAATCGCAGCACACCAGGCCTCCCTGTCCGTCACCAACTCCCGGATTTCACTCAGACTCACGTCCATTGAGTCAGTGATGCCATCCAGCCATCTCATCCTCTGTCGTCCCCTTCTCCTCCTGCCCCCAATCCCTCCCAACATCAAAGTCTTTTCCAATGAGTTAACTCTTCGCATGAGGTGGCCGAAGTAATGGAGTTTCAGCTTTAGCATCATTCCTTCCAAAGAAATCCCACGGTTGATCTCCTTAGCATTTTGCCCTAACTCTAGGAGTAGCAGAAAGTACTAGTATCTCCTCCCCTTCTTCTCTTTCTTCCTTACGGTAAGAAACATGCTTATAAGACTCATGTAATTTATGACTACCAACTGGATTGAGATGGAGGAAAAAACTGAATAAAGTTATTATAAATTTAAATAGAAAAGCAATTACTAAGCTTATAAATTATTTAAATATTATATTAGAAATGATTTGGTTGGGTCAGTACTCTTCAAACTTTAATATAAATACAAATCACCTGAAGATCACGCTAAAAAGCTCAGGTTCCAATTCGGTAGGTTTAATCTGAAAGATCTGAAGATTTTAATTTCTAACAAATGCCCATATAATACTGACAATGTCAATCTAAAGACAGTATTTTGATTAGCAGGGATTAGTATAGTAGGAAGAGAGCTCAAGTATTATTTTTACATGAATAAAGAACTAATCTCAGGATACAACTGAACTTCAGAAAATAAGAGGGCAAACTGCAAGATTATTAGGTGACAAAATTAAAAAGGGAGATGATTCGGAGGCGACTTTAGCTCTCAGAAGTCAAAGTCAACCCTTATTAAAAAGAATGTATTTTAAATGATAAATCTTTGATCCACAATCTATTATTTTCCCCAAAGGAAACTGGATCCAAGAACCCCTTGAGAGTCAATCTCTTAAAATTGAGATTCAATCTTGAGAGTCAATCTCTTAAAATTTTAAATTGGAAGACAATGACATAAGCTATTAGAAATTTCCTTTAGATAGTTAAAATACAGCTATGTGAAGTAGCCACATACAGTTTTGTGAGTCGAAAAAGGAGGGTCAAGAAGATCAGTGAGAATACATGAGACTTTATACACTGTGTTTATTAATGGGTATGAAGCATGACAAATGCATTTATGGAGTCAAGAATCCAAGTAATGCCTTAAGACACAATACAAGGGGAAAAAAGGCAGTCAAACATACCACATTTACCACAATAGAAATCTGGTTTAAAGGTTGGCTATTGACTAATAGAATTCTAAATCTCTGGGTTTGACTTCCCAGGGACTTAATGATGGAAGAATTATTATTTTCTTTAATGATTAAGTTCTATGAATTCAAAGAAGATCCTACTGGGTTAGTTCTTCCCCAACTTTACCTTTTTTTTTTCCTTTTGGCAAAAGCATTTCATAGATAATGGTTTGAAAGGATGGCTGTTCCGTTTTTTCATAGGTAATGAAGTTTGCTGTTTTCATTCTCACTTTTGCATTTGGTATTTCTCAAGCAAAAGTAGGCAGAATTTGCTTTTCTATCTTTAACAACAGTACAAATGTGACCACTTGCCTAGTAACAAATTATTCTTGCAATGAAGACGAAAATACACATATCTTATTTCCAAGGTTACAAGTCATGATATCATAGAAAGGGATGGTATCTCCATGGGCCCAAGAATGAAAGAGTTTTAAATACTGACATCCCTAGATGCTAATGAAGAAGCTGTCATCTGATTTATTTGAGAGATAATAGCATTGCTGCATTCAACAAAATCATATTCTCTGACTTTTCATTCATAAACTGTACTTTTTTACTATAAACTGGAATGAAGATATTCTGAAACAATTCAGAAAGTTCCCAAAGCCATAATTTTGAAATTCCAATCTAATATATGTGAAGTATTGGCATTTTTGTGAAACGTAAGTCATGAAATTATATTTCTATCTTTTGGCTCACATGTCTGATTCTTATTTATTATGAGGCAATTCAAAGCTCTCAGTTCCACAATCTTAGTGCCTTGATTTGATAGGTTCTATAGAAGCTGAAAGAGGTCAGGTTCTATAGAAGCTGGAAGAGGTCAGGTTCTATAGAAGCTGGAAGAGGTCAGTTTTCATTCCAATCCCAAAGAAGGTGAATGCCAAAGAATGTTCAAACTACTGTACAATTGTGCTCATTTCATGTTGGCAAGGTAAAGCTCAAAATCCTTCAAGCTAGGCTTTAACAGTACATGAAGCGAGAAATTCCAAATTTACAAGCTGGATTCAGAAAAGGCAGACAAATCAGTGGTCAAATTGCCAACACTGGCTGGATCATAGAAAAGGGAAGGGAATTCCAGAAAAAAAATCTACTTCTGCTTCATTGACTATGCTAAAGCTTTTGACTGTGTGGATCACAACAAACTGTGGAAAATTCAAGAGATGGATTAAATGCCAGGCTACCATAGATGCCTCCTGAGAAACCAGTATGTAGGTCAAGAAGCAACAGTTAGAACCAGACATGGAACAATGGACAGGTGCAAAATTGGGAAAGGCGTACGCCAAGGCTGTGCACTGTCACCTTGCTAATTTAACTTCTATACATCACATGAAATGCGAGGCTGGATGACTCACAGCTAGAATCAAGATTGCCAGGAGAAATTTCAATAACCTCAGATATGCAGATTAACACCACAATACACTGTGGAAAATGCTGAAGGAGATGGGAATACCAGACCACCTGACCTGCCTCTTGAGAAACCTATATGCAGGTCAGGAAGCAACAGTTAGAACTGGACATGGAACAACAGACTGGTTCCAAATAGGGAAAGGAGTACCTCAAGGCTGTATGTTGTCACCCTGCTTATTTAACTTATATGCAGAGTACATCATGAGAAATGCTGGGCTGGAAGAAGCACAAACTGGAATCAAGATTGCCGGGAGAAATATCAATAACCTCAGATATGCAGATGACACCACCCTATGGCAGAAAGTGAAGAGGAAGTAAAAAGCCTCTTGAGGAAAGTTAAAGTGGAGAGTGAAACAGTTGGCTTAAAGCTCAACATTCAGAAAATGAAGATCATGGCATCCGGTCCCATCACTTCATGGGAAATAGATGGGGAAACAGTGGAAACAGTGTCAGACTTTATTTTGGGGGGCTCTAAAATCACTGCAAATGGTGATTGCAGCCATGAAATTAAAAGACGCTTGCTCCTTGGAAGAAAAGTTATGACCAACCTAGACAGCATATTCAAAAGCAGAGACATTACTTTGCCGACTAAGGTCTGTCTAGTCAAGGCTATGGTTTTTCCAGTAGTCATGTACGGATGTGAGAGTTGGACTGTGAAGAAAGCTGAGTGCCGAAGAATTGATGCTTTTGAACTGTGGTGTTGGAGAAGACTCTTGAGAGTCCCTTGGACTGCAAGGAGATCCAACCAGTCCATTCNAAAGCAGAGACATTACTTTGCCGACTAAGGTCCGTCTAGTCAAGGCTATGGTTTTTCCAGTAGTCATGTATGGATGTGAGAGTTGGACTGTGAAGAAAGCTGAGTGCCGAAGAATTGATGCTTTTGAACTGTGGTGTTGGAGAAGACTCTTGAGAGTCCCTGGGACTGCAAGGAGATCCAACCAGTCCATTCTGAAGGAGATCAGCCCTGAGATTTCTTTGGAAGGACTGATGCTCAAGCTGAAACTCCAGTACTTTGGCCACCTCATGCGAAGAGTTGACTCATTGGAAAAGACTCTGATGCTGGGAGGGATTGGGGGCAGGAAGAGAAGGGGACGACGGAGGATGAGATGGCTGGATGGCATCACGGACTCGATGGACATGAGTCTGAATGAACTCCGGGAGTTGGCGATGGACAGGGAGGCCTGGCATGCTGCGATTCATGGGGTCGCAAAGAGTCGGACACGACTGAGCAACTGAACTGACTGAATTGAAAGTAAGCAGAAAGTGAATGTGAAAGTCACTCAGTCATGTCCGACTCTTTGCTACCCCATGGACTATACAGTCCATGGAATTCTCCAGGCCAGAATACTGCAGTTGGTCCCTTTTCCCTTCTCCAGGAGATCTTCCCAACCCAGGAATCAACCCGAATTTCCTGCATTGAAGGTGGGTTCTTTACCAGCTGAGCCACAAGGGAAGCCCAAAGTAAGCAGAAGAAAGAAAATAATAAAGAGCAGAAATCACTGAAGTAGAAAACAGAAAACAATAGAGAAAAGAAGAGAAACCAATAGCTGGCTCTTAGGGAAGATCATTAGAACTGATAAACTTCTAGCCAGATTGATGAAGGAAAAAGGAAAGACGATCCAAATGACTCATAATAGGAATGACTTTTTTTGGCTGTACCACATGACATTCAGGAACTTTACTTCACTGAACAGGGACTGAAACCACGCCTCATGCAGTAGAAGTGTAGAGTCTTAACCATTGAATCGCCAGGGGAGTCCAGATCCTACAGAAATTAAGATAATGAGAGATGCTACTTATTTTTATTTTTTAACTTTATTAAAAGTATAGATGATTTACAGTGTGTTAATTTCTTCTACATGGCAAAATGACTCAGTTTAACATATATATATGGGCTTCCCTGGTGGCTCAGAGGTTAAAGCGTCTGCCTTGCAATGCGGGAGACCTGGGTTCGATCCCTGGGTCGAGAAGATCCCCTGGAGAAGGAAATGGCAACCCACTCCAGTATTCTTGCCTGGAGAATCCCATGGACAGAGGAGCCTGGTGGGCTACAGTCCACGGGGTCGCAAAGAGTCAGACATGACAGAGCGACTTCATTTTCTATTTATATAGCTTCCCCGATGGCTCAGTGGTAAAGAATCTGCCTGCAATACAGGGGACATGGGTTCAATCCCTGGGTTGGGAAGATCCCTTGGAGGAGGAAATGGCAAACTACTAAGAGCGACTTCATTTTCTATTTATATAGCTTCCCCGATGGCTCAGTGGTAAAGAATCTGCCTGCAATACAGGGGACATGGGTTCAATCCCTGGGTTGGGAAGATCCCTTGGAGGAGGAAATGGCAAACTACTCCAGTATTCTTGCCTGGGAAATTCCATGGACAGTGGAGCCTGGCGGGCTGCAGTCCATGGGGTTGCAAAGAGTCAGACGCAACTTAATGACTAAACCACCACCATATATATATACTTTTCCATTATGGTTTGTCACAGAATATTGAACATAGTTCCCCTATGCTATACAGAATTACCTTGTTATTTGTGTGTGTGTGCTAAGTTGGTTCAGTCATGTCCAACTCTTACGACCCTATGGACTGATCCTATCAAGCTTCTCTGTCCATGGGATTTTCCAGGCAAGAATACTGGAGTGGGTTGCCCTCCTCCAGGGGATCTTCCCAAACCAGGGATCAAACCCACATCTCCTGCAGCTCCTGCATTGCAGGTGGATTCCTTACCACTGAGCCACCAGGGAAGCCCTACTTTGTTGTTTATCCATCCTATGTATAATAGTTTGCCTCTGCTAATCCCAAACTCCCATTCCTTCTCTCCCCTACCCACCTTCCCCTTGGCAGCCACAAATCTGTTCTCTATGTCTGTGAGTCTGTCTTTGCTTCATAGATATGTTGATTTGTATTGTATTTTAGATTCCACATATAAGTGATATCATATAGTATTTATCTTTCTCTTTCTGACTTCACTTAGTATAGTAATCTCTAGGTCCATCCATTTCATTCTTTTGATGGCTGAGTAATGTTCCACTCGTGTGTGTGTGTGTGTGTGTGTGTGTGTGTGTTGTTGTTGCCCACTTGCTAAGTCGTTTCTGACTCTTTGCGACCCCATGGACTGTAGCATGCCAGTCTCCTCTGCCTCTACTATCTCCCAGAGTTAGCTTGAATTCATGTCCATTGAGTTGATGATGCTATCCAACCATCTCATTCTCTGCTGTCCCCTTCTCCTTTTCCCTTCAGTCTTTCCCAGCATCAGGGTCTTTTCCGATAAATTGGCTCTTTGCATCAGATGGCCAAAGTATTGGAGCTTCAACTTCAGCATCAATCCTTCCAATGAGTTTTCAGGACTGATTTCCTTTAGAATTGACTGGTTTGATCTTCTTGCAGTCCAAAGGACTCTCGAGTCTTCTCCAACACCACAGTTCAAAAGCATCAATTCTTCAGTGGTCAGCCTTCCTTATGGTCTAACTCTCACATCTATACATGACTACTAGAAAAACCATAGCTTTGACTAGATGGACCTTTGTTGGCAAAGTGATGTCTCTGCTTCTAATGCTTCTAAACGCTGTCTAGATTTGTCATAGCTTTTCTTCCAAGGAGTAAGTGTCTTTTAATTTCATGGCTGAAGTCACCATCGGCAGTGATTTTGGAGCCCAAGAAAATAAAGTCTCTCACTGTTTCTACTTTTTCCACGTCCATTTGCCATGAAGTGATGGGACTGGATACCATGAGCTTAGTTTTCTGAATGTTGAGTTTTCAGCCATCTTTTTCACTCTCCTCTTTAACCTTCATCAAGAGGCTCTTTAGTTTCTCTTCAATTTCTGCCATTAGAGTTGTATAATCTGCATATCTGAGGTTATTAATATTTCTCCTGGCAATCTTGATTCCAGCTTGTGCTTCATCCAGCATGACATTTCATATGATGTATTCTGCATATAAGTTAAATAAGCAGGGTGACAATATACAGCCTCGACATACTCCTTTCCCAATTTTTAACCAGTTCATTGTTTCATATCTGGTTCTAATTGTTGCTTTTTGACCTGCATACAGATTTCTCAAAAGGCAGGTCAGGTGGTATGGTATTCCCATCTCTTGAAGAATTTTCCACAGTTTGTTGTGATCCACACAGTCAAAGGCTTTAACTTAGTCAATGAAGCAGAAGTAGATGTTTTTCTGGAATTCTCATGCTTTTTCTAGTAACTAGATTCATGTTTAATTAAATAACTGAGAGAAAGTATATGTACATCAGGAGCTGGGAATCTTGGAAGCTGTATTAGAATTCTGCCTACTACAAGGAAGGCATACTTCCTGACATATTCTATGAGTTCAATATTTACCCTGAATGAAAAAAAAAAGTGAAAGTGTTAGTCAGTCTGTTGTGTCCGAGTCTTTGTGACCCCTTGGACTGTAGTCCACCAGGCTCTTCTGTTCATTGGAGTTCCCAGGCAAGAATACTGGAGTGGGTTGCCATGCCCTCCTCCAGGGTATCTTCCCGACCCGAGGATCAAACCCAGATCTCCCTCACTGCAGGCAGATTCTTTACCATCTGAACCACCAGGAAAGTCCAATGTTACTCTAATCTTATATCAAAACCAGACAAAGAAATCCATGGAAGTTATTTTATGGATATCAAACAGATTCTAAAATGTAAAATGGAGAGGCAAAAGATCTAGTATAGCCCAGTCAATATTGATAGAGAAGAACAGATTTGGAGTACTGATGTTACCTGATTTTAAGACTTACTATAAAACTTAGTACTTAAGACAGTGTGGTATTGGCAAAAGAATAGACAAATAGATCAGTGGAACAGAGAGGAGAGCCCAGAAATAGACCCACAGATATGTGGTCAACTGATCTTTGACAAAAGAGCAAAGGTAATAACAATGAGACAAAGATAGTCTTTTCAACAGGCTGTTGACACCTGTTAGGATGGCTGTTTTCAACAACAACAACAAGGACAACAAAAGTGTTGGTGAGAATAGGGAGAAATTATAACCCTTGCACACTGTTGGTGGGGATGCAAAATAGTATAACTACTGTGGTAAAACAATATGGCAGGTTCTCAAAAATTAAAAATAGAACTATCATAGGATCCAAGAATCCCACTTCTGGTTATTTATCCAAAAGAATTGAAAACAGTATCTCAAAGAGATATGAACACTCCTATGTTGATTGCAGCACTATTCACAATAACCAAGATGTCTAAACAACCTAAATGTCCATTGGCAGGTGAATGGATGAAGAAAACATGGTATATACATACAGTGGAATACTGTTCAGCCTTTAAAAATATGAAAATTGCAATATGCAACAACAGGGATGAACTCTGAGGACATTATGCTAAGTGAAATATGCCAGTCACAGTAGGAAAAATACTGCATGAATCTACTCATATGACTCATAGAGTCAAAGAATGGAATGGTGGTTGTCAAGGGCTGGGGTGAGAGGGAAATGAGGAGTTAGTAAAATCTCAGTCAAGCAAGATGCTTAATCTTTAGAGAGATACTGTGCAACATTGTATCTATATAGTCAGCAATAATAATTTGTACACTTAAGAATTTGTTAACAGAGTAGATCTTAAGTTAAAGAGTTCTTATCACAATAAAAAAAATGGTACTGAAACAACTGGACATCCACATGCCAAAAAAAAGCAATCTAGACACAGAACTTATACCCTTCACAAAAATTAACTCAGACCCAAATGTAAAATGCAAAACTGTAGAACTCCTAGTGTTGCAGAAACCAGTAACTGAGAAACCAAGCATCACACTTGGAGAGTTGGAGATCTCAGGTTTATTACCTTGGCAGGCCCAGAGGAGTTAACACTCCAAGCTCTGAGCCCCAAACAAAGGGGTTACAGAGTTTTTATAGACAGACTATAGTGGGCAGCACTAGCTGTTAATAGGCTGGTTTAAACTAAGGGGTTTTGCGCGAGCCTGGGAACAGCAGTCAAGATGGAGAGGCGGATGCCTGACCTTTACATGGACAAGCATGATTAAGCAGGTTTGCAGGGGCTGGGCAGTTCCAAAAACCAGGACAAGGGTGAATAAGCTCTAGTTCCTAGTATTGTAAGTCTCCACTTTCTGAGACTATGTGACCTTTGTGGTCCAGACTTTGCAAGAAGCAAGCTGAGTTACAGAGGCAGAAGGAGCAGGAGGTTATGTAAAATTTTAACTTTTTCTCTTCACTAGAAGATACTATAGGAGAAAAATCTAGACGACCTTGGGTTTGTCAATGACTTTTAAACTACAACACCAAATACATGATCAATGTAAGAAAGAATTGATAAGCTGAACTTGTTTGAAATTAAAAAGTTCTGCTCTGTGAAAGACAGTGAGGAGAATGAAAAGACCAGTCACAAACTGGGAGAAAATATTTGAAAAAGAGCTATTTGGTAAAGGAATATTATCCAAAATATACAAAGAATTTATGTCTTTGTATACAAAATATACGAAGACAACTTAGGTCCATACAAAAACCTGCATGTGAATGTCTATAACTGCCTTATTCATAATTACCAAAACTTGGAAGCAACCAATATGTCCTTCAGTGGGTGAAGGGATCTATAAACTCTGGTACATCTAGACAATGAAATACTATTAAGTGCTAAATAGAAATGAGCTATCAAGCCATGAGAATACAGAGAGGAACCTTAAATGTATATACTAAGTTAAAGAAGCTGATCTGAATAGGTATGATTCCAAATACATGACATTCTGGAAAAGGCAAAACTCTGGAGACAATAAAAAGATAGTGGTTGCCAGGGGCTAGGGGGAAGGGGTGAGGGATAAATAGGCAGAGCACAGAGAATTTTTAGAGAAGCAAAAATACTTTGTATGATACTGTAATGGATGCATATTACGGAGTGTACAATACCAAGAGCGAACTCTAATGTAAACTATGAACTGAGTGATTATGATGTGCTAATGTAGGTTCATCAGTGGTGCAGGATGTTGTTAATGGGGGAGGCTATGCACGTGTGGGGGCAGGGGGTATATGGAAAATCTCTGTACTTTTCTCTCAGTTTTGCTATGATCTAAAATTGCTCTAAAAATAAAGTCTATTAAAAAAGAAAACTACAGATCAGATATCCCTCATAAATGTAGATACACAAATGAATGAGTAAAAAGATGCTTTCTCTCTCTCTGTCTCTATCTATATATATGTATATACACATACACACACACATACAATAAAATACTACTCAGCCTTAAAAAAGGATGAAATCTTCCCATTTGTGACAGGATGAATGAGGGCATTATGCTAAGTGAAATAAGTCAGATGGAGAAAGACATTTGTATGATTTCACTCGTATGTGAAATATTTTAAAAAACAAACAAGCAAAACAAAAACAAACTAGGTATAGAGTACAGATTGGTGGCTACCAGAGGGGAACAGGTTATGGGGATAGGGAGAAATGGGTAATGGGCATCAATGCTATGGTGTTGGATAGAAACTAGACTTTTGGTGGTGAGCATGCTCTAGGCTATACAGAAGTCGAATTGTAATGTTGTACACATGAAAATTACATAATGTTGCAAATGAGTGTTACTTCAAAAAAACCTAACCCTAACCCTAATTGTTCCAGACTAGATGGTGGATGGCGTTCACTTCAAAAAAAGGAGTAGACAGTTATGGGGAATCCTTTCACGATGTATATAGATATAAAATCATGCTGTAGGACTTTAAGTACATGACAATTTTATTTGTCAATTATACCTCAATAAAGCTGAAAAAAAAAAACCCACATATAGATGAGTTTTTAACAAAATTCTACCAAGTCAAATCCAACACAATATATGAAAAGGATGATACATAATGACCAAGTGGGTTTTAATCCCAGGAATGTAAGGTTGGTTTAGCACTTGAAAACCAATCAGTATAATTCATCATATTAATGAATTAATAAAGGAAAACCATGTGATCAGCTCAACTGATGCCAGTGAAGTGTTTGATAAAATCCAACATCCATTTCTGATAAAATAAAAAAAGAAACAAAAAGGAATCTCTTAGAAATTTAGGAATTTGGGGGCTTCTTTAACCTGATAAAGGGCACCTACATAAAACTACAACTAATTTTCATTCTTTTTTTTTTGGCTATGCCATGTGGCTTACAGGATCTTAGTTCCCAGACCAAGGATTGAACCTGGAGCTATGCTGAATCCTAACTGCTGGACCACCAGGAAACTCCCTCATCCTTTCTTTTTAAATTGAAAAATACTTGATTTACAATGTTGTGTTAACTTCTGCTTATAGCAAAGTGATTCAGTTATATATATATATTCTTTTAAAATATGATTTTCCATTATGGTTTATCACAGAATATTGAATATACTTCCCTGTGCTATGTAGTAGGACCTTGTTGTTTGTCCACTCTCTATATACTGGCTTGCATCTGCTAACCCCAAACTCCAACTCCATCCCTCCTTGATCCCCTCTTCCCCTTGGCAACCACAAGTCTATTCTCTATGTGTGTCGGTCTATTTCTGTTTTGTAGATATGTTCATTTGTGTCATATTTTAGTTTCCACATATAAGTGATATCATATGGAGGGGATGCTTTCAATGGTTCCCTCCTTCCTTCCCTTCTTCCCTCCTTCTCTGATGTCTGCTTACCTGGGGCTATGTCTCTGGCTGAGTTCATGGGGCTGGGCCCTCAAGCTGCTCTCCTACCAGATGCCAGGCTGTTTATTTTAATTTTATACTGTATTGGAGTATAGTTGATTAACAATGTTATGTTAGTTTCAGGTATACAGCAGAGTGAATCAGTTACTCATATACCTGTATATGTTCTTTTTCAAATTCTTTTCCCATTTAGGTTATTACAGAATACTGAACAGAGTTCCCTGTGCTCTGCAGTAGGTCCTTATTGGTTCACTGCAGGATCTTGATTCTATGACCAAGGACTGAACCCCAGCCCCTGGCAGTGAGAGCACCAAGTCGTAACCACTGGACCACCAGGGAATTCCCTAGGCTGTTTATTTTTAATTGTAAAAATACATGCTCACAATGAAAAACAGACAGTGAAAATGCTGCCATTGCCCCACCGGTACCACCACCACCACCACATTAATAAAGATACAGATAGGGAATTTCCTGGCAGTCCATTGGTTAGGACCCCGAGCTTTCACTGCCAAGGACCCAAGTTCAATCCCCGGTTAAGAACAAAGATCCCACAAGCTGCAAGCCGCACAGCCCCCAAAAAAAAAAAGTCACAATACAGATAAAAACTTCAAGCATCAATGTGACACTCTGACTCCCCCTCAGGCCCCCAATTCCTTATACCCTCCCTTAACAACGCCTTATATCTTGCCCCATGCATACCTAAGCCTATTAAGGACTCTTTCCAGTGTCCTACCTGGAAGAAGGCAGCAGCAGCCTTTTGGGGCTTTCTTGGACTCCACGCTGGCCCCTCCCACCCACTCTCCCAGGAGCCACTGAAGAGGTCTCACATCACATCTTCTCTGCACAGTACCCTTTGGTAGTTCCAACTTCACTCAGAGTAAAAGACCCAGATCTGGCCCCTGTCTGCCTTCCTGATCTCAACTCCTACCATGCTTGCCATCACTCACCTCCCTAGAGTCACATTGGCTGTTCCCTCAGCCTGGAACACTTCCTTTTCCTTTTTTATTAAATTATATTGACATACAATATTAGTTTCAGGCATACAACGTGATGCAATATTTTTATACATTACAAAATAACCACCACATTAAGTCTCGTTACCATCTGTCACTGTACAGTATTATTGAGTATATTTCCCATGTTGTACATTAGTTCCCTGTGACTTATTTTGTAACTTGAAATTTGTACCTCTTAAAGCCTTTGACTGTGTGGATCACAATAAACTGTGGAAAATTCTGAAAGAGATGGGAATACCAGACCACCTGACCTGCCTCTTGAGAAATCTGTATGCAGGTCAGGAAGCAACAGTTAGAACTGGACATGGAAGATGGACAGGGAGGCCTGGCGTGCTGTGATTCATGGGGTCGCAAAGAGTTGGACACGACTGAGCGACTGAACTGAACTGAACTGGATCACCTTTAGCTATTGTGCCTAAGCCCCCCATCCTACTTCCCGTTGGCAACCACCAGTTTGCTCTCTGTATCTCTTTTTTTTGGTTGTTGTTGTTCGGCTGTATCACATGGTATGTGGGATCTTAGTTGCCCCACCAGGGGAACCTGTGCCCCCTGCAGTGGAAGTGTGGTGTCTTAACCCCTGGACTGCCAGGGAAGTCTCTGTTTCTGTTTTTTGTTTGCTCGTCTGTTTTGTGTTTGAGATTCTACGTATAAGTAAAATCACATGATGTTCACCTTTCTCTCTCATTTATTTCACTTAGCATTATACCCTCTAGGTCCATCCATGTTGCTGAAAATGGCACTACTTTGTTCTTTTTTATGACTGAGTAACATTCCATTGTATATATGTACCATATCTTCTTTATTCATTCATCTGTTGATGGACACAGGTTGCTTCCGTGTCCTGGCGTTGTAAATAGTGCTTCTATGAACATTGTGACATATGTATCTTTTTTTAAAAAAAAGATTATTTATTTGACTTTGGTGGGTCATCATTGCTGTGCATGGACTTTCTCTGGTTGTGGTGAGTGGGGGATAGCTCTTCATTGTGGTGCATGGCTTCTTATTGTGGTGGCTTTTCTTGTTGCGGAAACAGGCTCTAGGCATGCACGCTTTACTAGTTGTGGCACAAGGGCTTAGTTGCTGTGTGGCATGTGGGATCTTCCTGGACCAGGGATTGAACAGCGTCCTTTGCATTGCAAGGATGATTCTTAACCACTGGACTACCAGGGAATGTATCTTTTTGAATTAGTGTTTCTGTTTTCTTTGAATGAATACTCAGAAGTAGAGTTGCTGAATCATATGGTAGTTATATTTTTAGTTTTTGTGAGGAACTTCTGTACTATTGGGAATACTCTTCCTTGAACTCCCTTCATGGCTTATTCCTTCGCTTCTTCCAAGCAGATCTTTCAAGGTCAAATATCACCACTTCAGAGAGGCTTTCCTCTGACCACCCTGGCTAAATTACGTGGCCTTTCAACTCTATTTTTTTGTTTTGGTTTATATTTCTTTGTTGTTGTTCAGTCACTAAGTCCTGTCTGACTCTTTGCAACCCCATGGACTGCAGCATGCCAGGCTTCCCTGTCCTTCACTATCGTCTGGAGTCTGGTCAAACTCATGTCCACTGAGTCAGTGATACCATCCAACCATCTCATCCTCTGTCCCCGCCTTCTCCTCCTGCCCTCAATCTTTCCCAGGATCAGGGTCTTTTCCAATGAGTCGGCTCTTCACATCAGGTGGCCAAAGTATTGGAGCTTCAGCTTCAGCATCAGTCCTTCCAGTGACTGTTCAGGGGTTGATTTCCTTTAGGATGGACTGATTTGATCTCCTTGCTGTCCAAGGGACTCTCAAGAGTCTTCTCTAACACCACAGTTCGAAAGCATCTATTCTTTGGTGCTCAGCCTTCTTTATGGTCCAACTCTTATATCCATACATGACTACTGGGAATAAACCATGGCTTTGACTATACAGACTATAGACTATACTATAGCAAAATGATGTCTCTGCTTTTTAATATGCTGTCTAGGTTGGTCATAGATTTTCTTCAAAGGAGCAAGTGTCTTTTAATTTCATGGCTGCAGTCACCATTAGCAGTGATTTTGGACCCCAAGAAAATAAAATCTGTCACTATTTCCATTTTTTCTCCATCTATTTGCCATGAAGTGAAGGGACCAGATGCCATGATCTTAGTTTTTTGAATGTTGAGTTTTAAGCCAGCTTTTTCACTCTCTTCTTTCACCTTCATCAAGAGGCTCTTTAGTTCCTCTTTGCTTTCTGCCATTACAGTGGTATCATCTTTGTATCTGTTACTGATATTTCTCCTGGCAATCTTGATTCCAGCTTGTGATTCATCCAACCTGGCATTTTGTATGATGTTCTCTGCATATAAATTAAATAAGCAAGGTCTCAAAAATGATAGAATGATCTTGGTTTGTTTCCAAGGCAAACCATTCAACATCACAGTAATCCAAGACTATGCCCCAACTACTAATGCTGAAGAAGCTGAAGTCAAACGGTTCTATGGGAAGACCTACAAGACCTTCTAGAACTAACAGCAAAAAAGATTTCCTTTTCATCATAGGGGATTGGAATCCAAAAGTAGGAAGTCAAGAGATACCTGGAGTAACAGGCAAGTTTAGCCTTGGAGTACAAAACGAATCAAGGCAAAGGCTAACAGAGTTTTGCCAAGAGAACACACTGGTCATAGCAAACATCCTCTTCCAGTAACACAAGAGAAGATTCTACACATGGACATCACCAGATGGTCGATGCCAAAATCAGACTGATTATATTCTTTGCAGCCAAAGATGGAGAAGATCTATTCAGCCAGCAAAAATGAGATCTGGAGCTGACTTTGGCTCAGATCATGAGCTCCTTATTGCTAAAGGTGCATAATTCAGGCTTAAATTGAAGAAAGTAGGGAAAACTACTTGGCCATTCAGGTATGACCTAAATAAAATCCCTTATGATTATACAGTGGAAGTGACAAATGGATTCAAGGGATTAGATCTGATAGACAGAGTACCTGAAGATCTACAGATGGAGGTTCATAACATTGTACAGGAGGCGGTGACCAAAACTATCCCCAAGAAAAAGAAGTGCAAGAAGACAAACTGGCTGTCTGAGGAGGCTTTACAAAGAGCTGAGAATAGAAGAGAAGCAAAAGGCAAAGGAGAAAAGGAAAGATATACCCATCTGAATGCAGAGTTCCAAAGAATAACAGGAGAGATAAGAAAGCCTTCTTAACAATGCAAAGAAATAGAGGAAAACAACAGAATGGGAAAGACGAGAGGCTTCCCTGGTGGCTCAGACAGTAAAGCATCTGCCTGCAGTGTGGGAGACCTGGGTTCGATTCCTGGGTCAGGAAGATCCCCTGGAGAAGGAAATGGCAATCCACTCCAACACTCTTGCCTGGAAAATCCCATGGATGGAGGAGCCTGGAAGGCTGCAGTCCGTGGGGTCGCTGAGGGTCGGACACGACTGAGCGACTTCACTTTCACTTTCAGAGATCTCTTCAAGAAAATTAGAGATACCAAGGGAACATTTCATGCAAAGATGGGTACAATAAAGAACAGAAACAGTAAGTACCTAGCAGAAGCAGAAAATATTAAGAAGAGGTGGCAAGAATACACAGAAGAACTGTACAAAAAAGTCTTAATGACCTGGATAACCACAATGGTGTGGTAACTCTCTTAGAGCCAGACATCCTGGAGTGTGACGTCAAATGGACCTTAGGAAGCATTACTGTGAACAAAGCTGATAGAGGTAATGGAATTCCAAATGAGCTATTTAAAATCCTAAAAGATGATGCTGTTTAAGTGCTGCATGTAATATGTCAGCAAATTTGGAAAGCTCAGCAGTGGCCACAGAACTGGAAAAGGTCAGTTTTTATTCCATTCCTAAAGAAGGGCATTGCCAAAGAATGATGAAACTACCACACAATTGTGCTCATTTCACATGCTAGTAAGGTCATGCTCAAAATCCTTCAAGCTAGGCTTCAACAGTACATGAACTGAGAACTTCCAGATGTACAAGCTGGAAAAGGCAGAGGAACCAGAGATCAAATTGCCAACATCTGTTGGATCACAGAAAAAGCAAGAGAATTCCAGAAAAACATCTATTTCTGCTTCATTGACTACTTGAAAGCCTTTGACTGTGTGGCTCACAACAAACTGAAAAAAAAGTGTTTTTTACAAATAAATAATGCAAATATATTTTAGAGAAGTATCTAGCTACTTTCAATATACTAACATTAAAAGAAAAGAGAAATAGAAAAAGCAGAGACTACATCACCAAGTTGGTTTTTGACCAATATCCAGACTTAAACAGTGCTGGGAAGTCTCAAGTCACAGCACATCTGGATTCTCAATTGGGAAAGGTTCCCAGGCAGCTCAGTGGGTGAGACTTCAAAGCCTGGGTCCCTGCTTATAATCCCAGGATGGAGGCAAACTGATATCATCATCAATCTGTGACCGAATTACAAGCCTGGTTTTATGTTTATGCTGTTTGTTTTGTCTTGTAAAACTTGGAATGTTGCTAAACCTGGGGCTTGGTCGGCCAGGCCCCATCCAGGGGCTCCACAATCTCAAGATTCCTCCCCCGTCTTATTTATGATGCTGCAAGTCTTACACTCACAGCAGGCAGTCCCTTACAGTCATTCCTAGTCAGAGCAGTGTCCAGGCAGGTTAGAAGCAAGGCCAGAGGCCTGCTCTGCTTTGTCTCTGAAGCCTAAACAAGACTATTTATTTAATTTCCCTGTCGGTCCCAGGATTGTTTAAACTGAAGAACATAGGAACAAGGCAAAATAACATAAGCAGTCTTATTAATTCTGTAAGTAACAATGTAGAACATATTGTAGGTTTTAGTAAAACAATCCACTCATTGAAATTGAATGGGCTTCCCTAGTGACTCAGATGGTAAAGAATCTGCCTGCAGTGTAGGAGACCTGGGTTTGATCCCTGGGTCGAGAACATCCCCTGGAGAAGGGAATGGCAACCCACTCCAGTATGTTTGCCTGGAGAATGCTTCCATGGACAGTATGCTTCCATGGACAGAGGCGCCTGGCAGGCTAAGGTCCGTGGGGTCGCAAAGAATCAGACACAACTGAGCGACTATCAGTCAGTCACTCACTCACAGTAATTGATGGAGTGTTCCAATAAGCAGAGTTCTCAAACTTGAGAAGGTGGTCCATACAGCAGTCCTTCCGTAGCCTTGTCACAGTCTGTCAGTAAATAGGTGTAGTTATCAAAGTCTACATAATTTAACCACCTTTGCAAGAGTCTATGATTTTATGCTTCTATTGGCCAACAGTAGGGCAGGTGAAATTGTCTTCCGTGTTAGCTAGGTGATATTCTTGTATTACCATTTGAAGATCCATTTGCTGCATTCTCAAAGAAAGAAACTTAACAAGAGGTTTAAAGATGCATAAAAGTAGAAGAGCTGTCAAGATGTCTAGAAGAAAGGTTAGGAAAACCAGGGCCAGACATTGGCCTATGATGTCAGTATTTCTCTAGGTATGAGAAGATGCAAGCATTTGGGCTCATAAAAAAAAAAAAAAAATTTACCTGAATACATCTGACTATCTGAAGGCCTGTTTTGTCCATTTTTCCATAGTACAGTGTGAGTGCCTGATTTCTGACATCTACCCTGAATTCCTTTCAGGGAGTATTGAAGTTCAGCAGCTCTACAGTTGGCCAGGTTTAACCTTAGCAGAGGCAGTCTGCAAGTGCCAGTTTCCAGTCAGCAGGCCCCTTCGCAGCCACAGATTTGACCATGCTTTGGGGGCATTTCATGGCCATTGTGTCCCACGGGGCTGGAAAGGCTGATTTCCAGGTCTAGCGAAGATTCCATTGATGGGCCATTCAGTGTGTTGTTATTGGACTAGGCCCTGTGAATAGCAAAAGTCTCTGGACCATTCCTGTCTTACTAGCTTCTTGGTCTAGGAAAATATACCCTCTTGTTGCTTCTTCCCATATCTAGAGTTACATTATTAGAATCATTGATCTCATATGGAGCTATATATATCATCATTTTATCAGTGGCTCAGTCACATATTTGGTAATGTAAGAGACAACAATTTTCTGAAACAGGCAATATAGAAAATAATATAGCTAGCAGTTGTTAGTCGGAGAAGGCAGTGGCACCCCACTCTAGTACTCTTGCCTGGAAAATCCCATGGATGGAGGAGCCTGGTGGGCTGCAGTCTATGGGGTGAAGAGTTGGACACAACTGAGCGACTTCACTTTCACTTTTCACTTTCCTGCATTGGAGAAGGAAATGGCAGCACACTCCAGTGTTCTTGCCTGGAGAATCCCAGGGACAGGGGAGCCTGGTGGGCTGCCATCTATGGGGTCGCTCAGAGTTGGACACGACTGAAGCGACTTAGCAGCAGCAGCAGTTGTTAGTAAGGTCATAAGCTAGAATTTAAGTCAAGAACTTTCATCAGGTATAGCCCAATATACCCCAGGTCATCTGACTTAGTTAAATGATTATATCCAGGTATTAATCTCCTGGTTGTACATAATGAAGCATTTGATATTTATTCAAAGATTGACTACTGATATAAGCTTTAGAAACAAAGTTAAAGTGTCTTTTAACAATTAAAATCTTAACAATACAACATAACAACAAGGAACTATTTCAGAAGTGAATAACAAAACTAGAATGTAATGTTCAGTGAAACATAAACATTTTTCATTGTAAGGGCTTTGAGGTAAGGTGAAGTTGCTCAGTAGTGTCCGACTCTTTGCGACCCCATGAACTGTAACCTACTAGGCTTCTCCGTCTATGGGATTCTCCAGGCAAGAATACTGGAGTGGATTGCCATTTCCTTCTCCAGGGGATCTTCCCGACCCAGGGATTGAACCCGGGTCTCCTGCATTGCAGGCAGATGCTTTAACCTCTGAGCCACCAGGGAAGCCCAAGGGCTTTAACCCATCAAATAAAAATAAGGTTTGTCAGGGAGCCAGGAAAAGCCAGGTGGCCATCTTGGATTTCCCATAGACCAGACTGATTTACAGCTATAGCTTACCCATTTTAAATTCCCCAATTTAGGAGTAGACTATTGCCATGTTTTTAAGGACATCAGCATAGCAATAGTTTGACAGTGAGAGGTCAATTTTGTAGAACAGAAGGAACTTAATCTACATGTACCATAATCTTTATAGATCATTATGAAATAATACTTATTTACTTTACCAAAGTAACAAAAGATTTTTAAAACAAATATAAATCACTTAAAGGCAAAGAAATTCACAATTTGTTATCAGAAACTGCATTCTAAGAAAACTTTGTTCTTTTAACAGAGAGAGAAAACCAAATTCCAGTCTGGTACCATCTTGTGTTAATAACAAAATTTGTTTATCTGGTTAATCTTAGAAAGTCTTTTCCATAAATCTTGAAGACCTAGCAGTATTCTTCTAAAGGCATGAGAGGGAAACCATAGAAGGTATGTTTAAAATCTGATTATATTGCAGTTGACAAAGCAACCTGGTCATTGTTGTGACATGTAACACTTTAATATGATAACTAGAATTATAATTAAAAACAGTTAATCAGGACATGTCAGATCTTTATGAATTCCACATAATTTTTAGGATACCTATATTAGTAACATCAACCATACATATAACCTGAGAAGATTTATCACTCCTCCGACAATACTTCCCATGTAATTTAACATGTCTAAATGAACCCATATAGTTTCATACCTCTCTTTGGGATGTCTCGGGGCCCTCTGAAACATCCCAAAGTTGACTAGAGGTCAAAAGAACTTCATTAGAATTTAATTTTAGGATGTTTTGCCAAAAATACAACAGGGTTTATTATCAGTCAGATAGGATCATATAGGTCATTGTGAAACAACAGTTACTCTCTTAGCCAAAGTTAACAAAAAGATTTCAAAGATAAACATAGAACAGATCACTTCACAGGTAAAGAAACTTAAAATCCATTATCAAAGGCAGTTCAACATCTCAAGATAACTTGTATTATGTACAAAACTATTTTCATGGGGTCCACTTCCCATAAAACCTGTCTCTCTCTTTTTAAAAATTACTTTGTTTATTTAGAAACGGCCACCTGTAAGTCAGATCACTTTCTTTTTTCTTGATAAAATACAATTTCATTTCTCATACTTTTTTTTTTTTTTACTTAAAACACATCTTATTTTCCTTAAGCAACTATGAACTGTCCTTTATATTAGCATTCTGTAGATTGGTGAACATATATACCAATGATAATTTCTAAAAACATTTGCTTTCTTATAGAGAACATCTCAGGATGGCACCAAGCATATTTATTAATAGTCCAAAATCTCTTTAGCTTCTCTCTAAGATGAAGTTAGCGTTTAGTAATTAATGTTTCAAAATCTTATTTTATTTGGAAATGATCTAGCTATTCAATAAACTTTCACTACTTAGTTTAGCACAACCCTAGAAATTCAAGTTACCCCAATCTGGAGAGACTATTTTAGACAGACATTCCTAAAGTATAATTATTAGTATAATTATTCTTAATTATCTAAAAGCTCTTGTCCCATTTATATATATATTTTAAAGTTTCTTCACTTGAGTTGCTCTCCTTATTGACAAATTTAGCTTACATTAAACCTAGGCATAATAAAAGTATTACACAATGTTGATGACTCAAGACATGTCTTAATTAGATTAGCAAACAAGCATTAATACTAGATATTTAATATTGAACATTTCCCAGTTCACATGAACCTGAAATTCATTTAGGTTAATTTCTCTTGTAATTGTTTGATTCGTAAGTGCTTACTTTTCTTTAAGCCAATTGAATAGAGCTCATTTACAGATTAACCTCATATTATCCAAAAACAAAGACACACATTGAGACATAGATAAATCTAGACAGACAGAGATCTCATAGTTTTCCATTTGAGATTTAAAATGTCTCTGACTCTTTTCTCTTTCCTTTCATTTTTTCTTGGCTTGAAATTCTAATTTGCCCAAGGCTGAGGTCTCAGACAAATTGGACTCTGTATTTCAAGGACGTGGCAGAGGTTGCGTGCTGTGCTAAATCGTTCCAGTTATCTCCAACTCTTTGGGACTGCATGGACTGTAGCCCTCCAGGCTCCTCTGTCCGTGGGATCGTCCAGGGAATCTTCCCAACCCAGGGATCGAACCAGGTCTCCCGCATTGCAGGCAGATTCTCACCAGGGAAGCCCTGGCAAAGGTTGACTTCAAGCTTTTTCCTAGGCCGGCCTTTTTAACAAGCTAGCTGTTTTTAATTGCATATGTAAGAAGAACCGGTTTTGCAGTTTCAAAGGAAAACAAAATTTCATTTTAACCAGTTTTCTCTGGAGTCTAAAGAATATCATGGCCATCTTGTGTCAAAAAAGTCATCTTTCCTTTCTCTAGTCATAGTTTCATAGCTAAAATACAGACCAAATAGTACTCAAATTGACTATAATAACAGGGGCAGAAACAAACTTGCTAGAATTGGGAAGGAGTGGGAGAAGCTAGTTTTCCCCTCTCCTCTAAGGGCTTCCCTGGTAGCCCAGCCGGTAAAGAATCTGCCTGCTACGTGGGAGACCTAGGTTCAATCCCTGAATTGGGAAGATCCCCTGGAGAAGGGAATGGCTGCCCACTCCACTATTCTGGCCTGGAGAATTCCATGAACTGTGTAGTCCATGCGGTCCCAAAGAGCTGGACACAACTGAGCGACTTTCATTCACTTTCACTTCCTGAGAGATAGGGGAAGTTAGAAAGGGGTTAGCTGATGGAGAAGGAGACAGAGCCAGATGGGGATGGGGTGTAAGGCAGCAACAGGACAAAGAAAGGAGAGAGAAGCTGTGGACCGACTCAAAGGAGAGCTGACTTAAAAAGTGAAGATTTGATCAACTAAAATATAACTTTTGCATTGTAACATGGACTATCATCCTCACAAATCGCATAATTCTTTTTCCAACTCTAACTTTTCTCCAGACAATTTTCAGTTAGCTTTATGTGCCTTACTGTAGGCAGAGAGGAGGATCCAGCCTCTCACCTAGCACAGCACATTCTTAACCTTTTTCAATCAGCACAAGCCACAAACATTTAATAACTTTTAAAGGTTCAACCTGCTTTAATTCAAAGTTCCAATTCTTACACAATTCAATGAATGCTATTCATTATTAGCTAAAGAGCAATAAAGTGAATCTTCCCATTTGGGAATAAAAACTTAATCAACCTTCATCTCATCCTTCTTAAAGAGTGGCATTTTGTCTCACAGATCCTGCTCACAGCGCCAATTAATGCTTTGCTGAAAGTTTTCGCTTTCACCTCAGGTTCAAAGGATTTGTTAACAAAATAAGCCACTCGTTATATACAAATAAATAATACAAACATTTATTAGAGAATTATCTAGCTTACTTTCAATATATTAAAAGAAAAGAGAAATAGAAAGAACAGAGCATATCTCACCAAATTGGGTTTTGACCAACATCCAGACTTAAACAGCACTGGGAAGTCCCGAGTCACAGCACATCTGGGGTCCCAGTTGAGAAAGGGTCCTAGGCAGTGTGTCTGCTCAGTGGGTGAGACTTCCCAAGCTGAAAAATTCTTAGAGATGGGAATACCAGACCACCTTACCTGCCTACTGAGAAATCTTTATGCAGGTCAAGAAGCAACAGTTAGATCCAGACATGGAATAATGGACTGGTTCCAAATTGGGAAAGGAGTACATCAAAGCTGTATATTGTCACTCTACTTATTTAACTTATTTTTCTTTAGAGGAAAAAACACATTACTCACTCTCTGGCATATTTGTTTATTGTTTTCCTTTTTCATTAGAATATCAGCTTCTTGATGGCAGGGCTTTATGTCTGATATGTTCACTGCTGCATCCCCAAGCTCGCACACAGCAGGTATTCAATAAATGTTTTTTTGAATGAGTGAACAAAGCAGGAGGGTATAAGGAGTAATGGTTCCCATGGGACCTGAAGAAGCTATGTCCGCCCCAAGTCATTCACATTAGCACTCACACACATGCATGCTTGCAGACATGCCCCATATTGTGTCTGCAATTCAAAAAGTTTGGGCTGCCAGTTTCCATCTTGTGAAGATTAAAAAAATTGACTGAAGTATAGGATAGATACCATTTGACACTTTACTATGTATGTTTTAAGAGTCTTCATAGTGTCAGCACCTCTGTAGCCAAAAGCCATGGGCACAGACTTGTCCTTAGTCAAGCAAGTTGGTAGTGAGGAGAATGCCCAGCATGGGGGGCTATGAGTTCTCTCAGTAAAAGAAAAGATGTATCATAGAATTTGGGCTTGTGTTAGGTGGTTTGGGAACAGTTTAAGGAAGTGATGTTTTACTCTAGATTCAATATTATCCAGAAGTGGGGGTGTAAGTGTATAATTGGGTATACTGGAAGAAACACAAGCTGGAATCAAGATTGCCAGGAGAAATATCAATAACCTCAGATATGCAGATGACACCACCCTTATGGCAGAAAGTGAAGAGGAGCTAAAAAGCCTCTTGATGAAAGTGAAAGAGGAGAGCGAAAAAGGTGG
>SJYT01075844.1:240480-253124 GCA_006410635.1 Cephalophus harveyi
CTAGTCAAGGCTGTGGTTTTTCCAGTAGTCATATATGGATGTGAGAGTTGGACTATGAAGAAGACTGAGCACCGAAGAATTGATGCTTTGGAACTGTGGTGTTGGAGAAGACTCTTGTGAGTCCCTTGGACTGCAAGGAGATCCAACTAGTCCATTCTGAAGGAGATCAGCCCTGGGATTTCTTTGGAGGGAATGATGCTGAAGCCGAAACTCCAGTACTTTGGCCACCTCATGCGAAGAGTTGACTCATTGGAAAAGACTCTGATGTCTGGGAGGGATTAGGGGCAGGAGGAGAAGAGGACGACAGAGGATGAGATGGCTGGATGGCATCACTGACTCAATGGACATGAGTCTGAGTGAACTCCGGGAGTTGGTGATGGACAGGGAGGCCTGGCATGCTGCGATTCACGGGGTCGCAAAGAGTCGGACACGACTGAGTGACTGAACTGAACTGAACACGTATATGTGGAATTTAGAAAGATGGTAACAATAGCCCTGTATGTGAGACAGCAAAAGAGACACACATGTAAAGAACAGTCTTTTGGACTCTGTGGGAGAGGGCAAGGGTGGGATGATTTGGGAGAATGGCATTGAAACATGTATATTATCATATGTGAAATGAATCGCCAGTCCAGGTTCAACTCATGATACAGGATGCTTGGGGCTGGTGCACTGGGATGACCCAGAGAGATGGGATGGGGAGGGATGTGGGAAGGTGGTTCAAGATGGGGAACACGAGTACACCCGTGGTGGATTCATGTCAATGTATGGCAAAACTAATACAATATTGTAAAGTAATTAGCCTCCAATTAAAGTAAATAAATTTATATTAAAAAAGAATAAAAAAAGAAAAAATATAAAACTAATTACTGTCACTAAGAAATAGAACAATAATTAACTGATTGTATCATATCCATTCAGTGTGATATGACATTAAAAATGAAGAACATACTTATTAAATTAAGGACATTGCTTATTAAATTAAGATTTGATGACAGTGGTGTAAAACCAAGACACTATTTGTTTCCAAAAAAAAAAAAACTATAAAGAAATACAGGGGAAAAAAAAGACATTCCTGATTAAACAGTCAGCTGCTGTTGGAAAATTTGAAAGCTGTTTGGTTTTTCCATAACACTCCTTGTAGTGTATGCATTGACCACAGGACGGAGCAACTAGATTTTTCTTCACTACTGCAAAGTGAATTCCTCTCCAAATATAGAGGTATGTCTTTATTGTGTAACATTCTTCCACCCAAGCTACTTCTCAATTACTCTTCAGGAATAAATTGTTTGTAGAGTAAAAATGCTCAAAAGAACCTACTCAACTTGATAAACTGTTTTCTGTTTTTAAATGAAACTACATAAGAGATTGGATTTTCCTCCTGGTTAACTTTCAGTTACTTGGGAATGAGAGAAAATGAAAAATGAAAGAAGGAGAGATTGGAAATATTTCAGAGATTGACTGTCAGATGCTCAAGCAATTCCTTTCTGCCGGGCTGAAAAGAAAAGAAATCCTCCCTAGCTGAGGACATGTGCTTTTTAAATAGAAGAAGGAGTTTTGCCACGTGTTTGGGCCACTGTTTTGCTTTAAAAGTTCATTATCTTGTGGGCATTTGTTTGTAATTGTCTCAGAAGACTGCATGTGAATATGAAGTGGGTAGCTTTCCTACTCTTTGTATTTAAGGGAGCACAAGAAAATGATTTGCCTGGTTAGCTTCTTGCTGCATCTTCCTCTCTTTGGTGCGTTCCTCTTTGCTTCTGTTCTATTTGAGGTACCCAACTTTAACTTTCACCCTACTCTGTCTTACTTCCTAATTGTGTGTGTGTGTCTGTGTGTGTGTGTGTACATGGTTTAACTTTTTTTTTTTCCTGTAGGATTTCCACTATTATTAGTTCTGATTTCCTTATATTGATAATATGCATAATTTTATTTTTCCATATCACAGCTCTTAGAAAGTCCTGTTTCCCATTTTCCTTTGTGTCTAGTTAGTGAAACAAAGGTGAAAGGAGATTCCAGAAAAAGGAATATTAGAGGTAAAAAGAACTGGAGGTCAGCTGCTATAGATGTTTTGCTTTATAGATGAGTTAGCTGAGATCCAAAGGGTGATATGTTTCCCAGGATCACACATTACCTAAGTGACATTAAATCCTCTTTCCAAATCATCACTTATATCTGTGTTAGCATATTTGTTGTTGTTGTTCCTATCCAGAGAGGCAATTGATGGAGTTATTCAAGTAAAGAATAGCACCAGTGGTTCAGGCTTCTTTTCCACTGACACATTTGAAGACATTTAATTTCCTGTTGGGTTAACAGTACTGCTACACAAGAGGCAGGTTATCAAAGGAGGTGCTGGTCATACCAGAATAGTAGAAACAAAGGACATTTCTTAGTTTGCTATTGCTGATACAGGAAGCTTCAAGTCTGGGTTTCTCAGATTTGTCATAGATATGTGTGTCGCATATATATGACTGTGTATATGTCACATATATGCACATATATATGACTGCGTATATGTCACATATATGCAGTCAACAGCATTACTCAGTGAAGCTCCAGATGTCTTTGTCAAGGGCTTGTCTTATGGTAGACCTGATGAGTCCTGAATTTCAATTGGTTTAACAAAATGTGCTCTAATTTATCTCAACAGCAATGAGAGGTTATTTTGTTAATAAATATTTGTGATGTAAAAAAATTAGATAAGCTAATAGAACTTGCTGATTTATTAATAAATCCATAGGAAGAAAGGTGTTGCCTTAGGCTAACTCATCGTTCAAAAGTGTGGCTACTTCTCTTTTAGAGCACGATTTTGATTGCCATCTCTAGTCTATTTCATTTTATTTAATGAAAGACTGGTTACCAATTAACTGGTAATATTTTATGTTAAACATACCAATTCCTGACACATCCAACCAAGAATTGAAATATACCCCAAAATTCAAATAAGGAAACACAGACCCAAACAGAGAAATCAATGTTATCATGCTCATCCATGTGAGTTTTAGTTTTATATTATCAACAAGAGTAGGGACAATGAGACTTCCATAGTGATACTAATTGCTGTCATCAAGGCTTTAATGAGCAAAACAAAAAATAAAAGCATTTTCATAAATCATTTATTTCTTTCTGAGAAGTTTTATTTGTATTGCTTTTGAAATGTTTTGGAAGTATATTACTACAACATATTAACTAATTGGTTTAGAAGAGAATGATTATTACGTATACCAGTCAAGGTCCAAATAAGAAAACACACCTCTCCAGGTCTTTCAGAAAGAGGGGATTAATTAAATCCAGGGAACAGTTACTGGAACCTGGTTATCTATATATTTTTTTAATAGAGAGGTGAGCTGAGACACCAAAAGCAGAAGGTGAAGCAATCTGGAGTTAAGAGCAGCAAGACAGCTCTACCACCCCAAAGCTGGAAGGATAAGATAAAAAGGGGTGGTATGCCAGAATCCAGAAGCTAGGTCTTCCTATGGAAGTTAGAAGCATGGGGACAGGTGGAAGGCTGTGTAATGAAAGTTGGAGTCAGCAGGCTATGTGACCCCTGCCAAAGATGTCACCAGGAGTAGAGAGAGATGAAAGACAGAAATAGCCTGGATTTTATTTTGTACCTGCCTTCCAGTCTTTTGTTATACTTCTCAAAGGCTATGCCTACTTGGCAGTTAGAGGGCAAGCTGCTGCTGGTGCTGCTAAATTGCTTCAGTCGTGTCCGACTCTGTGCGACCCTATGGACAGCAGCCCACCAGGCTCCTCTGTCCCTGGGATTCTCCAGGCAAGAATACTGGAGTGGTTGGCATTTCCTTCTCCAATGCATGCATGCATGCAAAGTCTCTTCAGTCATGTCTGACTCTGTGCGACCCTATGGACAGCAGCCCACCAGGCTCCTCTGTCCAGAGGAGGCAAGAATACTGGAGTGGGTTGCCATTTATTTCCTTCTCCACAGAGGGCAAGAGAAAGACAAATAAATGTAGTTCCCTGTGATATTGAGAAGATCAGGGGTGGAGAAAGCTTGCGTAATGATTATTCACTGATAATAAAATAAGAACACCTTGAGATATTCAGAAAGAAAATATTTATCTTTTACTGAAAGAAACAAAGGATGACAGAGAACTTCCTCTCAACTAATTTAACAAGAGAGAACTCAAATTACAATCCACACGTCACTGTTATTTTTTCAAAATACAAGGAAGTGGAATAAAATAACTCTCAGCTTTAATTTGTGTTAAAAGCTCTTTACCCAAATGACTTAGCCTTGCTTTCATTATGGTGCTAATGAATACCAAATATTTGTACAGATAATAACTATGTTCCTGTATTCATGTTAATGGTTAAGAGGTTAGCTTTAATCATTAACACGTATAACCTATGTAGAGTATGTCAGCCAAGTGATAATATTGGCCATAATTTAGTCATATGTCAACACAACTCCCATTATTTTAGCCATAACTGTTATGGGTGTTTCTTTTATTTACTTAGGCAAAGATCTAGCCGTGGAAACTTGGAGACAACTTTATTTTCAATCAATCAGCAACTATTTCCCTCGTTGTCTATGTGACTACAAATATGTTAAGTATTTTAGGAGGAGTAAGACAAAGGACAGCCTTGGTTTCCATTCTTAAGAGACAGTGACAACAAAAACCACTAAATTAAAGTGCTTACTCATACTGACCACGAGAAGGCATAAGACTAAATGTGATACAGTGGGCTCAAGACCACAGTCTTCCGAGTTTGAAAATCTTGGCTTTACTTCTTTCTAGTTGTGCAAAGCTTTGAAAAGTGTTTCTGAGCCTTGGTTTACAGTACAAAGAGGGATAATGTTACCTACCACATGGGGTTGCTATGAGAAATGACTATACATGTAAACAGCACAGGCTACAGCATGTAAAATGCTCCATAAATGATGGTTACTATTAGTCATTTTAATAATAATAATCATGGCAGGAATAAATGGGCAAGACTTAAAGGGGATTAGAACTGAGCTTTGAGGAATCAGAAGAATGAATAGGTTAAGGAGGACAGTATTCCAGAAAGCACAAATAGCTTTGGGAAAGGCATATAGAGAGGAAAGAACATGTCTGGAAAGATATATAAATAAGGCTAGTGGATGAGGAGAAAACTAATAAGCAAAGGAAGAATATCAGATCATGAAGATGTCAAAAGTAAGGCACTGATAGGGTTCAACCTCTTTTCTAAACACAGGATGCAAGTAAGGAAGTTGAATTTTGTAAAGATTTTTCTAAATTGAGGTATGGTTCACATAGTATAAAATATGCAGATCACAAATGCTTGGTTTTAACAATTGTATAAACTTCTGTAAATACCAAAGAAAATCATATTATAGACCATTTGCAGCACACCAGAAATGTCTCTCCTGCACCTTTTCAATCATTTCTCCCTTCCCCCACCATGATTTCTGTATCTGTCACTATTTAATGACTTTTATCTGTTCTTGGAATCCATATAAATGGAATTATTTGGGAATCAGTCTTCCATTCCTGGCTTTTAAAATTTAACATGTTTTCGAAAGTCATGATTTGCTGAATGCTATATCATATTTATCTGCATTTTAAAATTGTTCATAATATGTCCTTATTATCATTTTAGTGTTTTTATTCCTGATGTTAAATTTTATTTCCTCTATTTTTCCTGACTATTCAACTTGATTAATCTTTTCAGAGAATCACACTTTATTGATTGTCTTGATATTTTGTTCATTTTCTGTTTCAGTTGTTTCCACCTAGTTTTGAATTTTTCTTTTACATTGCATATAATTTGCTCTTCTTTTTTGATTGGAGTTTAGTTTATTTACATTATTATATTAATTTCAGATGTTCAGCATAGTTATTGAGTATTTTTATAAGTTATATTCCATTACAAGTTATTATATCAAGTATAATTTCCTATGCTATTAGAAAGATCATTCTTGCTTATCTATTTTATACATAGTATTTTGTATCTCTTAATCTCATACCCTTAACTGGCCCTTTCCCCTTATTCTCCTCTTTTGTAACCACTAGTTTGATTTCTGTATCTGTGGGTCTGTTTCTGTTTTGCATATATATCTATTTGTATTATTTTTAGGCTCCACATGTAGGTGATATCATACAGTATTTGTTTTTGTCTAATTTATTTCACTAAGTATAATATTCCCTAAGTCCATCAATGGTGCTCATGTAGCAGAATTAAATTCTTTTTTATGACTGAGTAATATTCCATTGTAAATACACATCTTCTTATTCATTCATTGATAGGTATTTGGGTTGCTTCCATATCTAGGCTGTTGTAAATAGTACTGCTATTAACATTGGGGAGCATATATCTTTTCAAATGAATGTTTTTGTTTTCAGATAGATACCCAGGAATGGAACTGATGAATCATGTGATAGCTCTATTTTTGGTTTTTTGAGGACCCTCCATACTGTTTTCCAATGTGGCTGCACCAGTTTACCGTCCTACCATTAGTGTATGAAGGTTCCCTTTTCTAAACATCCTTTCCAACATTTGATATTTATAGGCTTTTTAATGATGGTCATTCTGACTGGTATGAAGTAGTATCAAAATATGCTACAGAAAACATAAAAGAATAAGAAATCACAACCGTATTGAATTTATCTAAGAATTCAGTTTGGTTTAACGTTATAAAATCAATTAGTGTAATTTACTACATTAAGAATTTAAAGAATACTGACTATATTTTCACGTCAATACATGCAGACAAATTCAATATTCATATAAGATAGCAATGTTGGTAACCTGAGGGAAAAAAAGCAAAATTTCTTAATTTGATAGGGAAGGAAATCCAAAGAAGAGGGGATGCATGTGTACATATGACTAATTCACTTTGCTGTACAGCAGAAAACAACACAACATTTTAAAACAACTACAGTTCAATAAAAATTTAAAAAAACTATAGCAACATTATACTTAATAGCAAAATGAAGTTTTTGCTTTGAATTGGCAATAAGAACAGAAATCTTGCATTCGTTATGTCTATTAAACATTGTATGGGATGTCTTTAGAAAAGCGAAAGAAATCATAAGGAATGGAAGACAAGAAGCAAAATTATTAGTATTCACTAATGATATGATTGTACATAAGGCATTCTAAATATATTTTTAGATAAATTATTATAATTTAATTTCATGAAAAACAGATGATCACAGTAAGAACAGTGAATCTTGGGACATTGTAACTTGCCCCATTCCCAAAAGCAATGGACTTTTTTGAACTAGATATAAAAATTATTATTAATTTTTAATAAAATGATATGCTTCAGTGACAGACATGTAGGACAATGGACAGAACCAGTATCCCAGAAAAAAAAAATCATGTATAAACAGACACTTAAGATATGAGAGACATGACATAACAGATAAATGGAGAAATACAGATTTTTTTCAACCAAAAGTGCTGGTACAATTGGAATCCACACTGAAAAAAAAATTGGACTACCTCTACCTCCAAAATTCTCAGATATAGTAAAGATTGACCTGTTAATGGTAAAAGTGCTATTTTGAAGACATTAATATTGGAAAATACTTTTGTAATTTTTGAAGTAGTGAAGAACTTCTTTATTTTTTAAAAAAATTTATTTTAATTGGAGGCTAATTACTTTACAATATTGTAGTCTTTTTTGCCAAACATCAGCATGAATCAGCCACAGGTGCACATGTGTTCCCCATCCAGAACCCCCATCCCATCACCCAGGGTCATCCCAGTGCACCAGCCCTGAGCACCGTGTCTTATGCATTGAACCTGGACCGGCGATGTGCTTCACATATGATAATATGCAATTCAATGCTACCCTCTCAAATCATCCCACCCTCACCTTCTCCCACAGAGTCCAAAAGACTGTTCTTTACATCTGTGTCTCTTTTGCTGTCTCACATACAGGGTTATCGTTACCATCTTTCTAAATTCCATATATATGCGTTAGTATACTGTATTGATGTTTATCTTTCTGACTTACTTCACTCTGTATAATAGGCTCCAGTTTCATCCACCTCATTAGAACTGATTCAAATGTATTCTTTTTAATGGCTGAGTAATACTCCATTGTGTATATGTACCACAGCTTTCTTATCCATTTGTCTGCTGATGGACATCTAGGTTGCTTCCATGTCCTGGCTATTATAAACAGTGCTGCGATGAATATTGGGGTACGTGTGTCTCTTTCAATTCTGGTTTCCTCAGTGTGTATGCCCAGCAGTGGGATTGCTAGGTCGTATGGCAGCTGTATTTCCAGTTTTTTAAGGAATCTCCACACTGTTCTCCACAGTGGCTGTATACTAGTTTGTATTCCCACCAACAGTGTAAGAGGGTTCCCTTTTCTCCACACCCTCTCCAGCATTTATTGTTTGCAGACTTTTTGCTAGCAGTCATTCTGACTGGCGTGAAATGGTACCTCATTGTGGTTTTGACTTGCATTTCTCTGATAATGAGTGATCTTTGTTGAGCATCTTTTCATGTGTTTGTTAGCCATCTGTATGTCTTCTTTGGAGAAATATCTGTTTAGTTCTTTGGCCCATTTTTTGATTGGGTCGTTTATTTTTCTGGAATTGACCTGCAGGAGCTGCTTGTGTATTTTTGAGATTAATTCTTTGTCAGTTCCTTCATTTGCTATTATTTTCTCCTATTCTGAAGGCTGTCTTTTCACCTTGCTTATAGTTTCCTTCATTGTGCAAAAGCTTTTAATTTTAATTAGGTCCCATTTGTTTATTTTTGCTTTTATTTTCATTACTTTGGGAGGTGGATCATAGAGGATCCTGCTATGGTTTATGTCAGAGAGTGTTTTGCCTGTGTTTTCCTCTAGGAGTTTTATAGTTTCTGGTCTTACATTTAGATCTTTAATCCATTTTGAGTTTACTTTTGTGTATGGTGTTAGAAAGTGTTCTAGTTTCATTATTTTATAAGTGGTTGACCTGTTTTCCCAGCACCACTTGTTAAAGAGATTGTCTTTTATCCATTGTATATTCTTTTCTCTTTTGTCAAAGATGAAGTGTCCATAGATGTGTGGATTTATCTCTGGGCTTTTTATTTTGTTCCATTGATCTCTGTTTCTGCCTTTGTGCCAGTACCATACTGTCTTGATGACTATGGCTTTGTAGTAGAGCCTGAAGTCAGGCAGGTTGATTCCTCCAGTTCCATTCTTGTTTCTCAAGGTTGCTTTGGCTATTCGAGGTTTTTTGTATTTCCATACAAATTGTGAAATTATTTGTTCTAGTTCTTTGAAAAATACCATTGGTAGCTTGATAGGGACTGCACTGAATCTATAAATTGCTTTGGGTAATATACTCATTTTCACTATATTGATTCTTCTGATCCATGAACAAGGTATATTTCTCCATCTATTTGTGTCATCTTTGATTTCTTTCATCAGTGTTCTATAGTATCTATATAGAGGTCTTTGTTTCTTTAGGTAGGTTTGTTCCTAAGTATTCTATTCTTTTCGTTGTAATTGTGAATGGAATTGTTTCCTTAATTTCTCTTTCTGTTTTCTCATTGTTAGTGTATAGGAATACAAGGGAGTTCTGTATGTTAATTTTACATCCTGCAAATTTACTATATTCATTGATTAGCTCTAGTAAATTTCTGGTGGAGTCTTTAGGGTTTTCTATGTAGAGGATCATGTCATATGCAAACAGAGAGACTTTTGCTTCTTCTTTTCCAATCTGGATTCCTTTTATTTCTTTTTCTGCTCTGATTGCTGTGGCTAAAACTTCCAAAATTATGTTGAATAGAAGTGGTGAGACTGGGCACCTTTGTCTTGTTCCTGACTTTTGGGGAAATGCTTTCAATTTTTCACCATTGAGGATGTTTGCTGTGGGTTTATCATATATGGCTTTTATTATGTTGAGATTCAGTTCAGTTCTGAAGTTCAGTTGCTCAGAGGTGTCCGACTTACTGCAACCCCACGAATCGCAGCTCGCCAGGCTTCCCTGTCCATCACCAACTCCCGGAGTTCACTCAGACTCACGTCCATCGAGTCAGTGATGCTATCCAGCACTCTCATCCTCTGTCGTCCCCTTCTCCTCCTGCCCTCAATCCCTCCCAGCATCAGAGTCTTTTCCAATGAGTCAACTCTTTGCATGAGGTGGCCAAAGTACTAGAAGGAATCAGTTTGCTAGTATTTTGTTGAGAATTTTTGCTTATATATTCATAAGGAATATTGGTCTGTAACTTTCTTTTGTTATGATGCCTTTTTTTGGCTTTGGTATTATCAAATGAATAAGTTATTTGTTCCTACTCTTAAATTTTGGAAGTGTTTGAGAAGGATTGGGTCATTTCTTATTTAAATATTTGGTGAGAATTACATGTGAAGAAGCAATCTGGTCCAGTTCTTTTTTTTTATTTTTGATTGCTGATTTAATCTCTTGTTAAAGAACTATTGAGCTTTTCTGTTTCTTCTTGAGTCAGTTTAGGTAATTTTTGTGGTTTTAGAAATATGTCCATCTCATCCAGGATACCTAATTTGGTACAACTGTTCATGGGTTTTTCTTAACAATCCTTTTTGTTTTGTAAGGTTGTAAATAACATTCCTCCTATTTTCATTTCTGGTTTTAGTTATATGTGTCATCTCTCTTTTCTTTGACAGTCTAACTTAAATGTTTGTCTTTTGTTGATCTTTCAAAGAACCAACTATTTTAAAAAAATCTGTATTTATTTTATTCTCTTTTTCATTCTTTTCTGTTCATCTTTATTATTCTCTTCCTTCTGCTAGCATTAGTTTTAAATTATTCTACTTTTTCTAGTTTATTAGGGTATAAATTTATCTACGATAGATCCTTCTTTTTTCATGACTGAGTGACTAAGCACAGCACATTTTCAAGATATGTGTGCCTTTGGCATTTACAGCTATGGCTTTCCCTCTGAATGCTGCCCTTGCTGCATCCTATAACTTTTGGTGTATTGTGTTCTCATGTTTATTTTTCTTTTAGTATGATCAAATACCTCTTGTGATTTCTTCTTTGACCATTGATTGTTTGCTGCTGCTGCTGCTAAGTCGCTTCAGTCGTGTCTGACTCTGTGTGACCCCATAGATGGCAGCCCACCAGGCTCCCCCATTTGTTTAAAAAAAAAAATCTTAAAGAAATACAGGAAAAATATTTAAGTCATTTCCTTAATAGAATGGCATTATGGATGTTTTTTTAAATTTCTCCTATTTCTCTGATTTTAAAATTTCTTCTGTAATGAATACATATGGTTTATCAAACAGGAAACAAATTTAATACATTTTGTGTTTTTAATTGTCTGATTCATGCATTCACAGAAGAAATCAAAGTAACAAAAATCTAAATAATTGTATAGCACACACACAAACTCAAATCACCCTGTCCCTTCCTCTGGTTTGGAATTGCGACTCTGTGAGAATAGTCCATGGAGATCAATGTCTTCCACTTCAAAGGTGACTTCAAGATAAACCAATGATGCTAGCTGAGACATCAGAGTGACCAAACAACAGGATAATTTAAATGAGATTTACCATGCCTGAATNCACCCTGTCCCTTCCTCTGGTTTGGAATTGCGACTCTGTGAGAATAGTCCATGGAGATCAATGTCTTCCACTTCAAAGGTGACTTCAAGATAAACCAATGATGCTAGCTGAGACATCAGAGTGACCAAACAACAGGATAATTTAAATGAGATTTACCATGCCTGAATTTTACAAAATAAGCTTATGCATTTAATGACATTTTCACTTCTTTTTAAAACTTAAAATACATATAGGAAAACTCTTTGTCTTCAAAAATTTCCAATTAGAAAAAGTCCTGGATTGGAGAACTTGTGTAATAAATTCTCATCATGCAATCTGTGTTTTATATCCTAGTTACCATGGCGGGGGAGGGTACATTATATACATTGTATGGTTAAGAATTAAAATTATTTCCAGAAGTGTTCAATTTACTGTGGATTCAGTCTGAAATACTAGAAAGTTTGGTCATTAAAAAAAAAAAAGGCATAGAACATAAATGATTCTACGAAATGCTCTAGTATAATTTTGGATGTAGGGGGCTGGGCCGCTCAGCATGCCAGATCTTAGTTTGGTGACCAGGGATTGAACCCCTGCAGTGGATGCAGGGTTGCCCTAAACATTGGACAGCCCTGGAATTCCCTAATTTGAAATTTAGGGAAGAGCTAGAATTTTTTTTTAATTCATTGAGTCTGAGGATGAATATACTTGAAACCAACACCACCATCAAAGACAGTTTCCTTCCACAGTTCTTCATCTCATTATTGTGTGTTTGTGTTAAGAACACAACATAAGATCTACCTTCTCAGCAAATGTTAAGTATAGGATGAAGCATTGTTCAGTTCAGTTCAGTCGCTCAGTCGTGTCCGACTCTTTGCGACCCCATGAATCGCAGCACGCCAGGCCTCCCTGTTCATCACCATCTCTCGGAGTTCACTCAGACTCACATCCATCGAGTCAGTGATGCCATCCAGCCATCTCATCCTCGGTCGTCCCCTTCTTCTCCTGCCCCCAATCCCTCCCAGCATCAGAGTCTTTTCCAATGAGTCAACTCTTCGTATGAGGTGGCCAAAGTACTGGAGTTTCAGCTTTGGCATCATTCCTTCCAAAGAAATACCAGGGTTGATCTCCTTCAGAATGGACTGGTTGGATCTCCTTGCAGTCCAAGGGACTC
>SJYT01075844.1:253732-269260 GCA_006410635.1 Cephalophus harveyi
GGCAATCTTGATTCCAGCTTGTGTTTCTTCCAGTCCAGCGTTTCTCATGATGTACTCTGCATAGAAGTTAAATAAGCAGGGTGACAATATACAGCCTTGACGGACTCCTTTTCCTATTTGGAACCAGTCTGTTGTTCCATGTCCAGTCCTAACTGTTGCTTCCTGACCTGCATACAGATTTCTCAAGAGGCAGGTTAGGTGGTCTGGTATTCCCATCTCTTCCAGAATTTTCCACAGTTTATTGTGATCCACACAGTCAAAGGCTTTGGCATAGTCGATAAAGCAGAAGTAGATGTTTTTCTGGAACTCTCTTGCTTTTTCCATGATCCAGCAGATGTTGGCAATTTGATCTCTGGTTCCTCTGCCTTTTCTAAAGCCAGCTTGAAGCATTGTTAGTCCCATTGTTAATCCCAGGTTTACCTTGCATGACTTAAACTTTGTACCTATGGATCCACCTCTCCAATTCTCCATCTCCTGGTAACCATCATTCTCTGTGCTTCTATGGGGTTGACTCTTTTTTTTGAGGTTGACTCTTTTAGATTCTACATACAAAGAGTATCATGTAGTATTTATGGTTCTGTGATTAGCTTATTTCATTTAGCATAATACTCTCAGGGTATAGCCACATTGTCACAAATGGCAGGATTTTCTTTTTTATTAAAGCTGAACAACATTTCTTTGTATTAATATGCATATACTCTGTCTTCTTCACCCAATATCCATCAGTGGAAACTTAGTTTATTTCTACATCTTGGCTATTATAATTCTGCAACGAACATGGAGGTGTAGGTATTTCTTCAAGATCCTGATTTCAATTCATTTAGATAAATACCTATAACTGGGATTGCTGGATTATATGGTAGTTCTATTTTTAATTTTTTGAGGTACCTTTATAGTGTTTTCCATAGTGGCTGTAAAAACTAGAAATTCTTTCCATAAGATCTCTTTTCTTGTTTTTAAATTTATTTATTTATTAATTGAAGGATAAATGCTTTTCAGAATGGTGTTGGTTTCTGCTAAACATCAGCACGAATCAGCCATAGGTACACATATGTCCCCTGTACTTGATTTCTTCTTATTGCTGAATCCTTAATCCTGTTGTACAGGTAGACCACTCTATTTATCCATTGCTGGGGGCCAGTGTGAGGAACTCCGCCCATGGCAAAGGTAATGAGGAAGGAGGCTTGGCATACGCAAAGGCGTGATCAAGCCTCAGGAAACCCCCTGTTCCCGAGCATCTACCCCAAAACCAGAGTCTGTTTTATGCTCTCACCTACACCTCTGACTTTACGGGGGGCTCTCCCCCATAATCATTTCTCTTGGAGAAGGAGTTAACTTGCAGCTCCAAGTTAATAAAAATTCCTGGGCGTGACAAGAGTCTTTCAACTTATGAACCCTGAAGGTTATCTAGCCTGCCTGTATAGGTTTGTCCGGCCACATGTGATTGTTTACAGCCCCCCAACCATGAGAGGCACAAGATGTTTTAGACTTACTAAAGGCAAATTCTTTTGGGAAGTAGGAAATTATTAGTATAGTGGGTTGGTTAGGAATTATATTGGTGAAGGGTTTTTTCATTTGTTGTGCCAATAATTGCTGCTAATTCCCTGCCCTGGGTGTGACAAGGGTGTCTCAGGTCAAACCTCTCTGCTGACAGACTAGCTTGTGTGACAACCTCTCAACCATAAACAGCACAGAGAGTTTGGAGTATTAGCATAGGGCTTTTCTTCTTGTTGAATAAATGATTGCCGCCAGGCCTCCATATCCTTAGGCACCTGGGAATATATTAATCAATGTATTTGAAATATAGAAAAGGAAATATAGTAGTTTTTGATGTTAGCAATACTAGACTTTTTGAGTTAGTGAATTTTCTCTTTTGTTATAGACCACTGTACTTTGTTATAAATCACTGTGTCCTTGCTATTAAAAATGTAACTTTATCACTATCTTAAGACTAAACAGATCTTAAGGGGAATATTGGTGAAAGGATTTTTATTTGTTGGACTGATGTTTGCTGCTAAATCTCCATATTCCCTGCCTTTATAATAAATATAACTAGCATGTAGGAGAAATAAGTATTAACCTTAAGCATATAGCAGAAATAAGTATTAACCTTTAAGATTAATCATGTTAACCTTGGGTTAAATAAATTCCTTTCTTGATTGTAACTCACTACACCCTCATCCTATAGGAATGCAGCTTTATTTGGAGGGTGGTGCCTGGTTTAAGAAAAAACACCCTTGGAAAAAATAAGTTTTTTGGTTATCAGAAAGAAAGGGTCATAAATGTCAGCAAGCCTCATGGCTAGAAGATGATGTAAAAACCCCTAAGACCTTTTTTTATACGTTTATGTAAAGCACCTGATTGTGATAAAGGTCAGGACTGCTGACCCTCACGTGACTCTGTATTCATCCCTATATGTAACAAAAGCTATATAAGAAAACCTGAAAAATAAAGAAATGGGATTAGTTCCTGGAAAGACTGACTCCCCCATGTCGTTCTTTCTTGCTCCCCGTTTTTCTGGCTGAATTCCCATCTGGAGCATGGATGCTATTCCATGTGAACCAAGTTATTCAGCCACTTTTTCTCCACTAATTTTCCTACTACACTATCCGTTTCTAATCTCTCTATATATCTGTAATTAAATATGTATTTTCCAAGGACGCCGACTCCGTTCCCACCTTCGAATCACCCTGGATCCACTGGGGCTGGACCCCGGCAATCCATTCATTGGTTGATGGGCATTTGAGTTGTTTCTACCTTTTGGCTATTATAAATAATACTGCTATGAATATTCTTGTGCACGTTTTTGTGTGAGCATGTTTTCATTTCTGTTGGGTAGATGCCTAGATGTAGATTTTGGGGATCATACGGTAAATCCATGTTTAACTTCTGAGGAACTTTCACTTTATAGCTAAAGTGTTCACTTACATGTCTGACTCCTTCAGTGCTATGAGGTCTCTTGGAGGAGAAGTTTCCACCTTGTTCATCCCTGAGATGGTCTCTGCCACCAAACTGATGCTTCGTAAATGCCTCAATAAACATTAATCAATAAAATTACTCTAGCGTAATAAAAGGAAACATTTCTGAGCTCATTTCAGTGGGCTGTTCATAAGAAGGTACCCACACAGGGATCTGAAATGTCGAAGTTTATGTATCTCTGGGTTCAGGGTCTTTCTCAAGCAGCAGACATGAATTCTATGGTATGTTTGTGGTTGTCTTAGAGGGCACCCAAGATAGCCTTAATGTTCCCCTCAGTTTTAATGAACTTTAGACAAACTTCTTTTTGATTATAAGCCCCTGACATCCCTTTTTAAGAGAACATTTAATTTAGAAAACATGCACTTTTAATTCTTACGCTTCACCTTTGAAATGTATGCATGTCTTCTCTTCCCAGATATTCAAGCCAGGAAGACTTTCTTCAGGGCCAGAGAATCATGTTTTTAAAATAAAAACCCCAAAGGAAATGGCGTTTTCACCTTCTGTGGGAGGGTAAGCACCTGACTTTAGTGGGCACTTAATTCCAATTGTGACAGCCAATTAGCAAACACAGGTGGCCTACAATTCCCTGTATGCATGCATGTGTGCTAGGTCACTTCAGTTGTGTCCAACTCTTTGCAACCCTGTGGACTGTAGACCACCAGGCTCCTCTGTCATGGGATTCTATAGGCAAGAGTACTGGAGTGGGTTGCTATGTCCTCCTCCAGGGGATCTTCCTGATCCAGGGATCAAACCCCCATCCCTTATATCTCCTGCATTGGCAGGCGAGTTCTTTACCACTAGTGCTACCTGGAAAGCCCACAGTTCTCTATAACCCAGCTCTTAAAACCTCTCCAGGTCTACCATATGATCCAGCAATCCCATTCCTGGGTATTTATCCAAAGAAGATAAAATCCCTAATTTGAAAAGATACATGTACCCAATATCATGGAAGCATAATTTATAATAGCCAAGATATGGAAACAGCCTAAGTGCCCATCAACAGATGAATGGGTGAACAAGAGGTGGCATGCATACAGAATGGAATGTTACTTAGCCATAAAAAGAATGAAACTTTGTCATTTGTAACAATGTGGGCAGACCTGGAGGATGTTATGCTTATTGAAATAAGTCAGGCAGAGAAAGACAAGTATTGGATAATTTCACTAAATGTGGAATCTGAAAAATGAAACAAATGAACAAATACAACAAAACAGAAACAGACTCACAGATACAAATTAGTGGTTTCCAGAGGGAGAGGTACTCTTGCCTGGAAAACCCCATGGGCGGAGGAGCCTGGTAGGCTGCAGTCCATAGGATCGCAAAGAGTCAGACAGGACTGAGCGACTTCACTTTCACTTTTCACTTTCCTGCATTGGAGAAGGAAATGGCAACCCACTCCAGTGTTCTTGCCTGGAGAATCCCCGGAACAGAGGAGCCTGGTAAGTTGCCGTCTATGAGCTCACACAGAGTTCGACATGATTGAAGTGACTTAACAGCAGCAGAGGGAGAGGTATAGGGGAGGAGCAAGATAGGGGAAGAGATTAAGAGGTACAGGATATTAGATATAAATAAATACATGACAAGGCTGTAATGTAGAGTGTAAGAAATAGTATTTTATAATAATCATGTATGGAGTATATTAAGTAAGTAAGTAAAGTCACTCAGTCGTGTCCGACTCTTTGTGACCCCATGGACTGTAGCCTAAGGCTCCAGGCAAGAGTACTGGAGTGGGTTACCATTTCCTTCTCCAGGGGATCTTCCCAACCCAGGGATTGAACCTGGGTCTCCCGCATTCCAGGCAGACGCTTTAACCTCTGAACCACCAGGGAAGCCCACATGGAGTATATTAATTAATATAATATTCTAAGTCAACTATACTTCAGTTGGAGAAAAAAAAAACTTCAGCCGTTTGTTTCAGTGGGGTTGAGTTCAGTCTGTCTCCTCTTTTGCAGTAGTCTTGAATAAACTCTTCCTTGCTTTGTCTTGTGCAGTTTTAACTTTGACAAGAACACTACCTCAACATATCACTTGATCCACCAGAGAATGAAGGCATAACTCATCTAAGCAGAAATGATCCTCAGGGATTGGGTCTGTGCAGGTGAGATCACTAGATGTCCAACTGTAAGTGCTATCCTGAACTGAATATAGAAGAGCCCATTGTCAATACCTCATACTAAGAATGTATTATGTTTTTTGATTTCACATCATTTTCAGTGGACTAATTATGCTCCTGAGCACCCCCTCCATGAGGCGGAAGTGAGTTAAGGATTGTACCATAAAGGGGTTTCATGACCCTTGGAACCACGAAATCCTCAGAGCTTAACCCCTCAGAAGCCCCACAGAGCATATAAATGGACACCTCTCCTGCCACCTTCTCAGTGAGAAGGAAACACCATAGACGTGAAAGTGAAGGCTTATTTGTTGGGCAAGAGAGTGACCATTTGCCAAAAAAGAAAAAAAAATTCAATGCATTTGAAAACCTCTAGATCTGTGTTGAACTTCTTTACCAAGTGAAGTCTGAATAGGCTTCTAAACAAACATTAAGAGCAGGAAAGAACCATACCCAGCACTCCTATTTATTCTTCAAAACCAGGCCACGAACCCCATGTAGCAAATAAAGAAACTAGGGTTTGGAGATGATAAGTGACACAGTGGGGAAGTAATGGAGCTGAGATTTCACCTCCAGCCTGTAAGAGGGAGACCCTTAAGGAGAGTCTCTGAGAACAACTGGGGACTGGTTTGCTTTTGATTTTCTTTCTTTGGCTCGCACATTGGTCTGGGAAATGCCCAAGACCAGGAAATATAGGTTCAAGACCAGGAGGAGATGCTCCAAGTTACCTGGAGGAGAAACCCAAGTTTCCCCAGAGGTGAGCCAGTGGCCAAACCACAGGGTCCAGTCAAAGTTCCCGGAATCAGTGCTGAGCTGTGTGTAAGAAAATGAAATTGCAAGTGTTAGTCTCTCACTCATGTCCAACTCTCTGCAACTCCATGTACTGTAGCCCACCATGCTCCTCTATGCATGGAATTCTCCAGGCAAGAACACTGGAGTGGGTAGCCAGCCATTCTTTTCTCCAGGTAATCTTCCTGACCCAGGGATTGAACCCAGTTCTCCTGCATTGCAGGCAGATTTTTTATTGTCTGAGCCACCAGAAATGATTAGCCTAACTCCCTGCTTGGGATGAAGTTAAGGCAGGGGTGTGTTATACATAGGTAGGTGGGGCTCCATTAGGGTGCCCCTTTCTAAGTCTTTCCAAGAGAGGAGACACCCAAAAATACCTAAATGGTCTTTTAACGCATTATTGCAATGACACAGTAGCAAGAACTGAAGAGCCTGACACAGTTCATTTCAGTTCACTTTCTCAGTCGTGTCTGACTCTTTGCGACCCCATGGACTGCAACAAGCCAGGCCTCCCTGTCCATCATGAACTCCCAGAGCTTACTCAAACTCATGTCCATTGAGTCGGTGATGCCATCCAACCATCTCATCCTCTGTCATCCCCTTCTTCTCCTGCCTTCAATGTTTCCCAGCATCAGGGTCTTTTCCAATGAGTCAGTTCTTTGCATCAGGTGGCAAAAGTATTGGAGTTTCAGCTTCAGAAACAGACCTTCCAATGAATATTCAGGACTAATTTTCTTTAGGATGGATTGGTTGGATCTCCTTGATGTCCAAGGGACTCTCAAGAGTCTTCAACACCACAGTTCAAAAGCATCAATTCTTTGGCACTCAGCTTTCTTTATAGTCCAGCTGTCACACCCATACATGACTACTGGAAAAACCAAAGCTTTGACTAGATGGACTTTTGTTGGCAAAGTAATGTCTCTGCTTTTTTGGTATGCTGTCTAGGCTTACTGAGCATGGCCCCACCCATCAGAACAAGACCCAGTTTCCCCCTCTGTCAGTCTCTCCCCTCAGGCAGCTTCCATAAGCCTCTTATCCTCCCCATCAGAGGGAAGACAGAATGAAAACCACAATCACAGAAAACTAACCAAACTGATCACATGGACCACAGCCTTGTCTAACTCAATGAAACTGTGACCCATGCCATGTAGGGCCACTCAAGATGGACGGGTCATGGTGGAGAGTTCTGACAAAACGTGGTCCACTGGAGAATGGCAACCCACCTCAGTATTCTTGCCTTGAGAACCCCATGAACAGTATGAAAAGGCAAAATGATAGGACACTGAAACATAAACTCCCCAGGTCGGTAGGTACCCAATATGCTACTGGAGATCAGTGGAGAAATAACTCCAGAAAGAATGAAGAGATGGAGCCAAAGAAAAAACAACACCCAGTTGTGGATGTGACTGGTGATGGAAGTAAACTGCGATGTTGTAAAAAGCAATATTGCATCAGTTCAGTTCAGTCGTTCAGTCGTGTCCGACTCTATGCAACCCCATGAACCGCAGCACGCCAGGCTTCCCTGTCCATCACCAATTCCTGGAGTTCATCCAACCCATATCCATTGAGTCAGTGATGCCATCCAACCATCTCATCCTCTGTTGTCCCCTTTTCCTCCTGCCATCAATCTTTCCCAGCATCAGAGTCTTTTAAAATGAGTCAGCTCTTCGCATCAGGTGGCCAAAGTACTGGAGTTTCAGCTTCAGCATCAGTCCTTCCAATGAATATTCAGGACTGATTTCCTTTAGGATGGACTGGTTGGATCTCCAGACCTGGAATGTTAGGTCCATGAGTCAAGGCAAATTGGAAGTGGTCAAACAGGAGATGGCAAGAGTGAACATTGACATTTTAGGAATCAGCGAACTAAAATGGCTTTAGCAAACTATAAAGGACTGGAATGAGTGAATTTAACTCAGATGACCATTATATCTACTACTGTGGGCAGCAATCCCTTAGAAGAAATAGAGTAGCCATCATAGTCAACAAAATGCAGTCCAAAATGCAGTACTTGGATGCAGTTTCAAATGCCAGAATGATCTATGTTCGTTTCCAAGGCAAACCATTCAATATCACAGTAATCTAAGTCTATTCCCCAACCAGTAATGCTGAAGAAGTTGAAATTTAACGGTTCGATGAAGACCTACAAGACCTTCTAGAGCTAACACCCAAAAAAAGATTTCCTTTTCATTATAGGATACAGGAATGCAAATATCACAGTAATCTAAGTCTATTCCCCAACCAGTAATGCTGAAGAAGTTGAAATTTAACGGTTCGATGAAGACCTACAAGACCTTCTAGAGCTAACACCCAAAAAAAGATTTCCTTTTCATTATAGGAGACAGGAATGCAAAAGTAGGAAGTCAGGAAATACCTGGAGTAACAGGCAAATTTGCCCTTGGAGAGAAAGCAGGGCAAAGGCTCATAGAGTTTTGCCAAGAGAAAGCACTGGTCATAGCAAACACCCTCTTCCAACAACACAAGAGAAGACTCTACACATGGACATCACCAGATGGTCAATACCAAAATCAGATTGATTATATTCTTTGCAGCCGAAGGTGGAGAAGGTCTCTACAGTCAGCAAAAACAAGACCAGGAGCTGACTGTGGCTCAGAACATGAACTTCTTATTGCCAAATTCAGACTTAAATTGAAGAAAGTAGGGAAAAACCTAGACCATTCAAGTGTGACCTAAATCAAATCCCTTACTATTATTTAGTGGAAGTGACAAATAGATTCAAGGGATTCGATCTGAGAGAGTGCCTGAAGAACTATGGATGGAGGTTCGTGACATTGTACAGGAAGTAATGATCAAGACCTTCCCCAAGGAGAGCCCAAATGCTGGTATTCAAATCGTGACTTCTCCATTTTGTAGCTGTGATACCTTAGGTCAAAATACTTACTCTCTCTTTGCCTGAGTTGTGTCTTTTGTAAAATGGGGTGATTGTATTTACAGTATGAGAATCATTATGAGAATTGAAAGTATCAAAACAGTTATGCACTTTCAATGGTGCTTGGCATGGAGTAAGGCAAAATCCAAGTGTTAGCTACTACTGCTATATATTACTCCAAAATAATTGACTGCCAAGATGCCCCCGTACATGGGGCCTAGGGTGCTGAGTGGCCAAAGGCTCTAACAAGTCCTACAGTTGAGAAATCTGCTTTTGTTTAACATTCCCCAAATTCAGTCGACCATGCCATCTTTATACCCCAGGGATAAGGGAAGGAGTCAGCGGTTAAATTGCTCAGTTGCTCCCGCACCCCATCCTATAACCCTGTGACAGGCTGATACGTTGTGAAGCTCTGTCTGATTCAGTGTCACACCAGCCGCCGGGCTCCCTTTCCTTCCCAGGCTTCCCTCTCCTCCCTCACTCTCCTATCCTGGGGGTGCTCTCCATAGCAGAGTCAATGCAGGAGGTTTTGCCTCCAGCTCTGAGGCTTAAGGAATCAGGGCTCACATAGACATTTACTGTCACACATTCTCTGAGTTCTTCCAAGGAAAATAAACTACACCCATGATCTTCCTTGTGATTATGAATAAAGAAGACTTTATTACCTCTCCTTGCTATTCTTTGGAACTCTGCATTCAGATGGGTTTATCTTTCCCTTTCTCCTTTGCCTTTTGCTTTTCTTCTTGTCTCAGCTATTTGTAAGGTCCTCAGACAACCATTTTCCCTTGTTGCATTTCTTTTTCTTGGGGCTTGTTTTGGAGATGGTTTTGGTCGCACATCCTGTACAATGTTATGAACCTCTGTCCATGGTAGTTCTGGCACTCTTTCTATGGGATCTAATACTTAGAATTTATTCATCACTTCCACTAGATAGTCATAAAGGATTTGATTTAAGTCATACGTAAATAGCCTAGTGGTTTGGCCTGCCTTCTTCAGTTGAAGTCTGAATTTTGCAATAAAGAGCTCATTATCTGAGCCACAGTCACCTCTGGATCTTGCTTTTGCTGAATGTACATAGCTTCTCCATCTTTGGCTGCAAAGAATATTATCAATTTGATTTCGGTATTGACCATCTGGTGATGTCCATATGTAGAGTTTTCTCTTGTGTTGTCGGAAGAGGGTGTTTGTTGTGACCAGTGAGTTCTCTTCACAAAACTCTGTTAGCCTTTGCCCTGCTTGATTTTCTACTCCAAGGCCAAACTTGGCTCTTACTCCAGGTGTTTCTTGACTTCCTTGTTTTGCATTCCAATCCACTATGATGAAAAGGGCATCTTGTTTTGGTTTGTTAATTCTTGTAGGTTTAGAAGGTGTTGTAAGTCTTCATAGAACCATTCAACTGCAGCTTCTTTCGCATTAGTGGCAGAGTTTCAAAGAATACCAAGGAGAGATAAGAAAGCCTTCTTAAGTGAAGGCTTTGCTTAATGTAAAGCAATAAAGAAAAACAATAGAATGTGCAAGACTAGAGAGCTCCACAAGAAAATTAGAGATATCAGGGGAACATTTCATGCAAAGATGGGCACAATAAAGGACTGAAACGGTGAAGACTTAACAGAAGCAGAAGAGATTAAGAAGAGATGGAAAGAATATACAGAAGAGCTATACCAAAAAAATATATTCATGACCTGGATAACCACGATGATGTTGTCACTTACCTAGAACCAGATATCGTGGAATGTGAGGTCAAGCAGGCATTAGAAAGCCTTACTAAGAATGTGATGGAATTCCAGCTGAGTTATTTAAAATCCTGAAAGATGATACTGTTTAAGTGCTGCACTCAACATGCTAGCAAATTTGGAAAGCTCAGCAGTGGCTATAGGACTGGAAAAGGTCAGTTTTCACTCTAATCCCAAAGAAGGGCGATGCTTCAAGTAATGTCCAAACTTCTGTACAACTGTGCTCATTTCACATGCTAGCAAGGTAATGTTCAAAAACCTTCAAGATAGGCTTCAACAGTACATGAACTGAGAACATCCAGATGTACAATCTCCATTTAGAAAAGGCCAGAAGAATCAGAGATGAAATTCCCAACATTTGTTGGATCATAGAAAAACCAAGAGAATCCCAGAAAACCATCTACTTCTGCTTCATTGACTATGCTGAAGCCTTTGACTGTGTGGATCACAACAAACTGTGGAAAATTCGTGTAGAGATGGGAATACCAGACCACCTTACCTGCCTCCTGAGAAACCTGTATGCAGGTCAAGAAGCAACAGTTAGAACCAGACATGGGACAATGGACTGGCTCATAATTGGAAAAGTAGTACATCAAGGCTATATTTTGTCACCCTGCTTATTTAACTTCTATGCAAAGTACATCATGTGAAATGCCAAGCTGGATGAATCACAAACTGGAACCAGTACTGCCAGGAGAAATATCCATAGCCTAAGATATGCAGATGACACCACGCTAAAGGCACAAAGCGAAGAGGAACTAAAGAGCCTCTTGATGAAGGTGAAAGAGGAGAATGAAAAAGCTGGCTTAAAAGTAAGCATTCAAAAAACTAAGATCATGGCATCCAGTCCCATCACGTCATGGCAGATAGATGGGGAGAAAATGGAGACAGTGACAGACTTTATTTTCTTGAGTTCCAAAGTCACTGCAGACAGAGACTGCAGCCATGAAATTAAAAGATGCTTGCTCCTTAGAAGAAAAGCTATGACAAACCTAGACAGCATATTAAAAAGCAGAGATATCACTTTGCTGACAACGATCCATCTAGTCAAAGCTATGGTTTCTCCAGTAGTCATGTATGGATGTGAGAGTTGGACCATAAAGATGGCTGAAAGAATTGATGCTTTTGAACTATAGTGCTGGAGAAAACTCTTGAGAGTGACTTGGATAGCAAGGAGTTCAAACCAGTCAATCCTGAAGGAAATCAACCCTGAATATTCATTGGAAGGAGTGATGCTGAAGCTGAAGCTCCAGTACTTTGGCCACCTGATGTGAAGAGCTGACTCGTCAGAAAAGGCCTTCATGCTGGGAAAGATTGAGGGCAGGAGGAGAAGTGGCAATAGAGGATGAGACAGTTGGATAGCATCACTGACTCAGTGGACATGAGTTTGAGCAAACTCAGGGAGATAGTGAAGGACAGAGAAGCCTGGTATGCTGCAGTCCATGGGGTGGCAAAGACTTAGACATGACTGAGTGACTAAACAACAACAAATGAGTAAAGACCATCAGCAATATTCTGAGTGTGGTATGATAGAAAGCAGGACTTAGAACTCCTGAGTCTTCGAGTCTCATCTCTTATTCAAACCAACTGACTTACTGTTCAGAGAGGGGATTGCCAAAAAATGGAGCAAAACCTGTTTATCTTTCATCTCCCATGTGTGAGAGTTACTAAACATTGGAACTAACTCATTGAATGCCTGCTACACTGTATATCTCTTTTGATATCTACCACAAGCTAGATAGATTTACTCTCTAATAAATTCCGTGTTCTTTGAGGCCTTTTGTTCTGGAGAGAAGACACAAAGTCATTGATGCAGAGAGACAGAAATTAAGTCTTTTAGTATATTCTTTTGGCCCCTAGCTCCTTCTTTTCACTATAGATACCTCCACACTCCATCCTTGCCACAATTTTTAAAAATTGTCTCAGACGAGTAACAAAGGGCCAGTGTTCTGTCTCCACCTCTGCAGGCACCAGCAGGTGGCATGTTACTCACATTCTGTCCCCAGAGCTTGTCCCCAGCTCTTGGCTCCAGAGCAAGGGCCTCAGGGTCAGGGGTGGGAGTGGGAAGGGTCACAGTCATGGCTTTGGCCACCGGCCCAGCCTGCCCTTCACATGTGTCTCAGAGCCCCGAAGAGCCTGCCAACACAGCACATGTTTGTTACCCGCGGTTGGGATCAGTGTCTGTTGTTTGTAGTCAAGATTTTTGATGGATTCAGCTCAGTTCAGTTCAGTCTCTCAGTCACGTCCAACTCTTTGTGACCCCATGAACTGCAGCAAGCCAGTCTTCCCTGTCCATTACCAATTCCCAGAGACTGCTCAAACTCATGTCCATCGAGTTGGCGATGCCATCCAACCATCTTATCCTCTAAATTGTCCCCTTCTCCTGCCTTCCGTCTTTCCCAGCATCAGGGTCTTTTCCAGTGGGTCAGCTTTTTGCAACAGGTGCCCAAAGTGGGTCAGCTTTTTGCAACAGGTGCCCAAAGTATTGGAGCTTCAGCTTCAGCGTCAGTCCTTCTAATGAATATTCAGGGTTAATTTCCTTTAGGATGGACTGGCTGGATCTCCTTGCAGTCCAAGGGACTCTCAAGAGTCTTCTCCAATACTGCAATTCAAAAGCATCAATTCTTTGGTGCTCAGCTTTCTTTATAGTCCAACTCTCACACCCATCCATGACTACTGGAAAAAAATAGCTTTGATTAGACAGAACGTTTGGTGGATACTGATATTTATATCTAAGTGGAATCTGTGACTATATCAGCATCTCCACCACACCTCAAACAACTCCCTTCTAGGATACAGACTCTCAGGGATGTCCCAGACTTAACTGAGATTAACAGGCCACATCAAGGAAAAAGATGAGGATGATAACTAAACTTACTGTGGGGTAGTCATTTCTCAGTATATACATAAATCATCATTATGTTGTACACCTGAGACTGTTACAATGTTATATGTCCATTATTTCTCAATTTAAAAAGATAAAAATACATTATTAAAAAGAAAAGAGAGAAATAGAAGCAACCGTCCAGCACATGTGGAAGCAAGTCACCCTCTCACTGGGCAGGGCTAGGCTCCTTGGCACCTTCTTTGTCCTGAAGAAGCAGTGAGGCGTGGGCACCCCACCCACAGCTCCCACCGGGCCAGGTGCTTCTTACCAAAGTGCAAAGGATTTATTGCTCTACTGACTCCATGTATCGAGATCAGATGAGCAAACGGGAGCCAGGGCAATCTGGCATACCACCCTGGTTTGTAAATAGTATGTTACGGGGCCACGGCCAATGCCTGTTCCCATAATTGTTGACTCTGGCAGCGTCCCTGAGTTGTTGCAATAAACAGTAAAGCCAATGAAGCCAAAAGTATTTACCGAAAAAGATCACTGACTCCTAACCTAGAACAGGAGAAGGCAGTGGCACCCCTTGCCTGGAAAATCCTATGGATGGAGGAGCCTGGTAGGCTGCAGTCCATGGGGTCGCTAAGAGTTGGACACGACTGAGCGACTTCATTTTCAATTTTCACTTTCATGCATTGGAGAAGGAAATGGCAACCCACTACAGCGTTCTTGCCTGGAGAATCCCAGGGACGGGGGAGCCTGGTGGGCTGCCGTCTATGGGGTTGCACAGAGTCGAACACGACTGAAGCGACTTAGCAGCAACCTAGAACAGAAATCCCCAGAAGGGCAGAGAGAGTTTGGAAATAAGCCAGTCACAAAAAGAAAAATACTGTATGCCTCCTCCTATATGAGGAATCTGGAATAGTCAAATTCTTAGTGATAAAAGGAAGACTACTGGTGCCATGGGTTGGGGGTGGGGCAGGTAAATGGGAAGCTGGGGTTTAGTTTGTGTAGGGTATAGTTCGGGCCGAAGCAGAAAAGGAGAGACGACAACGGAGGTAGGTTACCTTTATTCAGGCAAGGAGGGGCAACAGTCAGCCTAATGACCAGGCTGAATTTGAGAGGGATCAGGGAGGCATCATATTTAAAGGGAGGTTTGTGGAAGTGATAAGGGAAATGTTAGTCAGGGGAGATGTTTTGGGTATTCTTTAGTTGAGACAGGATTTGTAGTTGGACAGGGATGGGAGGTTTTGGGCGAGGGGTGATAAGTCCCAGGTAGATGCAACCGGTCCGGAGCATCAGAGCAGGACCTAAAGTCTGGTTGTATTTTCTCTGAAGTTAGATGATTCAGCAAGGGCCTTTAAGACTGTTGTTTTCTTTTCTAGGCCCAAAGGCTCCTTCAGTTTCTAAAATGAAAAGAGTTCTGGAGATGGATGGCAAAAATGGTTGCACAACCCTGTAAGTGTTCTTAATACCAGTGAAACATACACTTAGAGATGGTTAAGGTGGTAAATTTTATGTTATGTGCATTTTATTACAAGCTAATTTTTAAAGAATATCAGACTTAAAAAAGAGATATCAAACTCAACACCATCACAACGATTGTGGAGCTTTGGATGAATCACCAAACTTCTTGGTCACAGTCACCTCCTTTCCTGGCCACCCTGCCCCCAACATATATAAAAGAGGTACTGGTGAAGAATGCAGTGGAGTCAGAGCTGGCTGGAAAACTCAGGGAAGAACATGTCAGGAACCAGAAACAGGTGCCAAGGCTGCACAGACCAAGTCTATGTCTGAAGGACACACACTTTCTCCTTTTTTTATTTACATTGTTGTGTTAGTTTCAGGTATACAGCAAACTGAATACTTGCACATATACATATATCCACTCTTTCTTAGATTATTTTCCCACATAGATTATCACAGAGTATGCAGTAGAGTTCTCTGTGCTGTATATTATAGTATGTCTATCAGTTCAGTTCAGTCGCTCAGTCATGTCTGACTCTTTGTGACCCCATGAATTGCAGCATGCCAGGCCTCCCTGTCCATCACCAACTCCCGAAGTTCACTCAGATTCACGTCCATCGAGTCAGTGATGCCATCCAGCCATCTCATCCTCTGTCGTCCTCTTCTCCTCCTGCCCCCAAATCCTTCCCAGCATCAGAGTCTTTTCCAATGAGTCAACTCTTCGCATGAGGTG
>SJYT01075850.1:0-11055 GCA_006410635.1 Cephalophus harveyi
CGTATGCTGTTACAATCGCCCCATTCCAAGGAGGTTATGCAGGTGGTAAAAGCTGCTACCACTGTGGGTCCTGCCATCTCCCAACTGGAAGTGGACAAAAGGGGGAAAAGTATTTTCCTTCTGGTTGGAGAGAAAGAGTTCAGTGGAAAGATGCTCAGGTGGCTGGAAGAAAGACACTATCTATCGTGTCCGAAGAACTACAGATTCACAGGACGTCGCCTAGACAGGGGGCATGACCACTTCAGGCCACACTGGGGACTCCAAAATGGCAAAGAAGAGGCCAGCAAGGGTCTGCCCAGGTGACACTGGAGGTACTGAGGAGCAGACCAGGTATTTTACACTATGGTGATGAGCCTGGAATGCTCTGAATACATACTTTCTCTCCTCTGGCCTCAGTACAACTTCTTGAGACAGGTATTCATATATCCACTTTCCAAGTGACAAAAACTGAGCCATCGAGAGGTTTTCTAGCATCACAGGTACAGAAGGGCAAGTCACAGTGCTGAGGTGAGAAGCTGAGATTATGATTTCAAAGACTCCGCCCTTCACCCCACTTTGCTGTCCATCCTCTTCTCAGCAGCGTTTGGATCATCCGGATGAAGGCTCAGACAGGCGGAGGGAGACGAGGGAAGTGTTCGTGTGAATTCTCTGCTATCACGGAGAGAAAAATTCATGTTATTTATGAATAGTAGGGTGTAGCCATCCCTGACCCTTGTATGGGATCTACTTCACCCCACCCTGGGCATGAGACTGTGGCCAGTTGCCTTCCAGCAGCAGTGAAGTGGCTCCAGTAAGAACCTTGAGCACCTACCTCCTGTTTGGCTCTTTCTGAAGGAGACTGCCATATTCACAGCCATGCCACTCTGCACATATTCCACAGCACATGACCTACCACCCTGACCATCAGGGATGAGATCGGAGTGGCTGCCACCCATAAGCTGGCATGGAGCAATCTCAGCCCAAGAAGGGAATCACATATTGGATGGTGTGGCTGAATCACCTCTGTCTTGAGAGCTTTGCAAAAAGAAGGCGCAGTTGGTAGCAGGTGCAAAAGCAGAATGATATTCAGAGGCAGTCAGAACAAAGAGCGCTAGAGTGGCTAAGTGCAGACAATGGCAGACAGCTAGAGCCGATCAGTCAAGTCCTGATGCTGAAGGGAAAGGACAAGATTCTGCCACTAGAGTCACGGGCATCCTGACTGACCTTACAGGGGCTGAACTATTTTCCAGACTCAAGAGACCCAGCTACAGGACGGTTCCTGGGTGTCCACAGGCCTGGCAATGCGACTACAACCTGAGTCTGTGTGAATCCCTGGGGAAATGCCATCCATTCTGTGAGTTAGTCTGGGCGAGTTTCCAATCATGCAGCTAGCAACCACCAGAACAATTATACTGTTAAACCAACAATCAATCAGCATCAGTTTATATTTCAGTAAAAGTATTGTGGGAATGGTCACTTTTTCCAATATAACCTCAAGACCCAGCAGTGGCAAAGCCAGAAGCAAACAATAGCTACGGACAGCATGATTTATGGAGAGAGCATCTGGCTTGGCTTTTCCATGCTGTTATTGCCTCGGTGGTATTCCTGGTCCTCAACCTAGATTAAGCCCCATATCTCCATCAATTTATATGCACTCGTGATCTTATTTTCTATCTGACAATGAGATTCTGACACTCCTGGGACTTTGGCAGCAAAAAAACATTGAAAAACAAAACCCCTATTACATGAGCTTCTACTGTCATCTCCTGTCTTTGTTGGCTTTTGCCTATTTCCTTGGGCCAGTCAACAACCAAACCAAGGCAACAATGGTTTGGCCTCCTTTCCAGGCACAAAGAACAGGCCACGCTAGTCAGAGTTTGCCACCAAAGTGTTTACTTTGCTCTGAATTTTAACAAACATGACTACTGCCCCACCTCCAAGGCACACTGCTGGCTTCAACCACGAACCACGTTGTGCATTCCTCATGCCTCAGACTTTGGATGGCCGTGGGGCTAGGAAAAGTCTCAGTGACCCCTTGGCCTGGACTCTGATTTATTGCCATTATTAGAAAGGCCCCCAAATAGTTAAAACTTTATTTGAAGAAAATAATGTTTCCATTGTGAAACTGTTTATGTTCTAATCCTAAGTTTCTGTCCACTTGATCTTGACAATGCTGTTACAGAATCTAAGTGGTGAAAGTTTACAATACCCGAACTCACCTACTATGACACTTTAGGTGTTACGACACTGTGAGGCCCTCTAGTATGGAGTCAAAGTTCCATTCATCCTAGTCCTCCCATCCTGACCTGTCTCCCCTTAGCACAATGCCCGACACACAAGAAAGGCTCGGAAATGATGGAATGATGGAGGGAGAGAGAAAGGGAAGAAGAGAGAGGGGTGAATGACTAAATGAACTTTGGGGCCATACATCGAAACTGTAACTTTCATACCATAAAATCTCCTGNGACACAAAATAAATAACAAATTAGATAAATGACCTATTGTGTTAAAAGATTATAAATTCTACTGGAAGATGAAAAAGTGCTGCAAGGTTGGGGATGAGAAATTTGTTGGAGAGAGTAGTATTAAGTAGTCTAGGGCTGGCTTTGTTAAAAAGGTCAGAGTCAAACAAAAACTTGAAGAAGATGAAGCTCTGAAGCAATGCCATGAGGTTTCCTCATAAAAGGAGTCTCACCACCACGGCCCAGACATCCAGGATAAACTGGCCCTTCGGATTCTCATGGAGACATTGGGGCTGATAACAAGGAGACAGGTGAACAATGCCAGCATTTCTCTGCTCCTCATCAGGGTGAGATGCCGGCCCTGGATTCCCAGTCATGCACATCAGAGCTGTGAGTGCATGCAGCTGCCCTCTGACAAAGCCCCTTGTCTTCCCTCTGCTCCTGGCTGCCTCTGTAGGAATTCTAGGGTGGTCCATTCTTATTCAATAAATTTGGATATCCATACTCGAGATACAGCAGTGGTGATGAAGACTGGTATCAGGTCATATTTACATATTCACAAAACTGAGTTTTGACCTGAAAACTTCACCACAGAGCAGACTAAACCCATACCCAAATTGACAATGCTTAGTAGACGAAGTGATCATCACTCAACTCTGTGTCTTGTCTGTTGGGCTGCTGTATAACAAATTACCACAGACTGGGTGGCTAAAATAATAAAACACATTTCTCACAGTTACGGAAGCCTAAGATCCAAGTGCCAGATTAAGGGCCAGAATTAAGAAGACCCAGCTGCTTCTTAGTTGGCAGATGGCCACTTCTCATTGTGTCCTCATGCCACAAAGAACACAGGGAAGAAGCAAGCTCTCTTAAGTCTTTTCTTGAAAGACAAAGTAGCGGCCCCATGGACTCTACAGTCCATGGAATTCTCCAGGCCAGAATACTGGAGTGGATAGCTATTCCCTTCTCCAGGGGATCTTCCCAACCCAGGAATCAAACTCAGGTCTCCTACATTGCAGGTGGATTCTTTACCAGTTGAGCCACTAGGGAAGCCCAAAAATACCGGAGTGGGTAGCCTATCCCTTCTCCAGTAGATCTTCCTGACCCAGGAACTGAATCAGTGTCTCCTGCATCATAGGCAGATTCTTTACCAGGTGAGCTACCAGGGAAGCCCCAAGTTCTTCTTAAAGGGGGGTTAATCCCGTCCATGAAGGGTCCATCCTCATGACCTAATTATCACTCTAAGGCCCCACATTTTAATACCATTAAATAGGGGATTAGTATTTCAACATATAAATTCTGAGGAAACATGAACATTTAGTTCATAACACTATTAAAAATCATATTTTAATACTGTAAACTTAGATTAAGAGTGTATATATAAATGTCTACACAGTTTGGATTTTACTACACTGCATATCATTGAGATGTTTGTACTTTCAAATTTTAAAATCCTTCAGTAATGTTCACCTTTCTCTTCCGGTCTCCATCAGAGGTGCCAGAGATCTGGTTAACTTTGGCCCAAACCCCAGTGCGTTAGGCTGAAATAGTCAAAAACCTGCCACATCTCTCTAGGTGTTCTTATAATTCACTTTCTCACTGGTTCCACATTCCCTCATCTGCCTAAGTGCCTTCTCCGACCTGTGTGTGTTCAGAGCTTAGCCCCTGCACTGGGTGTGTGTGTTAAAATACAAAACAAAATTTACCATTTTAAAGTGTTCAACTGAGTGATATTAACCCATTCTCAATGCTGTACAACTTTCACCACTATCTCATTCCAGCATTTTTCATCACCCCAAACAGAAACTCCCTACCCATGAAGCAGTCAATCTACATTATACATTAACTAGCAACCAACAGTAATCTGATTTCTATCTCCATGAACTTGCCTATCCTGGTAATCTCATACAAATGGTATGAAACAATGATACCTGTGGCCTCTTGTATCTGGTTTCTTTCACTTAGCACAGTGTTTTCATGGTTAATCCATGTTGTAGCATGTAACAGCCCTCCACTCCTCGCAGCTCCTGGGCAGTGGATTGGCCCCAGGGCGACCAGCGGCCACAGAGAGGCTGGGGAGCCATCTGCTCCTGGGCATCCTCCAACATCAATCGGCTCCAGCCAACAACTCCACCAGGCCCCCGAGAGGCATGCTGACCAACACCCTCTTTACACACACGCAAAAGATGGACAACCAATGCGCCAGGCATGTCCTCCAGCTACATAGAACAGCTGAAGGACATGTCCTGCTAGTCAGAGCCTGACAAAATGTGGTCCCCTGGAGAAGGGGTTGGCAAACCACTTCAGTGTTCTTGCCTTGAGAACCTCGTGAACAGTATGAAAAGGCAAAAAGACATGACACTGAAAGATGAGCCTCCCAGGTTGGTAGGTGTCCAATATGCTACCAGGGAACAGCGGGGAAATAGATCCAGAAAGAATGAAGAGGCTGAGCCAGAGCAGAAAGGATGCCCCGTTGTCGATGTGTCTGGTGGTGAAAGTAAAGTCTGATGCTGTAAACAAAAATATTGCATAGGAACCTTCATGAAGACATACAGATGGCTAACAAACACATGAAAAGATGCTCAACATCACTCATTGTCAGAGAAATGCAAATCAAAACCACAACGAGGTACCATTTCATGCCAGTCAGAATGGCTACGATCCAAAAGTCGACAAGCAATAAGTGCTGGACAGGGTGTGGAGAAAAGGGAACCCTCTTACACTGTTGGTGGGAATGCAAACTAGTACAGCCACTATGGAGAACAGTGTGGAGATTCCTTAAAAAACTGGAAATAGAATTGCCTTATGACCCAGCAATCCCACTGCTGGGCATACACACCGAGGAAACCAGAATTGAAAGAGACACGTGTACCCCAATGTTCATCGCAGCACTGTTTATAATAGCCAGGACATGGAAGCAACCTAGATGTCCATCGGCAGATGAATGGAGAAGGTAAACTGAAAGTGGTCGAACAGGAGATGGCAAGAGTGAACACTGACATTTTAGAAATGAGTAAACTAAAATGGATGAGAATGAGTGAATTTAATTAGGATGACCATTATATCTATTACTGTGGGCAAGAATCCCTTAGAAGGAATGAGGTAGCCCTCACAGTCAACAAGAGTCTTAAATAAAACATTTGGGTGCAATCTCAAAAACAACAGTATGATCTTGGCTTGTTTCCAAGGCAAACCATTCAACTTCACAGTAATCTAAGTCTATACCCCAACCACTAATCCCAAAGCTGAAACTGAATGATTCCAGGAAGACCTCCAAGACCTTCTAGAACTAACACCAAAAAAGATGCCCTTTTCATCATAGGGGATTGGAATCCAAAAGTCAGAAGTCAAGAGATACCTGGAGTAACAGACAAGCTTGGCCTTGGAGTACAAAATGAAGCAGGGCAAAGTTTTGCCAAGAGACACACTGGTCATAGCAAACACCCTCTTCCAAAACACAAGAGTCAACTCTGCAATGGACATCACCAGATGGTCAATACTGAAATCATATTGATTATATTTTTTGCAACTGAAGATGGAGAAGCTCTATACAATCAGAAAAACAGACCTGGAGCAGACTGTGGCTCAGATCATCAGCTCCTTATTGCAAAATTCAGGCTTAAATTGAAGAAAGTAGGAAAAACCACTAGACCATTCAGGTATGACCTAAATCAAATCCCTTATGATTATATAGTGGAGGTGATGAATAGATTCAAGGGATTAGATCTGGTAGACAGAATGCCTGAAGAACTATGGACAGAGATTCTTAACATTATACCAGAGGTGGTGACCAAAACCTTCCTCAAGGAAAAGAAAAGCAAGAAGGCCAAGTGGCTGTCTAAGGAGCCCTTACAAATAGCTGAGAAAAGAAGAGAAATGAAAGGCAGAGTAGAAAGGGAAAGATATACCCAAATGAATGCAGAATTCCAGAGAAAAGCACAAAGAGATAAGAAAGCTTTCTTAAGTGAACAAGGCAAAGAAATAGAGAAAAACAATAGAATGGGAAAGACTAGCGATCTCTTCAAGAAAACTAGAGATACCAAGGGAACATTTCATGCAAAGATGGGCACAATAAAGGACAGAAATGGTATGGACCTAACAGAAGCAGAAGAGATTAAGAAGAGGTGGCAAAAATACACAGAAGAGCTGTACAAAAAAGATCTTCATGACCCAGATAACCATGATGGTGTGATCACTCACCTAGAGCCAAACATCCTGAAATATGAAGTCAAGTGGGCCTTAGGAAGCATTGCTAAGAGCAAAGCTTGTGAAGGTGATGGAATTTCAGCTGAACTATTTCAAATCCTAAAAGATAATGCTGTGAAAAGTGCTGCACTCAATATGCCAGCAAATCTAGAAAACTCAGTAGTGGCCACAGGACTTGAAAAGGTCAGTTTTCATTCCAATCCCAAAGAAAGGCAATGCCAATGTTCAGACTATTGAACAATTGTTCTTGTTTCACATGCTAGCAAGATTATGCTAAAAAATCCTTCAAGCTAGGCTTCAGCAGTATGTGAACTGAGAACTTCCAGATGTTCAAGCTAAATTTTAAAAAGGCAGAGGAACCAGAGATCAAATTGCCAACATCCAATGGATCCTAGAAAAAGCAAGGGAATTAAAAAAAAACATCTATCTCTGCTTCATTGATTACACTAAAGCCTTTGACTGTGTGATAATAGCAGACCATGCAAAATTCTTGAAGAGATGGGAATACCCAAACACCTTACCTTCCTCCTGAGAAACTTTATGCAGGACAAAATGCAACAGTTAGTAATGGACATGGAACAACAGACTGGTTCCAAACTGAGAAAGGAGTGTGTCGAGGCTGTATACTGTCACCCTGCTTATTTAACTTATATGCAGAGGAGGAGGAGTTAGTCGCTCAGTCGTGTCGACTCTTCTTGATCCCACGCACTGTAGTTCACTAGGCTCCTCTGCCCATGGGATTCTCCAGGCAAGAATACTGGAATAGATTGTCATTCCCTTCTCCAGAGGATCTTCCTGACCCAGGGATTGAACCCAGGTCTCCTGCATTACAGGCAGATTCTTTACCGTTTGAGCTATAGGGAAGTCCTCTCCATGCAGAGTACATCAGACGAAATGCTGGGCTGGGTGACTCACAAGCTGGAATAAAGACTGATGGGAGAAATATCAACAACCTCAGATATGCAGATGATATCACTTTAATGGCAGAAAGCAAAGAGGAACTAAAGAGCCTCTTGAAGAAGGTGAAAGAGGAGAGTGAAAAAGTTGGCTTAAACTCAACATTAAAAAAACTAAGATCATGGCATCCAATCCCATCACTTCATAGCAAATTGATAGGGAAAAAGTAGAAACAGTGACATATTTTAGTTTCTTGGGCTCCAAAATCACTGTGGACAGTGACTGCAGCCATGAAATTAAAAGACGCACCTTGGAAGAAAAGCTATGACAAACCTAGACAGCATATTAAAAAGCAGAGGCATCACTTTACCAACAAAGATCTGGATAGTCAAAAATATGGTTTTTCCAGTAGTCATGTATAGATGTGAGTGTTGGACCATAAAGAAGGCTGAGCACTGAAGAATTGATGCTTTTGAACTGTGTTGCTGGAGAAGACTCTTGAAAGTCCCTTGGACAGCAAGGAGATCAAATCAATCAATCCTAAAAGATATCAACACTGAATATTCATTGGAAGGACTGATGCTGAAGCTCCAAAACTTTGGCCACCTGACACAAAGAGCCAATTCACTGGAAAAGACTCAGAGGGCAAGATGAAAGGGGCAACAGAGGGCAAGGTGGTTGGATGTCACCACTGACTCAATGGACATGAGTTTGAGCAAAGTACAGAAGATAGTAAAGGACAGGAAAGCCTGGTGTGTTGTAGTTCATGGGGTCACAGAGAATCGGACACGACCTGATGACTCAACAACAATACCTCATGGTTTTTAATATTTATTTGTATTTCTTTATTTATTGGTTGTGCTGGATCTTAGTTGCAGCATGCAGGATCTTTGATCTTCGCTGTGGCATTCGGAATCTATAGTTTAGGCCTGCAGAGTCTTTAGTTGCGGTATGTGATCCAGTTCCCCAACCAGGGATTGAACCTGGGCCCCCTGCATTGGAAGAATGGAGTCTTAGACTCTGGACCACTGTGGAAGTCCCAGTACTTCATTCCTTTTAATGGCTTAATAGTCTCATTGTATGGATGTACCACATTTTATGGTTTCTTTCAACATTCATATTTTTTGTCTGAACACCTGTTTTAAATTCTTTCCTATATACATTTTTGTCTCTATTTGTTTTTAAGCTTTGTTTACTTCACTGTGGTCCAGTGATTAAGAATCCACCTGGCAGTGTGGGGGATGTGGGTTCCATGCCCGGTCAGGGAGCTAAGATCCCACCAGCTGTGGGGCAATTAAACCTGCTTGCTGCAACTACTGAGCCCATGCGCCACATCTAGAGAATTCACGTGCCAACAAAAGATCCTACATGATACCATGAAGGTCTGGCATGCTGCAACAAAGTCCCAATGCAGCCAAATAAATACATTAAAAAAAACAACTTCTCATTCCAGGCATGATATGAAGTTGTTAACTTTGCTGATGATGTGGGAGACCATGAGGAGCCGTCATGAGGTATCACATTACAAACAGGCTGCTTCCCACCCTCTCTCGGGCTCCAGATCCTTGGTCTCCTGCAGGGGCCACAGACAAACCTCCCATCTTTTCACTCAGATTTGTTCTCTTCTCAATGAGGTTCCATGAGGTGAGGCCTCATTTTTTTTTTTTTTTTACCCCAAGAAACTTTGTCAAGGAAGTTCTAAACAAAACATCCCTCTTGCTGAAAGGAATTCAGCTGAATACAGTTTCTTTCTCTTGTTACATAAGGACCTTTGTAGAACTGGCATAAGGTAATAAACTGATAAACCCAAGAAGCCAGAAACCACACAACTCTCATGGATTTCCTATGATGGGGGCAGCACACTCATCGGCAGCACTAATTTCTCGCTCTCAGGTAACCCATTAGTTAGTTGTGTACTAAGAGTCAATAAAATTGGGACTTAAATCAAGAAAAGTATCTCTGGGGAATATGACACAACTGACTATAAAGCTCCCCAAGAAAGCAGTGGGACAGCCTGGCTGTTTGATCTGGGCCTAGATCCCTAAAACATTTCACAGTTAGCCTCTGTCCACTCCTTGTCCTTCCCTACAGAACACTAAGAAAAGGACCAGAATATCCAGGATCTGGCTAGAAGTAAAATGGAAGAGTTACGCAGCTTGACACAGCTACTGGGATGGAAATGTTCCAACTACAAACAATCTGAACAGCAGCTGTAGTATCAAGAAATAGAACAGGGACTTCCCTGGTGGCACAGTGGGTAAGAATCCACCTGCCAATGCTGTGGACATGGGTTCAAACCCTGGTCCAGGCAGATTCCACATGCCTTGGACCAAGTAAGCCCATGCAACTACTGAGCCCATGTGCTGTAACTACTGAAGCCCGTGTGCCTAGAGCCTGTGCTTTGCAATGAGAAGCCACCACAATGAGATGCCCGCACACTGTAATGAAGAATCACCCCCGCGCACTGCAACTAGAGAAAGCCTGTGCAGAGCAATGAAGACCCGATGCAGCCAAAAATAAGCATAAGAAAGAAACAGAGCAACTTTCTAATTGAGTTTAATGAAACAAACTTAATGCTGTTATATGCCAGACACTGTGTGAAGCACTAGGAATATACTAAAGAATCAAACTTGGCCCATGTCTTAAAGGAGTCCCATTTAGTAGACAGAGGAAGATACGCAAACAAACAATTAAAGGATTATATAATACTGAACAGAAGATAATGGAAAAGGTAGAAAAATAGAGGGAAGATGGAAGAACAAATACATGACAACAAGTGAGAGGACTGTTGATTACTGAGCTCATCTCTTCAATTTCCTTTGTTGTAGCCCTATTTCCACCCCCGCCCCCCATGACTCTCATCTGATCTTCTGGATTTGTTTGCTAACTGGCCTTCCAGCTGCTTAGGCTCTCTTCCCTGCAGACTACTTTCTACTTTGCCACCAGGTTAACATATAAAATTCAAACTTGATAATAACAACCACTCACCGAGCACTTTCTAGGGATCAGGAGTTAAGCGTTTTACATGCATTATGTTATTCCATTCTTGCCTTACTAAATGACAATTTGCTCACCTGGCAAGTAAAATTAGTGATAAGGAAAGTGGTAGAGAGAGGATTCAAAACAAGTTGTGTCTGAACTCTGTGTTGTTCGACCTCAACTACTACCATATATTGGGTTTCCCAGGTGGCACAGTGGTAAAAGAATCTGACTGCCAATGCAGGAGATGCAGGAGATGCGAGTTCGATCTCTGGGTCAGGAAGATCCCCTGGCATAGAAAATGGCAACTTGTTCCAATACTCTTGCCTGGAAAAGTCCATGGACAGAGGAGCCTGGTGGGCTACAGTCCATGTGATCACAAAGAGTCAGACATGACTGAGCAACTAAGCACACACACACTACCACACATTGCCTCTTCTATCAGCCAAAATTCTTTGTTACATAGAAGTGATTTAAACAGAAAACAGGTTTATTAAATACAAATTAAGTGTAGATCTGCTTCCACTGAAGA
>SJYT01075851.1:0-11014 GCA_006410635.1 Cephalophus harveyi
GGCCTGGCGTGCTGCGATTCATGGGGTCGCAAAGAGTCGGACACGACTGAGTGACTGAACTGAACTGAACTGTGTTTTGACTATTGTGAATAGTGCTACTATGAAAACTGGGATGGATGTATCTTTTTGAATTCTGTTTTTCTCCAGATAGGTGCCCAAGGAATGGGATTGCAGCATCAAATCGTGGCTCTATTTTCAGTTTTGTTAAGGAACCTACATTATGTTCTCCAAAGTGGTGGTACAGATTTGCATTCCCACCAGTGGTACAGGAGTGTTAATTTGATGCAAAAATGCTCCACCAAATATTAGCAAACCAAACCCAACAATACATTAAAAGGATTATATTTCATGATCAAATGGGATTTATCCCATGTATGCAAGAAGTTTTCAGGATCCACAAATCAATCAGTGTGATACATCACATTGACAAACTGATGAATAAAATCAAATGATCATATCAATAGATACAGAAAAAGCTTTTGATAACATTCAAAATCCATTTATGATAAAAACTCTCCAGAAAGTGGCCATAGAGGCAACCTACCTCACCATTGTAAAGCCATATATGGCAAATCAACAGCTGACATCAGACTCAGTGGTGGAAAAACTGAGGGCTTCCCTGGTGATCCAGTGGTTAGAAATCTGCCTTGCTATACAGGGAACAGCAGTTCGATCCCTGTTCCGGGAAGATCCCACATGCTTCAAGAGCAACTAAGCCTGTGTGCCACAAGTACTGAGGCCATGTGCTACAACTACTGAAGCCCATGTAAAGCCATATATGGCAAATCAACAGCTGACATCAGACTCAATGGTGAAAAACTGAGGGCTTCCCTGGTGATCCAGTGGTTAGAAATCTGCCTTGTTATACAGGGAACAGCAGTTCAATCCCTGTTCCAGGAAGATCCCACATGCTTCAAGAGCAACTAAGCCTGTGTGCCACAAGTACTGAGGCCATGTGCTACAACTACTGAAGCCCGTGAACCTAGAGTCCATGGTCCATCTCACTGTCATTGAGATGCCTGCACACAGCAACAAGAGAGTAGCCCCTGCTCACCACAACCAGAGAATGAATGCCTGTGTTTAGCAACAAAGACACACCACAGCCAATAAATGAATAAATCCTTAAAATAAAAAGCTGAAAGCATTGCCTCCAAAATCAGGAATAAGGCACTGCAAATACTGCAAATCTTATTAAAGACAAAGTCAGAGCAGGGTCTCCTTGCTCTCATGCTCCCTACTACCCTTTTGTTAAGTGCCGTACTGGTAAGAGTTATCAGAAATTCAACAAGTAGATTACAAAGTTATATTTTATCACCGTCACTCTCAGACTAACCTGTTATGTATGCATTTGTGTCACTCCAGAGACAATAGGCCTTGAGAGAGCTTAGTGGTCTTCACAAGGGGCGCAGTGGTGAAGAATCTGCCTGTAATGCAGGAGCTGCCAGAGACACAGTTTTGATCCCTGGGTTGCGAAAATTCCCTAGAGGAGGACATGGCAACCCATCCCAGTATTGTTGCATGGAGAATCCCATGGACAGAGGAGCCTGGCAGGCTACCGTCCATGGGGTCACAAAGAGTTGGACACGACTAAAGCACTTAGCAGCAGCCGCAGGAGCTATAGGAAATTCACCTGACTACATTCTCTTCCACATTCAAAATAGAAAGCATCCTAAAGCTTATCACAGGGTCCTCCACGATCCCTGGGTTGCGAAAATTCCCTAGAGGAGGACATGGCAACCCATTCCAGTATTGTTGCATGGAGAATCCCACGGACAGAGGAGCCTGGCAGGCTACCGTCCATGGGGTCACAAAGAGTTGGACACGACTAAAGCACTTAGCAGCAGCAGCAGCAGCTATAGGAAATTCACCTGACTACATTCTCTTCCACATTCAAAATAGAAAGCATCCTAAAGCTTATCACAGGGTCCTCCACATTCCCCTACAATGTAATTTCATCCTTGTTAGCAAGAAATATTATTGAAGGGAATTGAAACTGAGAAGCCTCCTTGATTTAGGAAACTAGACGAAGCATTCCTTGATTAGCAAATGAAATTTCATGCAGCACTTCAAAGTAAACCATTCACTAATCTTAGAACCAATGACAGTAGTCCAGACATGTCAGTCCCCCAATACATACAATGTAACATGTGATGCAATCAAAGCATGAGCTATTTTATGAGCAACAAAACAAAATTTTTTCCTATGTTAGAAATCAGGTTTGGTCAGTTTCCATGTTTCCACTGAGGTGAGGGACAGAGAGAAGGATATAGGCCCACTCAACAGAGATTAGGCATTTGTGCAGAGACCGTAAAAGGAGTGAATGACTAATAGACTGAGGTTTCCTTAAGTCTTTGATCTGTACATATATTTGAAGTAAATTACAAATACACATAATATTTCAAAAGGATTTGAATTTTGTTTTCACAGTGACTGAGTTGACTCCTGGATGTATTTTAGTCACTGGAAGAAGGTAGGTTATTTTTTAAAAGAGCAGTTCAAACTTTGATAATGTATCTGATTTTTTAAAAATTGCTCTGGGACTTCCCTGGTGGTCCCGTGGCTAAGACTTCAGCTCCCAGTGGAGGGGGCCCGGGTTCCATCCCTGGTCAAGGAACTAGATCCTACATGCAGTAACAGAAGATCGCTCAGCCACAGTAAAGATCAAATATCCCATGTGCCACAGCTAAGACCTGGCACAGCCAAATAAACATATTAAAAAATAGCTCTAATTTCAGATGGCTGGTTTCTTTTCTTAAGAAGTAGGGAAAATACTATTGGGTATTGACACCCACCCCCCAACCCTGGTCAGGCTGCACTCCGCAGGTCTGTACTTGCCCAAATTCAAGACTGAAGAAACAGCCGGCCGTCATTGACAGAAGCAAGGTCCTGGAGCAACATCCACAGCGTGCCCTGGGCAGCCAGCAGGAGGTGGCAGCAATCTTCATTCCAGGGGAGAGGGAGATGGCCGTGGCCAGTTATAGGGGAAATTGACATCAGGTTAGCTCATCAGTTACCAGGGAAACCAAGACAGGCTCAGGCCCACCACAGCCTCTGATAAGCCCTCCAGGTGGAAATGTTCTGATCTAAAGGTTAGAATGGGCTTCCATGGTGGCTCCCAGTAAAAAATCAGCCTGCAATGCAGGAGACCACCTGCAACGCAGGAGGTGGGGGTTTGATCCCTGGGTCAGGTAGATCCCCTGGAGACAAAAATGGCAACAAACTCAAATATTCTTGCTTGGGAAATCCCATGGGCAGAGGAGCTATGTGAGCTACACTCCATGGTGTCGCAAGAGTGGGACTCGACTTAATGACTGCACCACCGCCAAAGGTTAGGACAGTCATTAGCTGGGGCCTGGGGCAAGTACATAGAAGGTCGGTCCTGTGAGTAAGGTGTAGGTGAAACAGGCACTGGTCTGGCAGGGGATGGACAAAGCACAAGAGAACAGCCATCATGAGTGGCCTGACCGTACACCCACCTTGGCAAGATTATAATCCTCAAGAACTTTGACTTATCACTATATTTGAATGGATCACACTAAAACATATATTGATAATAGAAGTTGGTATTAAGATTCTAAAATATAAACATGTGGAAAAGACAGTGGGAATGAGTTACATAGGAAGTAGTAACTTTTAATATAAAGTTTATTCACTTATATATTCCTTTACTTAGAAAATTTAAACATTTATTTGATAAAGGCCAGAATCCCACCAGGTGTTGGAGGTACAATGATTAAGCAAAGCAGTCATCTTCTGCTCTCATGGAGCTTAAAATATCAGATTAATAACAGCAATTATAAGATAATTAATTTCATATTATCTAAGCTAGACAAACAAGTTGACTTTTGTACTGTCAACTCATTAATTGTCATGTATGGATGTGAGAGTTGGAGTGTGGAGAAGGCTGAGCGCCGAAGAATTGATGCTTTTGAACTGTGGTGTTGGAGGAAACTCTTGAGAGTCCCTTGGACTGCAAGGAGATCCATTCTGAAGGAGATCAACCCTGGGATTTCTTTGGAAGGAATGATGCTAAAGCTGAAACTCCAGTACTTTGGCCACCTCATGAGAACAGCTGACTCATTGGAAAAGACTTTGATGCTGGGAGGGATTGGGGGCAGGAGGAGAAGGGGACAACAGAGGATGAGATGGCTGGATGGCATCACTGACTCAATGGACATGAGTCTGAGTGAACTCTGGCAGTTGGTGATGGACAGGGAGGCCTGGCCTGCTGTGATTCATGGGGTCGCAAAGAGTGGGACATGACTGAGCGACTGAACTGAAACTGAGCTAGACAAACAAGTTGACTTTTGTACTGTCAATTCATTAAAAAGAATGTTTGATTACTATTTTGTGGATGTCATTTTTATTACTTATATGGGGATGAAGAAAAAGGAACATTTATGGTAGACTGCATTTTCTGAAAATATTCACAGCAATATTTTTGGTCTTTAAATCTCTTAAAATCTTTGTCACACCAACAAACATGACAAGGAGTGCATTTTCTCCCTTTCAACTCGGAAGGGGTTGCATACACTTTGAGCTAAAGAGTACAGCAGATATGATACTATGAAGCCTCCAAGGCTAGATCTAAAAATTACACAACTTCTGCTTGCTTCTCTCTTGGGATACTCACCGCTGGAACACAACCACCGTGTTGTAAAGAAGCCCAAGTTAAACAAAGGATTGTGTGTCCGTATTTCTGTGGACAGCCCTGGTGAAAGTCTTAGTGGCTAGTGAGAGCAACTGAGAGATGTATGAGTGAGCAAGCTTTCAGATACCTATATACCTCAGCCTTTAAGCTACCTCAGCTGATCGGAGCCAAGACCAACTATTACTTCCCATGCCTTGCCCACAGGGCGCATTTATGAGCAAAATAAATGCTTTTGATGTTTTGTCTTTGAGATTTTTTAAATGAAGAAATAATTTAAAAAAAAAGTCTCTATCTAAACTTTTATTTTATTATTATTATTATTTTTTTCAAATTTTACTTTACAATACTGTATTGGTTTTGCCACACATCAACATGAATCCACCATGGGTGTACACGTATTCCCAGTCCTGAACCCCTTCCCACCTCCCTCCCCATACCATCTCTCTGGGTCATCCCAGTGCACCAGCCCCAAGCATCCTGTATCCTGCATCGAACCTAGGCTGGCGATTTGTTTCTTATATGATATTATGCATGTTTCAATGCCATTCTCCCAAATCACCCCACCCTCTCCCTCTCCCACAGAGTCCAAAAGACTGTTCTATACATCTGTGTCTCTTTTGCTGTCTCGCATACAGGGTCATCATTACCATCTTTCTAAATTCTCTATATATGTGATATATATGTATTAATATACTGTATTGGCGGAGAAGGCAATGGCACCCCACTCCAGCACTCTTGCCTGGAAAATCCCATGGATGGAGGAGCCTGGTGGGCTGCAGTCGATGGGGTCGCTAAGAGTTGGACACGACTGAACGACTTCACTTTCACTTTTCATTTTCATGCATTGGAGAAGGAAATGGCAACCCACTCCAGTGTTCTTGCCAGTAGAATCCCAGGGACCAGGGAGCCTGGTGGGCTGCCATCTATGGGGTCGCACAGAGTCAGACAAGACTGAAGTGACTTAGCAGCAGCACTGTATTGGTGTTTTTCTTTCTGGCTTACTTCACTCTGTATAATAGGTTCCAGTTTCATCCACCTCATTAGAACTGATTCAAATGTATTCTTTTTAATGGCTGAGTAAAAAGACGACCAGGACACCAAAAGAGTGTCTAACAGGCTTTAATGGCAAAGCACTCCCGGGCGGGGTTCCTGGACCCTAAAGAGGGAGGTAGAAGAAGTCCACGCTTGGACCATGTTGGGGGTGGTTTTTATACGTTTGTTGCAAGGGATGGTCAGGCTAGGTGGACAGGGTTTCAGATAGGTCCCCAGGCCGAGGCGTCGAAGGCTGACAGGTCCTTCTACTTGGCTGGGGTGGGGCGGCTTTAGCTGGTGAAGTGTGCTGTCATTGGCCCCCGGGATCTGGGAGGCTCCTTCCATTAGGGACTTCCCCCACCAGCGGGAGGGAGAGGAGGGGCGGCCCATCATGGCCCCTGGGGTCCGGCCTTACATTCTGACCCTTTTGATAGGATAAGGGGCGCCGTTATCTCTTCTGGCTACTTCCTGCTGAACCGGGAAGTCGCTGGGGCTGAGGGTCGTGGCCGGATCCCGGTGACCTTTAGAGGGCCTCAGGGTCTCTGGACAGGAGCTTAGAGTATGCAGCTACCATCAACATCAGGTCCCTGACCCTCCAGAGGATGATCTGAAAAACACAAGGTCCTATCGACAGGATGAGGAACAAGTCTCCTAGGGGCCCGAGAAGTTGGAGAAGCCATTTTGCCCAAGACGACTTTCACCATCCCAAGAAGTCAAAACCGTCTGACTCGGCCTGTCCAAGTCTGATGCCCTCTCTCTGCTCTTGGACCTTGTTCTGAACTATCCCTGAGGCATTAACGAAAAAAAACAATGGTCTTCACTTAGGAGTTGACAGGTTCCCCCTTTCTCAGCCGTTAGCAGGTCTAGGGCCCTTTGATTTTGGAGAGCCACTGCTGCCAGAGAGGTTATCTGGGTCTGTAATGCCATTAGGGAGTCTGCCACATTGTCTAGGTCTTGACTGAGGTCTGTGGACAGCTTATAGTAAAAGTGCGTGGCTGATCCCAATCCTCCCACCCCCAGTACTAAGGCCATGAATAAACTTTCCCTGAGGAGCAGGGGAGCTGCAGCTAGTGCCCTCTGGCGGCGGGTTGACTGGGTTTGGTCCTCCATTGCCTGGGGTGTCAGAATGGTCAGGTAGGGAGTAAGGAAGTTTGGGGTGTAAGGCTGAGTCCAGTTGGGCGGGAAGCATTGTAGGTGGTTTGATTGCAGAGAAAGAATATCCCGGGTTTTCCGCATACCAGAGGGTTTGGGGATAAGGGGTCTCATCTCGAGCTGTCACAGGCCACTGTGGTTAATGGGGTGTCGTTGGCCAGGACACAAGAGGCGTTGGCTGGGAGGTACAGTACCTCGGTGGTCAACGGCCCCATTGGCCAGGTTACTTCATGGCATTTTGAGTGAGATTTTGGGCCTCTATTTTTGCGGGATTGGTTGGGCAAGAAATGGTCGGGGTCTCAAGGGAAGACAGAGCCCATGGAACACTCCCGATTAGATTTTGCTGCCGCAGGAGTAGCAGGTGATTTTTTCCATACCTTCTCTAACTTTATTTTAGGAAAAAACATCTGTCTACTATTTTTAGCTCTGCTTCTGTGGCCGCTCTAACTGAACTGAACTGAATACTCCATTGTGTATATGTACCACAGCTTTCTTATCCATCCGTCTGCTGATGGACATCTAGGTTGCTTCCATGTCCTGGCTATTATAAACAGTGCTGCGATGAACACTGGGGTACACGTGTCTCTTTCAATTCTGGTTTCCTCAGTGTGTATGCCCAGCAGTGGGATTGCTGGGTCATAAGGCAGTTCTATTTCCAGTTTTTTAAGGAATCTCCACACTGTTCTCCATAGTGGCTGTACTAGTTTGCATTCCCACCAACAGTGTAAGAGGGTTCCCTTTTCTCCACACCCTCTCCAGGATTTATTGCTTATAGACTGTTGGAACGCAGCCATTCTGACTGGCATGAAATGGCACCTCATTGTGGTTTTGATTTTCATTTGTTTGATAATGAGTGATGTTGAGCATCTTTTCATGTGTTTGTTAGCCATCTGTATGTCTTCTTTGGAGAAATATCTATTTAGTTCTTTGGCCTATTTTTTGACTGGGTCATTTATTTTTCTGGAATTGAGCTGTAGGGGTTGCTTGTATATTTTTGAGATTAGTTATTATTATTTGTTAGTTGCTTCATTTGCTATTAGGGGCTTCCCTGGTGGCTCAGAGGTTAAAGCGTCTGCCTCCAATGCGGGAGACCTGGGTTCGATCCCTGGGTCGGGAAGATCCTCTGGAGAAGGAAATGGCAACCCACTCCAGTATACTTGCCTGGAGAATCCCATGGACAGAGGAGCCTGGTAGGCTACAGTCCATGGGGTCGCAAAGAGTCGGACACGACTGAGCGACTTCACCTCACCTCACCTCACCTCACCTCATTTGCTATTATTTTCTTCCATTCCTTACTTATAGTTTCCTTTGTTGTGCAGAAGCTTTTAATTTTAATTAGATCCCATTTGTTTATTTTTGTTTTTATTTCTAGTATTCTGGGAGGTGGGTCATAGAGGATCATGCTGTGATATATGTCGGAGAGTGTTTTGCCTATGTTCTCCTCTAGGAGTTTTATAGTTTCTGGTCTTACATTTAGATCTTTAATCCATTTTGAGTTATTTTTGTGTATGGTGTTAGAAAGTGTTCGCTTTTGGACCATGGTGCTGGAGAAGACTCTTGAGAGTCCCTTGGACAAGCAGATCAAACCAGTCAGTCCTAAAGGGAAGAAATAAACTCTGAGTATTCACTGGAAGGACTGGTGCTGAAGCTCCAATAATTTGACCACCTGATGTGAAGAGCCAACTCATTGGCAAAGACCCTGATGCTGGGAATGACTGAGGGCAGAAAAGTTTTATAGTTTCTGGTCTTACATTTAGATCTTTAATCCATTTTGAGTTATTTTTGTGTATGGTGTTAGAAAGTGTTCGCTTTTGGACCATGGTGCTGGAGAAGACTCTTGAGAGTCCCTTGGACAAGCAGATCAAACCAGTCAGTCCTAAAGGGAAGAAATAAACTCTGAGTATTCACTGGAAGGACTGGTGCTGAAGCTCCAATAATTTGACCACCTGATGTGAAGAGCCAACTCATTGGCAAAGACCCTGATGCTGGGAATGACTGAGGGCAGAAAGAGAAGAGTTTGACAAAGGATGAGATGGTCGAATAGCATCACTAATTCAATGGACATAAACATGGGCAAACTCTAGGAAATGGTGAGGGACAGGAAAGCCTGGGCATGCTGCAGTTTATGGGGTCGCAAAGAGTCGGATATGACTGAGAGACTAACATTTTCACTTCTCGTTGGGGTTAAAAGCTATTGCCATGAGAGTTCAGGAAATTTGAGAATGTTTCTTAAAAACCCAGTTTATAATTTGGTGTTCAGTTCAGTTCAGTTGCTCAGTCGTGTTTGACTCTTTGCGAAGGTTGGTCATAACTTTTCTTCCAAGGAGTAAGCATCTTTTAATTTCATGGGTGCAGTCACCACCTGCAGTGATTTTGGAGCCCCCCAAAATAAAGTCTGACACTGTTTCCACTGTTTCTCCATCTATTTCCCGTGACGTGATGGGACTGGATGCCATGATCTTTGTTTTCTGAACGTTGAGATTTAAGCCAACTTTTTCGCTCTCCTCTTTCACTTTCATCAGAGGCTTTTTAGCTCCTCTTCACTTTCTGCCATAAGGGTGATGTCATCTGCATATCTGAGGTTATTGATATTTCTCCTGGCAATCTTGATTCTAGCTTGTGTTTCTTCCAGTCCAGTGTTTCTCATGATGTACTCTGCATAGAAGTTAAATAAGCAGGGTGACAATATACAGCCCTTATGTACTCCTTTTCCTATTTGGAACCAGTCTGTTGTTCCATGTCCAGTTCTAACTGTTGCTTCCTGACCTGCATACAGATTTCTCAAGAGGCAGGTTAGGTGGTCTGGTATTCCCATCTTAGAGACGACATAGAGGCAGGAAGCCAGGAGAGGGCGCCCTCAAGTCCTCCAAAGAGCGCAGAACCCAGCAGGAAGAAAAGCTTCTCCCCTGGCAACAGTTAAGCCAATGAAGAGCTACAGAATCTTTGTCTACTATAACATTCCTATGTCTTTTTCCCCTCTAGGGAAGATATCTTAAACAATCATAAACTTTTACTTATTTCTTTCAGCTAAGAAGGACGACCTCAGACACGGGTTTCATAAGCCACTGTCATGTTTCTGATTTATTCCTCAATGATTTTTGTCTAGTTTACAAGAAAACCTGACAGAGAAATTGAAAGACTCATCTGAGTATGCGGGAAACTTTAGCAGCATTCAAGGCTGCTACCTCTACCTCAAGACACGTCTACCTTCAGCATCAAGAAACACCAACCCTGCCTAGAAGTCATCTATGTAAGGAGAAAATTTTGGAAGGTGGTCAAAATATTGCGAGGAATATCCTTCTTCACACACAAGAACTATGTCTTTGGATTCATTCAGTGTGCAGTCTTTCTTTGCCAGCAATCCTAACACATGCCTGGAGCTCAGTGCAGGAATGTTTACATATAAATGAAGATCTTGGTTCCTCTTACAGATCTTCTAGAATATAAAGCTGCATCTTTTTTTAATTGGAGGCTAGAAGAACTGTACAAAAAAGATCTTCACGACCCAGATAATCATGATGATGTGATCACTCATCTAGAGCCAGACATCTTGGAATGTGAAGTCAAGTGGGCCTTAGAAAGCATCACTATGAACAAAGCTAGTGGAGGTGATGGAATTCCAGTTGAGCTGTTTCAAATCCTGAAAGATGATGCTGTGAAAGTGCTGCACTCAATATGCCAGCAAATTTGGAAAACTCAGCAGTGGCCACAGGACTGGAAAAGGTCAGTTTTCATTCCAATTCCAAAGAAAGGCAATGCAAAAGAATGCTCCAATTACCGCACAATTGCACTCATCTCACATGCTAGTAAAGTAATGCTCAAAATCCTCCAAGCCAGGCTTCAGCAATACGTGAACCGTGAACTCCCTGATGTTCAAGCTGGCTTTAGAAAAGGCAGAGGAACCAGAGATCAAATTGCCAACATCCGCTGGATCATGGAAAAAGCAAGAGAGTTCCAGAAAAACATCTACTTCTGCTTTATCGACTATGCCAAAGCCTTTGACTGTGTGGATCACAATAAACTGTGGAAAATTCTGAAAGAGATGGGAATACCAGACCACCTAACCTGCCTCTTGAGAAATCTGTATGCAGGTCAGGAAGCAACAGTTAGGACTGGACATGGAACAACAGACTGGTTCCAAATAGGAAAAGGAGTGCGTCAAGGCTGTATATTGTCACC
>SJYT01075854.1:0-47919 GCA_006410635.1 Cephalophus harveyi
AAGTTAAATAAGCAGGGTGACAATATACAGCCTTGACGCACTCCTTTTCCTATTTGGAACCAGTCTGTTGTTCCATGTCCAGTCCTAACTGTTGCTTCCTGACCTGCATACAGATTTCTCAAGAGGCAGGTTAGGTGGTCTGGTATTCCCATCTCTTTCAGAATTTTCCACAGTTTATTGTGATCCACACAGTCAAAGGCTTTGGCATAGTCGATAAAGCAGAAGTAGATGTTTTTCTGGAACTCTCTTGCTTTTTCCATGATCCAGCGGATGTTGGCAATTTGATCTCTGGTTCCTCTGCCTTTTCTAAAGCCAGCTTGAACATCAGGGAGTTCACGGTTCACGTATTGCTGAAGCCTGGCTTGGAGGATTTTGAGCATTACTTTACTAGCATGTGAGATGAGTGCAATTGTGCGGTAATTGGAGCATTCTTTTGCATTGCCTTTCTTTGGAATTGGAATGAAAACTGACCTTTTCCAGTCCTGTGGCCACTGCTGAGTTTTCCAAATTTGCTGGCATATTGAGTGCAGCACTTTCACAGCATCATCTTTCAGGATTTGAAACAGCTCAACTGGAATTCCATCACCTCCACTAGCTTTGTTCGTAGTGATGCTTTCTAAGGCCCACTTGACTTCACATTCCAAGATGTCTGGCTCTAGATGAGTGATCACATCATCATGATTATCTGGGTCGTGAAGATCTTTTTTGTACAGTTCTTCTGTGTATTCTTGCCACCTCTTCTTAATATCTTCTGCTTCTGTTAGGTCCATACCATTTCTGTCCTTTATCGAGCCCATCCTTGCATGAAATGTTCCCTTGGTATCTCTAATTTTCTTGAAGAGATCTCTAGTCTTTCCCATTCTGTTGTTTTCCTCTATTTCTTTGCATTGATCACTGAAGAAGGCTTTCTTATCTCTTCTTGCTATTCTTTGGAACTCTGCATTCAGGTGCTTATATCTTTCCTTTTCTCCTTTGCTTTTCGCCTCTCTTCTTTTCACAGCTATTTGTAAGGCCTCCCCAGACAGCCATTTTGCTTTTTTGCATTTCTTTTCCATGGGGATGGTCTTGATCCCTGTCTCCTGTACATTGTCACAAACGTCATTCCATAGTTCATCATGCACTCTATCAGATCTAGGCCCTTAAATCTATTCCTCACTTCCACTGTATAATCATAAGGGATTTGATTTAGGTCATACCTGAATGGTCTAGCAGTTTTCCATACTTTCTTTGAGTCTGAATTTGGCAATAAGGAGTTCATGATCTGAGCCACAGGCAGCTCCTGGATTGTTTTTGTTGACTGTATAGAGCTTCTCCATCTTTGGCTGCAAATAATATAATCAATCTGATTTCGGTGTTGGCCATCTGGTGATGTCTATGTGTAGAGTCTTCTCTTGTGTTGTTGGAAGAGGGTGTTTGCTATGACCAGTGCATTTTCTTGGCAAAACTGTATTAGTCTTTGTCCTGCTTCATTCCACATTCCAAGGCCAAAGTTGTCTGTTACTCCAGGTGTTTCTTGACTTCCTACTTTAGCATTCCAGTCCCCTATAATGAAAAGGACATCTTTTCTGGGTGTTAGATCTAAAAGGTCTTCTAGGTCTTCAGAGAACCATTAAACTTCAGCGTCTTTAGCGTTACTGGTTGGGGCATAGACTTGGATTACCGTAATATTGAATGGTTTTCCTTGGAAATGAACAGAGATCATTCTGTCGTTTTTGAGATTGCATCCAAGTACTGCATTTCAGACTCTTTTGTTGACCATGATGGCTACTCCATTTCTTCTGAGGGATTCCTGCCTGCAGTAGTAGATATAATGGTCATCTGAGTTAAATTCACCCATTCCAGTCCATTTTAGTTCACTGATTCCTAGAATGTTGACGTTCACTCTTGCCATCTCTTGTTTGACCACTTCCAATTTGCCTTGATTCATGGACCTGACAGTCCAGGTTCCTATGCAATATTGCTCTTTACAGATTTGGACCTTGCTTCTGTCGCCAGTCACACCCACAACTGGGTATTGTTTTTGCTTTGGCTCCATCCCTTCATTCTTTTTTTTTTTAACACAAAAACATTGTTTATTATTATTAAAATCCATCTTTCAAGCAAAGTAGCTATTAATCTGTAAAGAAGTTAGTTCAGTTCAGTTCAGTCACTTAGTTGTGTCCGACTCTTTGAGACCACATGAATCGCAGCACACCAGGCCTCCCTGTCCGTCACCAACTCCTGGAGTTCAATCAGACTCATGTCCATCAAGTCAGTGATGCCATCCAGCCATCTCATCCTCGGTCGTCCCCTTCTCCTCCTGCCCCCAATCCCTCCCAGCATGAAAGTCTTTTCCAATGAGCCAGCTCTTCGTGTGAGGTGGCCAAAGTACTGGAGTTTCAGCTTTAGCATCATTCCTTCCAAAGAAATCCCAGGGATGATCTTCTTCAGGATGGACTAGTCCCTTCATTCTTTCTGGAGTTATTTCTCCACTGATCTCCAGTAGCATATTGGGCACCTACTGACCTGGGGAGTTCCTCTTTCAGTATCCTATCATTTTGCCTTTTCATACTGTTCATGGGGTTCTCAAGGCAAGAATACTGAAATGTTTTGCCATTCTCTTCTCCAGTGAACCACATTCTGCCAGACCTCTCCACCATGACCTGCCCATCTTGGGTTACCCTGCAGGCATGGCTTGGTTTCATTGAGTTAGACAAGGCTGTGGTCCTAGTGTGATTAGATACTGCCTCTCTAATTGTCACTAACTTTCACCTGATGAAGGTGATAGGTTTCCCCCTAAAAGGGGTATCACAAACACACACATCAAATATAAGACACAATTCACTTTGAGAAATGTTAAAACATGACTCAAATTCAACAGTCATTTTTAAGTATTAGGTTGGTTGTTTTGGACACTTCCCTCATGGAGAGGTAAGTGCAAGATTTCATTAGGTGAAAATTGCAACCTTCTTTAACATACAGATTTTAAAAAAAACTGAGCAGGCTTAAATTCTTATATTTTTTCTCATAGTACAAAAATTTATAACTGTACCATGAAGGCATATTATATTGGGAAAACTATAGATCATAGGTCACAGACAGAGCCTGAAGTAAGTATGATTGTCAAGAGCACAAATCTCTTTAGTCCCCAAGGCCATTTCTGTCCACTTCTGAGTTTTTCTTGCCCAATCATGTAGGATATTGTGTTCTGTTTTTGAAAAGAAATATCATGACTGTAAAGTACTGAGGTAAATTATTTTAAATGTTCATTGTTTGCACTGCCTCATTTCCATGCAGTAAAAGTTGAATGGAGATGTTAAATATCTTGATTGATGATTGAACAAATACAAATCTTAAAGACACAAACCAGAAACAAAGAATGTTTGCTTATTATGACTATAACTCTAATCTTAGGAATTTAGAAAAAACAAACAATTGTGATTTCATAGATTTAAATGACTTGCCTTGCATTTTATCACCTTCCAAAGAAAGCCCAGGGTTGATCTCCTTCAGAATGGACTGGTTGGATCTCCTTGCAGTCCAAGGGACTCTCAAGAGTCTTCTCCAACACCACAGTTCAAAAGCATCAATTCTTCGATGCTCAGCCTTCTCCACAGTCCAACTCTCACATCCATACATGACTACTGGAAAAACCATAGCCTTGACTAGATGGACCTTAGTCGGCAAAGTAATGTCTCTGCTTTTGAATATGCTAACTAGGTTGGTCATAACTTTTCTTCCAAGGAGTAAGCGTCTTCTAAGTTCATGGCTGCAGTCACTATCTGCAGTGATTTTTTTGGAGCCCCCAAAAATAAAGTCTGACACTGTTTCCATTGTTTCCCCATCTATTTCCCATGAAGTGATGGGACCAGATGCCATGATCTTCGTTTTCTGAATGGTGAGCTTTAAGCCAACTTTTTCGCTCTTCTCTTTCACTTTCATCAAGAGGCTTTTAGCTCCTCTTCACTTTCTGCCATAAGGGTGGTATCATCTGCATATCTGAAGTTATTGGTATTTCTCCCAGCAATCTTGATTCCAGCTTGTTTTTCTTCCAGTCCAGCGTTTCTCATGATGTACTCTGCACAGAAGTTAAATAAGTAGAGTGACAATATACAGCCTTGACGTACTCCTTTTCCTCTTTGGAACTAGTCCCACATGAAAATTATACTGAAAACAAGAGATTATAATTTCAAATAAAAGTAATGATTAAAGGAATTGAAAGTGACCAATTAACGAAAATGATTTTTAGGAAAGATAAAACTTCAACTATGAAAAGAAATGTAAAAAAAAAAAAAAGAAAAAAACATTTGAAAATATGATTGTTTTTATGCAAATGACCTCTCTTTCCTTTTGTCACTCAGTCATGTCCAAGCAAGCATTTATGACCCGATGAACTGTAGCCCCCCAGGATCCTCTGTGCATGGAATGTTCCAGGCAAGGTTACTGGAGTGAGTTTCCATTTCCTTTTTCATGGGCTCTTACCCAACCAGAGATCAAACCAGTGTCATCCACATTGCAGGCAGATTCTTTAACGACGAGCCACCAGTGAAGCTGAAAGGAACTCTACTTTTAAAGTTAAATATTAAAAACATTAATGCATGATTACTAGGTGATTTCTGCTTTTAAAAATTTTTTTTGATGTGGACCATTTCTAAAGTCTTTACTGAATTTCTTATAATGTTTGCCAAGAGGCATGTGATATCTTAGATCCCTAACTGGGGATCAAACTCTTATCCCCTGCATTGGAAGGTGAAATTTTAACCACTGGATTACCAAGAATGTCCCTAGGATTATTTCTTTATGCCATAAGTATTTACAAGTTTGAGAGGAGTAGGCATCAGATTAAATGATGTGAACAATGGAAAAATGATGAAAGATAAATTCATTTTTATTTCCTTTACATTAGATCTCATTGGAAGCTGAGCAAACACTATGTTAAAGGAAAACTATACAGAGGTGACTGAGTTTATCCTCCTGGGACTGACAGATCAAGCTGACTTGCAGCCTGTCCTTTCTGTGGTCTTCCTAGTTATCTACCTGATCACAGTCATCGGCAATGTAAGCATGATTTTGTTAATCAGAACTGACTCAAAGCTTCAGATTCCAATGTACTTCTTCCTCAGCCACCTCTCCTTTGTAGTAGATCTCTGTTAAACCACCACTGTCACTCCTCAGATGCTGGTTCATTTCTTATGCAAGAGGAAAACCATTTCCTTCCTTGGCTGCTTTATACAGTTCCACTTTTTCATTGCCTTGGTGATTGCAGATTATTATATGCTCACAGTGATGGCTTGTGATCGCTATGTGGCCATCTGCAAACCACTGTTATATGGCAGCAAGATGTCCCGAGGTGCCTGCCTTTCTCTTGTTGCTGCTCCTTATTCTTACAGCTTTGCAAATGGTCTTGCCCAGACCATCCTGATGCTCCATCTCTCCTTCTGTGGACCCAATGAAATCAACCACTTTTACTGTGCGGACCCACCTCTCCTAGTCCTGGCCTGCTCAGATGTTAATTTCAATGAAACTGTCATGTTCATGGGGACTGGTTTCAACCTCATGTGTTCTCTCACCATCATCTTCATCTCCTACATTTTCATCTTTAGACCCATTCTGCATATCCACTCTACAGAGGGAGGCACAAGGCCTTCTCTACCTGTGGGTCTCTCCTGACAGCTGTCACTGCCTTTTATTGGACACTGTTCTGCATGTATCCGAGGCCCCTTTCTGAGGCAACAGGGCAAAATTGTAGCTGCTTTTTGTATCTTTGTGAGTCCTATGCTACATCCTTTGACCTACAGCCTTCAGAACAAAGATGTTAAAAACGCAGAAAGGAGAATGATAGAAAGGAAATTTTTTCCCAAGTAGAGTGCACATTTTGATCACATGTATGTAACATATCCATATTGTCTGATCAATTAGTGAGTTATTTAAATTAAAAAATCATTTTGGCTCTGAATTATTCTTTTTCTTTTGTAATTCACGTATAAAACTTGTAAGACTGTTAGCCTATTGTTAGTTGTGACTCAGTGTATTAAAAAAACATAAATTAAAACACAAGAACAAGCAGCATTGTTATTGCTGTATAAAACTAATAAAGGACAGTTTATTCTATCCACTTTACTCGTAATTGTACAGAGTTTTAGTATACAGTCCTACAGCCTTCCAAATAAAGATGTAAAAAAGAGCAATAAGCAAAGTGTTTCAAGAGAAATTGTTTGTCAAATCAGATACACATTTCACCAGACTTATGTAATATATCTCTAACTTTTCAGAGATAATTTTCAGTTAATAAATCAGTCTTCCTATTGGCTTATTTTTCTTTTGTAATTCACTTATAAGACTTGGAGGAATGTGTCAGATCATTAGCTTGTGTTATTTTAGTGTATTTAAAATAAATGTCATATAGGAATTTAATGACAAGACCAGACAACATTGTTATTGCTCTGTAAAATTACTAAGGACAGATCATTCTATTCACAGTACTCATAATGGTACAAAGTTATAAAAGACAGATTCACCAAGTCGTGCTAAGACAATGAAATTTGTTTGATTTGGAGGGTTTATAGTTTCTGAAATATTTTCAAAAACTTGTCAGCCATATCATAAAGAGAGGTTTTTCTCTTTGCTTGATTTTTTTCCTTTGTTCACGTTATGTATCAGTGAAGATCACTGTGTATCTTATTATTCTAAGAAACTAGTTTAGATGTTAGTACTGGTTCAATGGAATCCTCATTTTTAAATCATTTGGCAGAAATGCCAAATTGCTTTTAGATTTTGAAAGAAAAAAAAAAGAATCTTTTGATTTGTTTTACCAATATGTGTCCTGCTTTTAAATCTGATATTTTACTTTCATTCATTATTTTTTATTATGATCTTTTACCAGCTCATAATCATAAACACAAAATAATATAAAGAGCACTTGTCTAAGCATAACAAATCATCGCTAAGTATTCACACAATAACACTTTTGTTTAGGATTCACACATCTCCATATCATGGACCCCACTTCTCACCTTTGGCATCTCCTCCTGAGGCATACAAGTGGGGGAATCTTATGGTGCTGGAAAACTCTCAGAAGAGATGGCAGTTGAGCAGTATATGGTTCTATTCAGCCAAGCTAGTTGATTTCTCTGCTTTTTTCAGATCTTCAGTATCCCCACACAAGTTTTATTGTTTCACACATAAGACATGAGAGAGATGTTTGTGTACTTTTCTCATTTCTTTTCATAGTTCTTTAAACATGGAGTTTATATTTTAAATTATGTCAAGTAATAAGTTAGTATTATTCCTCATAACATTTATAGTTTCTATCCCATTTCTGATACTTAAAAACTAAAAGTTGTTTCTGATAATCATAGCTCTTTAGTGGTACGTTTATTGTTTCCAGTGCAGTCAGTTTGGTTCAGTCACTCAGTCATGTCTGACTCTCTGTGACCCCATGGACTGCAGCATGCCAGGCTTCCCTGTCCATTACCAGCTCCCAGAACTTGCTTAAACTTGTGTCCATCAAATCAGTGATGCCATCCAACCATCTCATCTTCTGTCATCCCCTTCTCCTGATTAGCATCAGAGTCTTTCCATTCAGTCAGTTCTTTGCATCAGGTGGTCAAGGTATTGTGTTGGGAGCCACGTTAGGCATTACTGACAAATGGAGGCACGGCCCCAAACCCCTTTCTTTGTCCTGCAGGCACAGACTCGGGATGAAGGAGTTAGACATTGTGATCCTGACTTGTTTTTTCCTCTCCTCAGCTGAGTTGACTGAAAAGGAATATTAAGGTGCTTATTGTTCTTGAGAGAAGCATGAGAAGGCACAAAGCCTTCTGCAGCTGTGCTCAGAGAATAATTCATAAAGTCAATCATTGACATTTGTTTAAGGACTTTTATAAAAGTGTGTTCCAGGATGAGCACATAGGCCGCAGCTTGAGGCTATGAGAGGGATTGCTATCTGAAGCCTATTTGTGAGGAAAATGTTTATGGCAAAGGAGTTTACTGAATTTAGGGCTTATAAATAATTAAAATAGTTATAAGTTAAAGATTTAAGGAATGTTGTAATGTTAGCATATTTTACTATAGCTTACAGAGTTTAGGAATTTTAGAGATACTAATATCTAGAAGGCTTTTTAAGAGATAGTAAGCTCAGGATGTTAGGGGCAGACAGGATTTAGAAAGATAAGAAATAAATTGAGGAATGTAGTATGAGTTACAATGCAATCACAAGTTAGCTATAGGACACATAAGAGGAAGTAGATAATAGATGGTAAAGCTGATTCCGAGAGAATCGCTGAAGCAGGAACTCTGTTTGAAGGGCAACAATGATTTATGGAGATAATAAATCTGGGTGAGGAGGAACTGAAAATATCAAACCTCTGACCTAACGCCTTTGTAAAAGTATAAAAGAAAATCTTAAACTTGAAATAAATGTGCAGTCCAAGAAAACTGAGAGGCTGCATCATTACTCACCGACACCATCCCTCCCTTCAGGTTGAATCCCTGGCTGCTGGAGCTGGACTCCGGCAGTACTGGAGTTTTAGCTTTAGCATCAGTCCTTCCAATGAATATTCAGGTCTGATTTCTTCTAGGATAGACTGGTTGTATCTCCTTGCAGTTCAAGGGACTCTTTAGAATCTTCTCCAACACCACAGTTCAAAAGCATCAATTCAGCACTCAGCTTTCTTTAAAGTCCAGCTGTCACATCCATACTACCGGAAAAACCATAGCTTTGACTAGAAGCTTTGCTTTGTTAGCAAAGTAATATCTTTGCTGCTCAGAGGTTAAAGCATCTGCCTGCAACGCAGGAGACATGGGTTAGATCCCCAGGTCGGAAAGATCCCCTGGAGAAGGAAAAGGCAACCCACTCCACTATTCTTGCCTGGAGAATCCCATGGATGGAGGAGCCTGGCGGGCTACAGTCTGGAAAGAGTCGGACTGAGCAACTTCACTTTCACTTTCTGAGATTGGTCAAAGCTTTTTTATTTTAACCACTGTGAATTAAATCATATTTTCTAAGTTTCTTTTCTTTTTACTCCTTGTTTGACTATGACACATTCTATCATCTATTGTCAATAAATTTCCTTAAATTTTATATTCATACTTGTCTTAACTTAGACATTAATCAGTACGTCTACTTTATTGTTAAATAATAAAAGGAGCTTAGAATATATTAATTATGAATATATCCTGCTTCTAACTAATAAACTTTCATCTGCAGGCATAGAATTCATCATTAATAACAAATTATTTAATAATGAAGTTTACACATTATCTATGTAGTATATGATTTCAAGTATATTTGTATTAAATATTAATTCAATATCCATGTTCCTTTGACTTTGGTGACACCCCTGTTTCTATAACAATTATCTTTGCTGTCACTCTTCATTTATGGTTTAGTTTTCTTCTTAATGTTATAAATCCTTAATTAGTTCTTTTAGTGAGAGTCCCTTCAATCCACTTATCTAAGAATATCTTTTGTCCTTTCAGAATGGAACATTCATTTGGGTATGAATATACCAAGACAAATACTTGTTTTCAGTATTTAAAATATATTTTATTTTCTGGCTTATTTTAGTTTGATTATAGAGATAGATGCATTATTAGATTATCTTTCTTTGTGGGTAAAGTGTTATCATTATTCAGTTCAGTTCAGTCGCTCAGTCGTGTCCAACACTTTGCAACCCCATGAATCGCAGTTACCATTATTGGTTTTCTTGTTTTCAGTTTCAGTGTTGTGCTAGCTGTGGACCTGTCTTCAGGTTGAGGTATGGAAACCACCTATGACTGAAACTGTAGACAACTTGGTTTGTGAAGGCAGGAACTCAAACACTACCCGAACACATACTAGCCATGTAGCACAAGGTGAGTTAGTGACACAATTTTCCTTTAAAAGAACCTCTATCTGTTTAGCTGAAACTTCAAGAGTGAGTCACTGCCTCTTTGGGTTGTTTTGTGGAATCAACTTACCTATATAAATGATGTTTGCTAATCACTTTGCCAGTTTCAGACTCCTATTAATGTCTGACCTTTTCAAGACATCCACGTTCATCGTGAAGGATATTGATAAGAGCTCTGAACTTTGGAGAGGAAGTCATTTTATTATAAAAGAAGGGGAAAACATAAAACAAGCAGTCATCAAACTTTCATTTTGATATTTTTTTGTGCCCACATACAGCTTTTAAGGCAAACAGTGATTTGAAATTATGGAGAATAAGATTAAGACATATGATTTTCTCTCTGATCCCAGGTGTTCCAATGAATCTCTAGAGGGCTGATTCCAGTGTCACATTCCTGGCTACCACTCCTAAGATCTTCTGAGATTTGCTTTAAGAGTGGGTCCCTACCTCCCATATCCTGCTAGAAATGTGGTTACATTTCTCAGCTTAGAGAGGATCAATGAACTATATTAATCAGAGGTAGAAAAAACAAGTTCACATCCAAACCAGAAGTTAACCTCTGTGTTTCTACTTTCTCTTTTTAGTCAAAAGAAACTTTAGTAAAGTCTCAATCTAACTCCTACAATTTGCACGTTGTTTTGTCAAGTTATGTACAGGCATTCCTTTTTGTTTTCAGTGTCACTTTGAAATTCAACTAATTTCCTGGGCAACAAAGTTATTGAAATGTCTATTGATCTTTCTGAACAATATTTTACAGAGCTGTCAGTGGTGCAGAAGAACCAAGAAAGGCTCCCCACACACTAATATAAAGACATGTCCTCAGACGTATGATGGACCTGATCCTAGTATGAGAGATCTTATCATTAGAGGCGGACAAACTAAGAACCACTTGCATATTGATTTTTTGATTTCTTGTTAAGATTGTTGGGGTGCCTTATTTTTATTGAGGATCCATGATTTTAATAGCCTTTTGAAGGTTTTCATGAGATATAAACCAAAGCAAACAAATAAAACAGAGGATGTGAAAACCATCTTACAGTGAATTCATGCTAAAATTTTACCTTTACTGCTTTTTTTTTCTGAAACAAAATATTTTCTCATTGACTTGTAATTAAATATCCTACAAAATTCACCTATGCAAGTTGATTGCCCTCTGTCTTGCAGGAATGGCATGCTTTGTGTACACACAACTAGTATGTTAACAGTGTTCTGGTCTCAGAAACCCTTATATTAGATGCAATGCTCTCCTTTCATTGTCTTGAAATGCTCTATAGTTTTTGACAAGGATACAGTATATTTGTTATTGTACTGGATCTTATTTATAGTGTACAAAGTCCTACTTCAAGGTTTAACCTTTTGTAGCTTTCTACTGTCCTTGAGCTAATCCTTTAGTATATACTTTTTCCAACAGATAGAGGCTCTTCTTGGCTATGAACTAGTAAACCCATAAGTACCTTGTTGAGAAGATACTCATCTTCTCTCCAGCCTGACCAGGCAGCCAGGTCAACTGTGATTTTCTTTCTGTATACCCAAATTCTCTCAGCAGACTGTTTGTTTGTCTTTCCATTTATCAGTACTTCTATTCTACTTCAGTTGGTGTATGTCTGGATCTCACATAAGTCATTGAGCTTGTGAGTCAAGACCACTTTTGGTCCCACAGGCAAACATCAAGTGATACATAATAAATGAATCCTTCAAATGAACTTCTCTAGTTCAGTTTCCTGCCACATCTTTATACATTTGAAATTCCCAAGTCTTGGTCGTTCCCCTTCCATTTTTCTCTGTTCTGGTAATCACCACTTATCCTATCTCTTGAGTTGTTTGTGTGTTAAAGATCATGAAAAATTTCCTAAGCCATCTTAATGCTGTCATACAAACTAATATGCTGTTTTCAGAGTTTCCTCCTAAATGCTACTTTAGAGCACCTGTAACTCGGTGCTAACTCCTATTCTCCAGCAAAGTTGTTGCATCTTGACTGGAACCTCACACAAAGAAATGAGTCACGGCCTCAATGAAGTAAAACATTTGTGTTTGAAAGGAGCAACTCACATATGATTTTCTGCAATCCTCTGTGCTAACTGTGTGCATGCACACATGCCTACAGATTCCAAAGTAAGATTACACTTTTTTATTTAGTGAAAGATTTTTTTAATTCTGCAGTGCTTTAAAATTTTCAAGAGTTTCATACACATGATTTTACATATTCTCATAATATCTTGATTTTCCCAAAACCCTATACTGACTTTCCCCATTTCCCTCTCCCCACTGGCAGCCATAGCTTGGCTTCTGTATCTATGAGTTGGCTTCTGTATCTGTGAGTTTGCTTCTTTTTTGTTTAATTCACAAGTTTTTTATATTTTTTATATTCCACATGCATGTGATATCATCCAACATTTGTGTGTTTTCTCTTTATGCATTATTTCAGTAGTTTAATGCCCTCCAATTGAATCCATGTTGTCACAAACAGCAAAACTGCATTCATATGCAATAAGTCTTTTACATATGAACCTTCAAGCTGTGAATTTTCAAAGATGTGAATGTGTTGTTGGCATGTCGAATCACATAAGTTAGTTCTCATGACTGGTGTACATTATGTGAGTACATCCTCTACAAGTGGTTGTGATTTTGTGTATTCTACTGTATAGTATCTTTATTTCAAAGATATCCAGAGGCAAGTGTAAAAGCAGTACTGATTTTGAAGGACATTTCAGATGCTCTCTATAGATCCCCACTTACCTACACTGGTTTGGTGAATGGAAATACATGACATGATGAAAAAGATCACTGCAGGTGCCTCATCATCAATAGAAATGTCCTTTTCTGCTCTGTGTGGTTGATACCCATGTCCATCTCAATCAGACATGCTGCTTGGTCATGTCAAGGGGGAGGAGGAAGCAACAGTCCTCTCACTATTCTGCTGTGCCTGGGTGACTAATTGTCAAGAAAGGGGTAGAGAGGCATGTATAAGCCGCATTCTCATATTCAGTTTTATCGGCAAGACTGCTGGTATTTTAGCTGACAAAGAATCCACCTGCAATGCAAGGGACCCTGGTTTAATTCCTGTGTCAGGAAGTTCCCCTGCAGAAGGGATAGGCTATCCACTCCAGTGTTCTTGGGCTTCCTGGTGACTCAGACAGTAAAGAATCTGCCTGTAATACAAAGACCTGGGTACAATCCGTGGATTGGGAAGATCCCTTGGAGGAGGCCATGGCAACCCACTCCAGCATTCTTGCCTGGAGAATCCCCATGGACAGAGGTGCCTGGCAGGCTACAGTCCATGATGTCACAAAGAGTCAGATATGTTGAGTGAATAAGCACAGCACAATGCTAGTAATTTTAATCTCTGACTTCTGCGTGTAGTCTGCAAGTGATCCATAACCCAGAAGGATGTTGATTCAACGGCCCCTTTAATATCCAGCAATGGTGAAGCCAGAAATATCACTTCAATCACAACATTTATTGAGTAATTATTCTGTAACACTCTAGTCTGAGTCAGGGATGTGAGACAAAACAAAATCCTACTCACATGTTTTAACTGAAGAGAATTTAATGGAAAGAATTTAATTTAATGAGGAGAATATTGGAAGTGTTAAATAAGTCCAAGAATTTGAAGCACCCGGAGGCTAAGGTCATAAGGCAATTTTCATACAAGCCCTGAAGCAGCCAACACAAGGGCCTCCATCAGGGCTCTAGTGTCATGGGATCCAGGAAGAACGTGCCAGGCCACCTTTTCAACACACACCTCAGCAGGAATTTTCCTTGAAAAGATGCAGCCACCTTAACACTTCATTGTGAAACTGGGAGAAAATGAAAATGAAATTTGGATACTTTTCTCTCCTCATTTCTGATGCTCCTGGTTTCTCCCACTGGCCTACCTCAGATGGAAACTAGACACTTGAGGAGCTCTATTGATGGAATTTAAGGACTAAGCTCCAAGTTGACCAAAAAAAAAAAAAAGATAAAAAAGACAAACTGTATAGATGCTCTAGACTGACAAAGGAAACATCATCAGCACATTTACATTATCTGTATATCCATGGTATTCCCTTTGCTAGGTATTTATTATTATAACAATTTAAAATATAAAGAGCAATGTTCAGAATCAGTAAATAAGTAGTTCAAGTGCAGCAAAAGTTATCTGACCTTCTGATGGTGTTCCTATATCATTCAGTCTTCTATCTGCATGAGAACTTAACAACTTCCCCAAGTCAAGTCTCAAAATATCAAGACATTTAGGCATTAGTTAAAAAGAAAAAAATGAGTCCCATTAGTACACCATGTCATATTTGATTCCCTGAAGATACTGGGGAGAGGCAAGAATCATGTCCTCAATGGGCTTAAGATTTTAAAAAGAATAAATCACTCATGGTGGTTTATAGTCTAGATAATTTTCTGTGAGAATTAATTGAACCTTAGGGTGTTGGTCCCTCTGTGACAATTTTGGTATAAATTCCTCAGCTTCTTCATATCTGTGTTGTCACTGGGAAATCACCCTTCTTTCACAGATAGGACTAGGTATTGAACAGTTTGCTGTGCTATGTGCTTAGTCACTCAGTTATCTTTGAATCTTTGTGACCCCATGGACTGTAGCCAACCAGACTTCTCTGTCCATGGGGATTCTCCAGGCAGGAACACTGGAGTGGGTTGCCATGACCTCCTCCAGGGAATCTCCCCAATCCAGGGATCAAACTGGTCTTCTGCATTTGTAGGCAGATTCTTTACTATCTGAGCCACCAGAGAAGCCCAAGAATACTGCAATGGGTAGTCTATCCCTTCTCCAGGGGATCTTCTGGACCCTGCAATCAGAATGGGGTCTCCTGCACTGCATTAAGTGAAGTCGCTCAGTTGTGTCCAGCTCTTTGCAAGCCCATGGACTGTAGTCTACCAGGCTTCTCTGTCCACGGGATTTTCTAGGCAAGAGTACTGGAGTGGGTTGCCATTTCCTTCTCCAGGGGATCTTCCTAACACAGGGATCAAACCCAGGTCTCCTGCATTGCAGGCAGATGCTTTACCCTCTGAGCCACCAGGGAAGCTCCTGCACTGCAGGCATATTCTTTACCAGCTGAGCTAAATTCTATTTTTCTCATAGTACAAATACTTATAAATATACCATGGAGTGGTATCACAATGGAAAAAGAAATAGATCAAAGGCCACAAGACAGACCTTCCAGTTGAGAGTCTGTCAAGAATACCAGAGCCACTTTTATCCATTTCTCTCTAAGTTTTCCTTGCCAAGTCATCTCTTCCCATCAGATGGACAAAGTATTGGAGTTTCAGCTTCAGCATCAGTCCTTCCAATGAATGTTCATGACTGATTTCTTTTAGAATAAGACTGAGGCATACGATTGACTTTCTGAACCCAGATGTTCTAGTGAATCTCATGTGGTTTTTTTCCCAATATCACATTCAAGGCTACTGCTCCTAAGTCCTTCTGAGATTTGCTTTAAGAGCAGGCCTCTACTTCCCATATTCTGCTAGAAATATGGTTGCCTTCTCAGTTTAGAGTGGATCAATGAACTTTCTTAATCATAGGTAGAGAAAATAGATGCATACCCAAACTAATATTAAGCCTCCGTGTTTCTACTTTCTATTTTTAGTTGAAAGGATATTTTATTAAAGTCTCAATCTTATGCCCACAATTTTCACTTTGTTTTCTCAAAATATGTACATGCAATCCTTTTTGTTTTCAATGTCAGTTTCAAATTCAACTAATTTCCTGGACAATAGAGTTATTGAAATATCTATTGATCTTTATGAACAATATTTTACAGAACTGTCACTGTTGCAGAAGAATCAAAATAGGCAAACATTCCACTCCCCACAAGCATGTCCTCAGATGTAGAATGGGACTGATTCTAGTACAAGAGATCTTATCATTAGAGGCAGACAATCAAAGAACCACTTGAATGTGGATTTGTTTATTTCTTTGGAAGATTTTGTGTCAGTCATTCAGTCATCTCAGTTGTGTCCAACTCTTTGCTACCCTATGGACTATAGCACACCAGGCTTCTCTGTCCTTCACCAACTTCTGGAGCTTACTCAAACACATGTCCATCAACTCGGTGACGCCATCCGATCATCTTGTCCTCTGTTATCCTCTTCTCCCTCTGTCATCAATCTTTCCCAGCGTGAGGGAAATCAGTCTTAAATATTCATTGGAAAGACTGATGCTGAAGCTGAAGCTCCAATACTTTGGCCACTTGATACAAAAAATGACTCGTTGGAAAAGATTTTGTGTGGGTGCACTGTTTTTATTGAGGATCCATGATTTTAACATCCTGTCATCATTTTCTCGTGAGATTTAAAACAAAACAAAGCACTTGTGAAACTTGAGAAATATTCTTACAGTGAATTCTTGCTAACAGTGTATTTTTGATGCTTTTTTCTGAAAAAAAAAAAAAAAGTTTCCCTTTCACTTATAATAGAATGTCCTGTGAAATTCATCTAGACAGGTGAATTCTCTTTTTGAACAGTCTCACAAACACTTAGATGGAGGAGGAAATGATTCCCACTTCAATATTCTTGCCAGTGAAATTCCATGAACAGAGAAGCCCACTGGCTACATCCATGGGGTCACAAAGAGTGAGAATCGACTTAGCGACTGAGCACACACACTACACAAGCATTTAACACTTGATTTGGGGCACAATTTTCCTTTCTCTTTTCCATTTTTAAAATATTTTTGTAGGTTTTAGGATACTTTCCTTTTTCCCTCCATACTCCATTGGCAGCTCTGCTTACAAACTGTGTTGCGGAAAAGGTAAGCTTCATGCAGATCCAACTGGTGCAGTTAGCATGCTTCTGTTTTCAGAAGCCCATTTCATGTTCTACTCTCATTGTCTTGAAATGCTTGATAGTTTTTGTACAATGATTGAGAACATTTTCCTTTGCCCTGGATCTTGTCTACAGTGTACAGTATCCTAGTTCTAAGTTGAACAATTTGTAGATTTCTAATTATACAGTGGAAGTGACAAATAGATTCAAGGGACAAGATCTGATAGGCAGAGTGTCTGAATAATTATGGACAGAGATTCCATAGTACAGGAGGCAGTTAATTTTTCTTTTTCCTCAAGAAAAAAACGTGCAACAAGGCAAAACTTTTAGGAGGCTTTACAAATAGGTCGGAAGAGAAGTTAAAGACAAAAGAGAAAGGAAAGACTTACCCATGTGACTGTAGAATTACAAAGAATAGCAAGGAGAGATAGGAAAGTCTTCCTAAGTGAACAATGCAAAGAAATAGAAGAAACCAATAGATTGGAAAAGACTAGAGATATCTTCCAGAGAAGGCAATGGCACCCCACTCCAGTACTTTTGCCTGGAAAATCTCATGGGCAGAGGAGCCTGGTAGGCTGCAGTCCATGGGGTTGCTAAGAGTTGGACGCAACTGAGAGACTTCACTTTCACCTTTCACTTTCATGCATTGCAGAAGGAAATGGCAACCCACTCCAGTGTTCTTGCCTAGAGAATCCCAAGGATGGGGGATCCTGGTAGGCTGCCATCTATGGGGTCACACAGAGTTGGACACGACTGAAGTAACTTAGCAGTAGCAGAGATATCTTCAAGAAAATTAGAGATACAAAGGGAACATTTTATGCAAAGATGGGCACAATAAAGGACAGAAATTGTAAGGACCTAACAGAATCAAGATATTAAGAAGAGGTGGCAAAAATACACAGAAGGACTGAACAAAAAAGGTGTTAATGACTCAGATAGCCATCATCGTGTTATCACTCACCTGGAGTTAGACATCCTGGAGTGTGAAGTCAAGTGGGCCTTAGGAAGCATTACTATGAACAAAGCTAGTTGAGGTGAAGAAATTCCAGCTGAGCTGTTTCAAATCCTAAAAGATGATGTTAAAATGCTGCACTTAAAAGGCCAGTAAATTTGGAAAATTCAGAAGTGGTCACAGGACTGGTAAAAGTCAGTTTTCATTCCAGTCCCAAAGATGGGCAATGCCAAGAAATGTTCAGACTGCCACACAATTACACTCATTTCACAAGCTAGCAAATTAATGTTCAAAATCCTTCAAGCTAAGTTTCAAGAGTATGGGGACTGAGAACTTCCACATGCACAAGCTGAATTTAGAAAAAACAGAGGAACCAGAGATCAAATTGCCAACATCCATCAGATCATAGAAAAAGCAAGGCAATTCCATAAAAAATGTATATTTCTGCTTCATTGACTATGCCAAAACCTTTGACTGTGTAGTCACAACAAGCTGTAGAAAACTTTCAAACAGATAAGAATACCAGAACACCTTGCCTGCTTCCTGAGAAATCTGTATGCAGGTCAAGAAGCAATAGTTAGAACTGACATGGACCAGCAAACAAGTTCAAAATTTGGAAAGGAGTATGATAAAGCTGTATATTCTCACCATATTTGTTTAACTTATATGCAGAGTACATCATGCAAAATGGTGGACTGGATGAAGCACAAGCTGAAATCAAGATTGCCCAGAGAAATAACAATGCCCTCGGATATGCAGGTGACACCACCCTTATGGCAGAAGGCAAAGAAAAACTGATGACCTTCTTGATGAAGGTTAAAGAGAAGAGTGAAAAAACTGGCTTAAAACTCATATTCCAAAAGCTAAGATCATGTCATCGGGTCCCATCACTTCATAGTTAGTTGCTGCTGCTGCTGCTAAGTCGCTTCTGTCGTGTCCAACTCTGTGTGACCCTGTGGACTGCAGCCTACCAGGCTCCTGTGTCCATGGGATTTTCCAGGCAAGAGTACTGGAGTGGGTTGCCATTGCCTTCTCCTATCACTTCATAGTAAATAGATGGAAAAAGATAGGAGAAAAAAAATAGAAATAATGAAAGATTTTATTTTCTTGGGCTCCAAAACCACTGTTGATAGTGACTGTAGCCATGAAATTAAAAGATCCTTGCTCCTTGGAAAAAAAGGTTTGACAGACCTAGACAACATATTGAAAAGCAGCAACATCACTTTGTCAACAAAGATCCATATTGACAATGTTGTGGTTTTTCCAGTAGTCATTAACGGATGTTTGAGCTAGACCATAAAGAAGACTGAGTACTGAAGACCAGATGCTTTTGAATTGTGGTGCTAGAGACTGCTTTTGAAGAGTCCCTTGGACAGCCAGGACATCAAACCAGTCAATCCTAAAAGTAATTAATCTTGGGTATTCATTGGCAGTACTGATGTTGAAGCTGAAGGTCCAAAACTTTGGTCACCTGATACGAAGACCCTGATGCTGGGAAAGATTGAAGGAAGGAAAAGAAGGGAGTGACAGAGGATAAGATGTTTGGATGACATTGTGGACTCAATGAACATGAGTTTGAGCAAACTCAGGGAGACAGTGAAGGACAGGGAAGCCTGGCATGCTGCAGTCCATGGGGTCACAGAGTCAGACATGAGTAAGTGACTGAACAACAGCAAATATTTATATATGTATAAATTTTACGTTATGTTATTCTATTATTTTTATTGGCTGGACCATTCTTTAAAATCTGTAGTGCTTTGAAATTTTGGCTCAGACAGGAAAGCATCTGTCTACAATGCGGGAGACCTGGGTTCACTCCCTGGGTCGGGAAGATTCCCTGGAGAAGGAAATGACAAACCACTCCAGTACTTTTGCCTAGAAAATCCCATGGATGGAGGAGCTTGGTGCAGGCTACTGTCCATGGGGTCGCAAAGAGTAGGCACGACTGAGCGACTTCACTTTCTTTACACGTGATTTTATATATTCTCATAACAACTCCTTTTTCCCCTAATGTGTATTGCATTCCCCTGCTTCCCTCTCCCACTGGTAATGACTAGTTTGTCTATATCTGTGCTGCTGGTTCTTTTTTGTTTACTTTACAATATTGTTGTATTCTTTGATATTCTACCTATATGTGATATCATACATCATTTCTTTTTGTCTCTTTCTACCTTATTTTAGTAGTTCAATGCCCTCCAAGTACATCCATGCTGCCACAAACAGCAAAACTGCATTCATATAAAATAAGTCCTTTATATATGAACTTTCAAAGATGTGAGTGTGTGTTCACATGTCCAATCACGTAAGTTAGTTCACATGTCTGGCCTACATTATGTACATGCATCCTCTACCACTGACTGTGCTTTTGTGTACTCTGCTGTACTGTACTGCAGAGTACACTGGTACAGTATCTTTATTTCAAGTCAAGCACGTCTGGAAGCAACTATAAACACACTGTGATGTGGAGTACATTTCAGATACTCTCCACTTATGCCTACTCACTTACAGGTGATTGGTAACAATGTCCCATCTCAGTCAGACATACTGAGTGGTCTTGACTCCAGAAAGGGGAGGAGGGAGCAGTAGTTATCTCACTGCTCTGCTGTGCCTGGGTGATTCCAGTTGTCAAAAAAAGGGGACAGAAAAACACCTCTAAGACATTCTCAAATTCAATTTTATCTGTGATAATCCCAGTAATGTTAATCTCTGATTCTTGTGTTTAGACTGCAAGTGACCCATGGTCCAGAAGGATGGTGATTCAATGACCCTTTTAGCATACAGCAATATTGAAGCCAGAAATGCACATTCTACTGCAGTATTTATTGAATAACTATCGTGTGACACCCTGGTGTAAGTAAGGGATGAGAAACAAAATTCTACTCAGATGTTTTAACTAAAGAGAATTTAATGGAACAAATTTATAAAGAGAATGCAGTCAGAGTTAAAGAAATCAGCCCAAGAAATTAAAGTATCTGTGGCTAAGCCTAGAATGCAATTTTATTCCCAGACTTGAAGAGGCCAACACAAGAACTACTGAGTCCAGTGAAACTATATCCAGCAAGAATGTCCCAGCCCACTTTCTCACCACAACCTCAGCAGGAATTTTCTTTGGAAAGATGCAGTCACTCTAGCACTTCATTATGAAACTGGGAGAAAAATGGAAAAGAAATTTGGATACTTTTCTCTTACTCTCACCTGTGTTATGCTCTTGATTTCTCCCACTGGCAAAACTCAAAACTAGTTACCCTAGGGGCTCTATTGATGGAATCTAAGGATTAAACTATGAATGAACAATGACAAAAAATTGTATAGAAAAAAGACAATAGATCTAGGTGGGCTAGACTGATAAAGGAAGAATCAGCAGCACATTTATATTATGTCTACCTACAGTGTTCCCATTACTATGTGTTTATTATTATAACTACCTAAAATATAAAAAACAAGGATCAGAATCAGGAAATAAGTAGTCCAAATACAACAAAAATTGTCTGATCATCCGATGGTTTACCTATATTATGAACTCTTCCATCTTGTTTCTTGTAAACAGGAGAACTTAATGTGTTCCCCAAATCAAGTCTCAAAATATCAAGACATTTAGGCATAAGTTAAAACAAATAATGGATCCCATTACTTCACCATTTCAGGAGATTTTATTCCCTGATGATACTGGGGAGTGGCAAGAAGTTATGTCCTCAATGGACTTAAGATTGCAAAAAGAGTAAAAAACTTGTTTATAGTCTAAATGATTTTATGTACGAAATAATGCAACCCTGGGGATTTGGTTCCTCTGTGACAATAATGGTATAAACTCCTTAGGTTTTTCACTTCTGTGCTGTCACTGGGAAATCACTCTTCTTTCACAGGTAGGACCAGTTATTATTAAAATATTTTGGAATCTAGAAATAAATATTTTAATCAAAAGAATAAAGTCATGACCTGAAGCCTATTCTCACAAAACAGCAAAAATTTTTAATAATTCTTAATTTTAATAAAATTTCTGCATTAATGTAGGAAAGAACAGTACATAGAATAAATGCAATGGAAGAAACATCCTTCACTGAATGTTGCATGGAAATCATTATTATTTTATAAGCTAGGCGAAGTTCTTTTAAAAGTTATTTTTCTTCTTTTTCTCTATAATGGAGGTAAAAGAAGAATTAGCTGTGCCTAGATCATCAGCTAAGTAATTCTTGCTTATTGAGTACTTTCTGCTATGAGAATGAAAAATAAAAAAAAAAAAAGTGTTAGTTCTTCAGTCATGTTTAACCCTTTGCTACCCATGGACTGTAACCCACTGAAATCCTCTGTCTATGGAATTCTCCAGGCAAGAATACTGGAGTGGGTAGGTACTCCTTTCTCCATAGGATCTTCTCAACTCAGGAATTGAACCTGTGTTTCCTGCATTGTAGACAGATTTTTTTACCATCTGAACCACCAGGGAAGCCCCCTTTCTGCTATCCTGCCCCTCTAATTGCTAGCTTTCACCTGATGAAGATGATGTGCCCCCCCCCCAAGAAAAGGATGTCATAGAACATGCATCAAATATAAGACACAATTCAGTTTGTGAAATGCTATCAGTTCAGTTCAGTTCAGTCGCTCTGTTGTGTCTGACTCTTTGTGACCCTATGGACTACAGCATGCCAGGCCTCCCTGTCCATCACCAACTCCCAGAGTGTACTCAAGCTATGTCCATTGAGTAGGTGATGCCATCTCATCAGTGCCATTTCAGTTGGTGAAATGCTATAATGTAACTCAAATTCAGGCATCGTTTCTAAATACTGGCCATTTCTTCCACTTCTCTGAGTTTTTCTTGCCCAATCTTGGAAGATACTGTGTTCTGTTTTTGAAAAGAAAGGTTGTGACCATAAAGTACTCAGGTAAATGATCTGGAATGTTTATTGCTTGCACTGTCTCATTTTGGCATAGTGAAAATTGAATGGAGATGTTAATTATTTGGAGTTCAGGTTGAGGATTCAATAAACACATACTAAAGACACAATCCTTACCCTAAAGTATGTTTACTTATTACAAGAAGAAATATAATCTTAAGTTCAGTTCCATTGCTCAGTTATGTTTGACACTTTGCAACCCCATGGACTGCAACACACCAGACCTCCCTGTCCATCACCAACTCCTGGAGATGACTCAAACTCATGTCCATCAAGTCGGTGATGCCATCCAACCATCTCATCCTCTGTCATCCCCTTCACCTCCTGCTTTCAATCTTTCCCAGAATCAGAGTCTTTTCAAATAAGTTGGTTCCTCGCATCAGGTGGCCAAAGTATTAGAGCTTCAGTTTCAGCATCAGTCCTTCCAATGGATAACTATAATCTTAAGAACTTATAAAAGGAAAACCAAATGATTGTGATCTTAGTTGATTTAGATTACTTCTCTTTCATTTTATAACCTGGTCAATAAGTTCACATATCTCAAGAGGATAATGAAGTAGTGTAAATCACACACACACACAAAAAAAAAGCAGGCGTGGTTCATTTACAAAGTGATTTAAATGTGACCCATGTCCATTCTTGGCACTGTAGCTATTAATAAGTGTCATTATAACAACGACATACCTGGTTATGTGCTATTGAAAGAAACTGTAGATTTTTCTAGCATGGCTTTCATGGTCTCCCTTATGCACAAATGTTGAGAGATGCACTTTATGATTTTTTACATACTTTCTCAACTTTATGGGTAATATAATTTTTATTATCAGTGTTTCCTTTTACATGCTTTAAATAGCTTAGAATTTTTGTTGTAGAGTATATCCTTATTCCCTACAAGAGTTAAAATGAGGCAGAGTTACAATAAAATCATTACAGTTTGGGGATGTGTCTGTCCATCATCTTAGAATAATTGTCTCTTGTCCTAAGAGGAAACTTTTTATACATTACTTTCCCCCAATAACACACTTAATGCATTATTGCCATCGAGACCAGCTCAACAAGCAAGGTTTCCAAAAGTACGATATGGTGAAAGAATGAGAAACAAGACACAAGAATTCAGAGAAAAGTGAGGATCAGGGGAACAACACTGCTCCAAGGTGAAGATGCCAAAACCGAATCCAAGCCAGCTTTATTATACTTTCAGCTGTGAATGAAAGAATATGTGGGGAGTTAAGCTATAACTCATGTGGCCTTCAGGGCCAAAGAACAAAATGATCATTAACCATTGAATAATTAGGAAAGACTAATCAACAACAAATCAGTAACTAAGACTAGTATTCTTACCTCTAGATTTTCCTCCAGATACATAAGACACGTGACTCTGATACGCCAGTTGAGAAACAGTCTGGGGTTGGTATTCCAACCCCAGGATCATATCTTGTTTTCAAGATTATGAATTGTTTCCTCTGGACTTGTTCCAAGAGTCTCATGCCTTATAGCATCCAGTTTATCAATAATTACACATTTCTTTTGTGGCCCTTGCTGGGGCCTGCTTTTTTTTTATTCTTCCTGTTTCTTACAATAACTTCTCCAACAATGTGTTTAATACATTTAATACATTATTTCTCCCCAAATAATATGTTTAATACATTATTGCTCTTTCAATTAATAGTTACCATGTATGAAAATATACACATATTACTTATGTATTAATTGCTTACCTGTTTTTGCAAAAAAAAAAAAAACACTGGTTTATTTTGTACCCCAGGAATCACCTTTTGCCCTTAATAATTGACTGTAATATAGAAAGACAAGGATATCTTGAGATGTCTTAAAAGTCAAGTAAGATTTGGTGAAGACCACCAGAGATAGGAAAGAGTGGATAAAATGAACATACATCACAAGGTGAGGGGCTATCTTTAAAATGACTTTGAGGTTAGAGTGACAGGTTAGAAAACAGACACTGTTTCTATAAAGATATATCTATTCCACTTACTTAAGCCCAGTCAGCTGTGAAAAAATGAGTTTCAATTACTGATGCTTTAGACAACACATCAAAATTATAGTAAAAACAAAGGAACAAAATTTCAAAGAGAAATAATATTTAAAGGAATTATCAGTGGTCAATTCATGCTAATGTTTTCTAGAAAAGATAAAAGCTTTTCAACTATTAAAAGAAGAGCAGAGAAGCATTTAAAAATATGTAAAGAAACGGTATTTCCTTTATGTAAAGAAACTGCATTAAGTTAGATATCGAAAATACACATAGTTCATGCTTACTAGCTTATTTCAGTCTTTAAAGTACTTCTGATGTGGCTCATTTATAAAATCTTTACTGAATTGGTTACATTATTAGTATAGTTTTATGTTTTGGTTTTATGGCCATGAAGCATCTGGGATCTTAGCTGTCTAACTGGGAACCAAACACACATGCACTGCATTAGAAGGTGACATTTTAATCACTGGATTCCCAGGGAAATCTCCTACATTATTTCTTTATACCACATGTATTTACAAGTTTGAAAGGAATAGGCCTCAGATGACACAATGTGAGTAGTGGGAAAAATGACAAAGGACCAATTCATTGCTATATCCTTTACTTTAGACATCATTGGAAGCTGAACAAACACAATGTTAAAATAAAACTACACAGAGGTGACTGAGTTTATCCTCCTGGGACTGACAGATCGAGCTGAGTTGTGATGTGTTTACCTGTGGTCTTCCTAGTCATCTACCAGATCACAGTTGTTAGTAACGTGAGCATGATTTTGTTAATCAGGATACAGGATACAGGATGCTTGGGGCTGGTGCACGGGGATGATCCAGAGAGATGATATGGGGCGGGAGGTGGGAGGGGGATTCAGGATTGGGAGCTCATATACACCCATGGTGGATTCATATCAATGTATGGCAAAACCAATACAGTATTGTAAAGTAAAATAAAGAAAAAATGAAATTAAAAAAAAATAAAAATAAAAATGGGAAAAAAGAAAAAAATAAATAAATAAAACTGTGATCCTCAATGCTCATCATCATTAAAAATCTCCAGGCAGTTTTCATAAGAGCAAGGGGGTGGTTGCCTGAGGTTTTGGCTGGCAGTCAACCCAACTAATTACATTCTGTCTACTGTGTCCTCCCGTGGCTTCAATTGAATGCTGTTTTTTTTTTTCACTTCCTGTCCTAATCTGAATATAGGGTTACTATGTGTTCTTAGGCAGATGCTGCTGTTCTTCCTGATAAGAGATGTGTTTCAGATTGTTGTTTTCTTACAGAAAGTTTTCGAGATTTTAAATAAAGGACGTCTTCTTAATGATAAAAAAAAAAGAAGAACTGACTCAAAGCTTCAGACTCCAATGTACTTCTTCCTCAGCCAACTTTCCTTTGCAGATCTCTGTTATGCCACCAATGTCACTCCTCAAATGCTGGTAAATCTCTCATCTGAGAGAATAACTATTTCTTTCCTTGGTTGCTTTATACCGTTTGACTTTTTCATTTCCTTGGGGCTCACAGATAGCTATATGCTCACAGCAATGGCGTATGACCACTACATGGCCATCTGTAAACCCTTCTTTAGTTCAGTTCAGCCACTCAGTCATGTCTGACTACTTGCAACCCCATGAATCACAGTACGCCAGGCCTCCCTGTCCATCACCAACCCCCAGAGTTCATTCAAACTCACGTCCATTGAGTCAGTGATGCCATCCAGCCATCTCATCCTCTGTCATCCCCTTCTCCTCCTGCCCCCAATCCCTTCCAGCATCAGAGTCTTTTCCAATGAGTCAACTCCTTGCATGAGGTGGCCAAAGTACTGGAGTTTCAGCTTTAGCATCACTCCTTCCAAAGAAATCCCAGGGCTGATCTCCTTCATATTGGACTGGTTGGATCTCCTTGCAGTCCAAGGGACTCTCAAGAGTCTCCTCCAACACCACAGTTCAAAAGCATCAATCCTTCGGTGCTCAGCTTTCTTCACAGTCCAACTCTCACATCCATACATGACTACTGGAAAAACCATAGCCTTGACTAGATGGACAGAAATGGTATGGACCTAACAGAAGCAGAAGATGTTATGAAGAGGTGGCAAGAATACACGGAAGAACTGTACAAAAAAGATCTTCAAGATCAAGATAATCATGATGGTATGATCACTCACCTAGAGTCAGACATCCTGGAATGTGAAGTCAAGTGGGCCTTAGAAAGCAAATCCTTGTTATATAGCATCAAAATGTCCTGAGGTGTCTGCCTCTCTTTCATTGCTACATTTTATATTTATGGCTTTGCAAATGGTTTTACCCAGACCATCCTGATGCTCCATCTCTCCTGTGGACTTAATGAAATCAACCACTTTTAATGTGCCGACCCACCCCTCTTAGTCCCGGCCTGTTCTGATATTTATGCCAAAGAGACTGCCATGTCCATGGGGGCTGGTTCCAACCTCACGTGTTCTCTCACCATCATCCTCATCTCCTACATTTTCATATTTAGAGCCATTCTGAGTATCCACTCTGCAGAAGGGAGGAACAAGGCCTTTCCCATCTGTGGGTCTCACATGACAGCTGTCACTGTATTTTATGGGACACTGTTCTGCATGTATCTGAGGCCCCCTTCTGAGACATCTGTAGAATAAGGCAAAACTGTAGCTGTTTTTTTATATTTTTCTGAGTCCTATGCTAAACCCTTTGATCTACAGCCTTCGGAACAAAGATGTTAAAAGAGTAATAAAAAAAGTGATTCAAGAGAAATTGTTTGTCAAATAGTGTATACATTTGGCCTGCTGCTGCTGCTGCTAAGTCATTTCAGTCATGTCCAACTCTGTGCGACCCCATAGACGGCAGCCCACCAGGCTCCCCCGTCCCTGGGATTCTCCAGGCAAGAACACTGGAGTGGGTTGCCACTTCCTTCTCCAATGCATGAAAGTGAAAAGTGAAAGTGAAGTCACTCAGTCATGTCCAACTCTTTGCTACCCCATGGACTGCAGCCCACCAGACTCCTCCGTCCATGGGATTTTCCAGGCAAGAGTACTGGAGTGGGTTGCCATTGCCTTTTCCAACACATTTGGTCAGTGGTATGTAATATTTTGTATTCTCTGACAAATTAGAGAGAATATTAAATTAATAAGTCCCTTTTTGTCATTGTTTTTTTCTTTTGTAATTCACTTACAAGACATGAAAGAATGTGTTGTGTAATTACCTTGTGATATTTCAATGTGTTTAAAATGAATATCACATAGAAATTCAATGACAAACAAGACAGCATTGCTATTGCTCTCTAAAATTAATAAAGGCCAGATAATTCTACCCATAATACTCAAAACAGTAAAAAGTTATAAAAGTCAGAATTTCCAAATGTTGCTAAGGCAATGACAATTTGTTAGATATGGAGGGTTAATAATTTCCAAACTATTTTCCACAACTTGTCAACCATATCAAGAGGAAAAGTTTTTTGTTTGTTTGATTTTTCCTTTGTGTATATTATACATCAGTTAAAATATTTGAGAATGTTAAGCTATTTGTCAAATATATTTAGGCATTAGTACTGACCTATTTCTGGAGAAGGAAATGGCAACCCACTCCGGTATTCTTGCTTGGAGTATTCCATAGCCAGAAGAGCCTGGTGAGCCCTGGTCAATGGGATCACAAAAAGCTGGACATGACTGAGCAACTAAAACACACAAACATTGGTCTATTTAAGCTTCCCTGTGGCTCAGATGGTAAAGAAACTGCCTGCAAAGCAGGAGACCTGGGTTCAATCTCTGAGTTGGGAAGTTCCCCTGGAGGAGAGCATGGCAACCCACTCCAGTATTCTTGCCTGGAGAGTCCCCTTGGACAGAGGAGCTTGGTGGGCTACAGTCCCTGGGATCACAAAGAGTCGGACATGACTAAGTGACTAATCACACAGTGGAATTCTCATTCATAAAACTTTTGACAGAAATCTCCATTAATCAGTAAGTCTACTTTGTAATGAAATAACAGAAATACCTTAGAGTATTTTAATTCTAGTTACATTCTGCTTCTAATTTATGTGGCATCATTTGGGAGTATATACTTAATTATTGACAATAATTTTTATTTTAAAATGAACTTTAAATATGATTATTATATATGAATGTAATTATGGTTATATTAAATGTTTATTTAATATCAATATTCCTTTAACTTTAGTGAGCTTTGTCAGTTAATTTCTCGCTGTTCTCTTTCCCCCTACTCTTCAGGTTTAGTTTTCTTCTGTGCATTATATACCCTGTCTCTTATACACATCTCACAACCTCAGCAGGAATTTTCTTTGGAAAGATGCAGTCACTCTAGCACTTCATTATGAAACTGGGAGAAAAATGGAAAAGAAATTTGGATACTTTTCTCTTACTCTCACCTGTGTTATGCTCTTGATTTCTCCCACTGGCAAAACTCAAAACTAGTTACCCTAGGGGCTCTATTGATGGAATCTAAGGATTAAACTATGAATGAACAATGACAAAAAATTGTATAGAAAAAAGACAATAGATCTAGGTGGGCTAGACTGATAAAGGAAGAATCAGCAGCACATTTATATTATGTCTACCTACAGTGTTCCCATTACTATGTGTTTATTATTATAACTACCTAAAATATAAAAAACAAGGATCAGAATCAGGAAATAAGTAGTCCAAATACAACAAAAATTGTCTGATCATCCGATGGTTTACCTATATTATGAACTCTTCCATCTTGTTTCTTGTAAACAGGAGAACTTAATGTGTTAATCTGCCTTCTGTTAGTTTTAGTAACACAGATGGTTGCACTATCAGATAATTTGTATTTCTCTGTAGATAAAATATTTTATTTTTATAATTTGCTAATTTTCAGTTTCAGCATTTGTCTTTGTTAGGATTTAGTTATTTTTATCTTCTTACATTTTCATTGCCTCCTTGGCTGATCTTTCCAAGTCATATCCTCTTAGTATCTGCTCTCAAAATATCATATAACTTTAAATGATAGAACTTTTCACAACTGCAATTTTAACAATACTTTTGTGATTGATTTAGTATATTTAATCCCCAGGATCATCACCTTCAGGCTGACTAGGTCCATGTTTGGGTTTGTGCACTAATTTAAAGTCAGTATATATACCAAAACCTGGAGTACAGGTGGTTCAGTAAATATCACTTGATTTAAATTGTCACTATGCCTTTTGCATTATAATTGAGTAATTCAAGCTTTACTCTCTTCAACTTCCCAACATGATTTTCAATGAAAGTGAAAGTTAGTTACACAGTTCTGTCCTATTCTTTGTGATCCCATGGAGATTGTATCCTACTGGGCTCCTCTGCACATGGAATTCTCCAGGCAAGAGTACTGGAGTGGGTTGGCATTTCTTTCTCCAGGGGATCTTCACGACCCATGGATTGAACCCAGGTGTCCTGCATTGCAGGCAGATTCTTTACCAAATGAGTCACTAAGGAAGTCCTCTAATTCTTAATAATTTAAAACTATATATTGTACAACTGTAATGCTTCACCCCTCCCACCATAAATAAGACATGCTTTAAGGACAGAAAATATCTTTGACTTTCTTTTAGACACTTCATTAAGCATACGGTGACAAATAGAAAGCTCTCCACGGATATTTGTTAGTTATGTGGATGAAGTAATGAATGAATTGATGGATAAATGAATGCCACAATACCCAGAGGATGTGTAATATTACATAAACTTGTCACATTTCTTTGCTAAACCACTTGATATAAAAAGCTATCTATTAGTCTGTTTCAATTCAAGTCTCACAATTCATTAGTTATTTCTCCCAGAGAAAGTTAATTAAACTCTAATAACCTCAGTTTCTAATCTAAAAAATGAAGACAATATTACTAATGGCCCATGGATTTGTGAGAATTAAGCTAATACGTGTAAAGTGATAAGCCTAATGCTGGCATATACTAAGTATTCAGTGCCTATGATCTATATAAGTAATTATTCCAATTCTGTTTTCTTTCCTATAATATTTAAACAAGAGAGTAACTTATCCCATATCATCTCCCTACAAAGTCTCAGTTTCAAGTGATAAGGGTTTCTTCAATGAACTCAAAAATTACCTGAGAGAAAAAAGCCACAATTTGTTGTACAGTCACTGAATTAAACACACACTGCACTCTCCTTAAATTATTCAGCATATATTTGCTCTTCAATTATTATCTTCAGGAACCTTACTAGCTGTGGGTATCACATCCTTGTTAAAAGTGTTTGCAGGCTAGTGGTGGCAACAGAAATATTAGTAGATAACAGAAGCAGTATATAAGCCAAGGATAGGGCAGAGTGGTAATATTGCATGCAGTATGGACATTAACAGATTCAAGGGATTAGATCTGATAGTGTGCCCAGAGAACTATGGTCCAGGGTTCATAACATTGTACTGGAGGTGATGATCAAAACCATCTCCAAAAAGAAACACAAAAAGCCAAAATGGTTGTCTGAAGGGTCCTTACAAATAGCTGAGGAACGAAGAGAAGTGAAAGGCTAAGGAGAAAACGAAAGATATAGCCACCTGAATACAGAGTTCTGAAGAATAGCAAGGAGAGATAAGAAAGCATCCCCAAGTGATCAGTGTAAAGAAACAGAAGAAAACAATAGAATGGGAAAGACTAGAAATCCCTTCAAGAAAATTAGGGATACCAAGGAAACATTTCATGCCAAAATAAAGGACAAAAATTGTATGCACCTAACAAAAGCAGAAGATATTAAGAAGAGGTGATAAGAATAAACAGAAGAACTATACAAAAAAGACCCTCATGACCTAGATAACCACAACGGTGTGATCACTCACCTAGAGCCAGACATCCTGGAATGCGAAGTCAAGCAGACCTCAGGAAGAATCACTATCATCACTATGAACAAAACTAGTGGAGGTAATGGAATCCCAGATGAGCTATTTTAAACCCCAAAAGATGATACTCTTGAAGTGTTGCACTCAATATGCCAGCAAATTTGGAAAATTCAACAGAGTCCACAGGACTGGAAAAGGTCAGTTTTCATTCTATTCCCAAAGAAAGGCAATGCCAAGAATGTTCAAACTACTGCACAATTGTACTCATCTCACATGCTAGCAAAGTAATGTTCAAAATTCTCCAAGCTAGGCTTCAACAGTACGTGAATTAAGAACTTCCAGGTGTTCAAGCTGGATTTAGAAAAAGCAGAGGAACCAGAGATCAAATTGCAACATCTATCGGATCATAGAAAAAGCAAGACAATTCCAGAAAAACATACACTTCTGCTTCATTGACGATGTTAAATCCTTTGATTGTGTAGATCACAACAAATTGTGGAAAATTCTTAGGAGATGGGACTACCAGATCACCTTACCTGCCTCCTGAGAAACCTGTATACAGGTCAAGAAGCAACAGTTAGGACCAGACATGGAACAACAGACTGGTTCCAAATTGGGAAAGGTGTACATCAAGACTATATAGTGTCACCCTGCTTATTTAAATTATATGCAGAGTACATCATGTGAAAAGCTGGATTGGATGAAACACAAGCTGGAATCAAGAGTGCAGGGAGAAATATCAATAACCTCAGATATTCAGATGACACCACCCTTATGACAGAAAGTGAAGAGGAACTAAAGAGACTCTTGATGAAAGTGAAAGAAGAGAGTGAAAAAACTTAGCTTAAAAATTAACATTCAAAAAATAAGATCATGGCATCTGATCCCACTCAGTTCAGTTCAGTTTCTTAGTCATGTTCTGATTCTTCACTGCAGATGGTGACTGCAACCATGAAATTAAAAGACATTTGCTACTTGGAAGAGAAGCTATGATCAACCTAAAAGAAAAGTGAAAGTTGCTCAGTTGTGTCCAATTCTTTGCTACCCCGTGGACTATACAGTCCATGGAATTCTCCAGGCCAGAATACTGGAGTGGGTAGCCTTTCCCTTCTCCAGGGGATCTTCCCAACTAGAGATCAAACCCAGATCTCCACACTGCAGGCAGATGCTTTACCAGCTGAGCCACAAAGGAAGCCCATGACCAACCTAGACAGCATATTAAAAAGCAGGAACATTGCTTTGAAGACAAAGGTCTGTCTAGTCAAAGCTCTGGTTTTTCCATAAGTCATATATGGATGCGAGAGTTGGATCATAAGGAAAGGTGAACCCAAAATAACTGATATTTTTGAACTGAGGTGTTGAAGAACTCTTGAGAGTCCCCTGGATAGCAAGATCAATCAGTCAATCCTAATAGAAATCAGTCCTGAATATTCATTTGAAAGACTGATGCTGAAGCTGAAGCTCCAATACTTTGACCATGTGATATGAAGAACTGACTTATTGGAAAAGACCCTGATGCTGGGAGGGATTGGGGGCAGGAGGAGAAGGGAACGACAGAGGATGAGATGGCCGATGGCATCACCGACTTGATGGACATGAGTTTGAGTGAACTTCGGGAGCTGGTGATGGACAGGGATGCCTGGCATGCTGTGATTCATGGGGTCGCAAAGAGTCGGACACGACTGAGATTGAACTGAACTGACCTGTCACACACTAGCCATATGGCACCGGGTGAGTTACTACTATGTGGTACAGGGTGAGATGAGCCTCTATCTCTTTAGCAGTAAGTTCAGAGATAGGTCTCTACTTAGTTTTTGGTTTGTTTGTTTGTTTGAGGAATCAATTGAATTTTTAATTTTTAATCAATTAAAAAACAATGATAAATCCACACACATATGGATACCTTATCTTCAACAAAGGAGGCAAGAATATACAATGGAGTAAAGACAATCTCTTTAACAAGTGGTGTTGGGAAAACTGGTCAACCACTTGTAGAAGAATGAAACTAGATCACTCTCTAACACCACACACAAAAATAAACTCAAAATGGTTAAAAATCTAAACGTAAGACCAGAAACTATAAAACTACTAGAGGAGAACATAGGCAAAACACTTTCTGACATAAATCAAAGCAGGATCCTCTATGATCCACATCCCAGAATACTGAAAATAAAAGCAAAAATAAACAAATGGGATCTAATTAAAATTAAAAGCTTCTGCACAACAAAGGAAACTATAAGCAAGGTGAAAAGACAGCCTTCTGAATGGGAGGAAACAATAGCAAATGAAGCAACTGACAAACAACTAATCTCAAAAATATACAAGCAACTTATGCAGCTCAACTCCAGAAAAATAAATGACCCAATCAAAAAATGGGCCAAAGAACTAAGCAGACATTTCTCCAAAGAAGACATACGGATGGCTAACAAACACATGAAAAGATGCTCAACATCACTCATTATCAGGGAAATGCAAATCAAGACCACAATGAGGTACCATTTCACACCAGTCAGAATGGCTGCGATCCAAAAGTCTACAAGCAATAAATGCTGGAGAGGGTGTGGAGAAAAGGGAACCCTCTTACACTGTTGGTGGGAATGCAAACTAGTACAGCCACTATGGAGAACAGTGTGGAGATTCCTTAAAAAACTGCAAATAGAACTGCCTTATGACCCAGCAATCCCACTGCTGGGCATACACACCGAGGAAACCAGAATTGAAAGAGACACATGTACCCCAATGTTCATTGCAGCACTGTTTATAATAGCCAGGACATGGAAACAACCTAGATGTCCATCAGCAGATGAATGGATAAGAAAGCTGTGGTACATATACACAATGGAGTATTACTCAGCCATTAAAAAGAATTCATTTGAATCAGTTCTAATGAGATGGATGAAACTGGAACCTATTATACAGAGTGAAGTAAGCCAGAAAGAAAAACACCAATACAGTATACTGACACATATATATGGAATTTAGAAAGATGGCAATGATGACCCTGTATGCGAGACAGCAAAAGAGACACAGATGTATGGAACGGACTTTTGGACTCTGTGGGAGAGGGAGAGGGTGGGATGATTTGGGAGAATGGCATTGAAACGTGTATACTATCATGTAAGAACGAAGCACCAGCCTATGTTCGATACAGGATACAGGATGCTTGGGGCTGGTGCACGGGGATGATCCAGAGAGATGATATGGGATGGGAGGTGGGAGGGGGATTCAGGATTGGGAGCTAATATACACCCATGGTGGATTCATGTTAATGTATGGCAAAACCAATACGGTATTGTAAAGTAAAATAAAGTAAAAATAAAATTAAAAAAAAAATGAAAGGTATTTGCCAGCTGCCTTGTTAGTTTATTCTTTAAAAAGAAGAGATTTGTTGTGGTTGTTAATAGTCTGAAAGACTTCTACTAGAAATAATTGAACCCTAGAGAGTTGATCCCTCTAGCTTATAAGGTCCCAAGTTTCTTCACATCCATGCTCTTTCCGAAAAATCTCTCTTCTTTCACAGGTAGGATTAGTTATTGTTAAAATATATGTTGTGATTTACAAATAAATATTTTAATAACTAAAATAAAATTATGCTTGAAACATTCTATGATGAATTAGCAAGTGTCTTGATTTAAATTTGCTATTCTTAAAAAGTATGTGAAAGTCACTCACTCATATCCGACTCTTTGAAACCCTATGGATCATACAGCCCATGGAATTCTCCAGGCCAGAAAACTGGAGTGGGTGGCATTTTCCTACTCTAGGGGATCTTCCCAACCCAGGGATATAAATATTTATAAATGTACAGTAGAGTAACATAATAAGGGAAAAAAAACTGTATCAAAGGCCATATGAGACAGCCTCAATGGTGAGGGTGAATATCAAGAGTACAAAATTTATTTGTCCCAGAGCTACTTCTGTCCACTTGCAGATACTTCTCTCTAAGTTTCCCAGCTCAACCATGTAAGATGTTGTGTTCTATTTTTGTAAAAGAAGGGTATTACCTTAAAGTATCAGTATCGTTAAATTATCTGGAATGTTCATTCCTTGCACTGTCTCATTTTCAAACACACACACACACACACACAAAAGATTGGATATATTATTTCGGTTTTTGATGAATGACCATAAATAGAGGCATTAGATGCAATCCCAGAACCAAAATAATGGTTTCTTATTATGACACTTGCTATAATGTTATGAACTTAAATAATTATGATTTCATTGATTTAGGTGACTTGTCTTGCCCTTTACTACCCTACTCAGTAGGTCCAAAATTCTTAAAGGCAGAATGAGTTAATGCAAGTGGGCAAGAAAGCAGGAGTGGTTCTTTTACTGTGTGCTTTACAATGTGACCGGTCCATCCTTTAGTACTGTAGTTATTAATAAGAGCCAGTGTAACATTGACACATCTGTGTCTGAGCTATTGAAAAAAAATGTAATTTTTTTTGCAGGACCGTTGTCATGGTAATTTTTATCCTGCAGAAATATTGGGAGGTGAATTTTATGATTTCTTACCTATTGATTCAGCTGTATGTGTAATTTTATTATTGTTGTTATTAACAGTATGACATTTTGTGTGTTTTAAAGAACATATTTAATTCATGCTCTAGCGTTTTTCTTTACTTTTTGCAAGAGTTAAAATGAGGTATGGTTACAGCAAAATCATTATGATTTGGGGATGTGTTTCACAATCTTTTGCAATGATTGCATTCTCCCTCATGGGGTGAGTTTCAGTATATTCTCTGTGTGTTAATCATTCAGTCATGTCCTACTCTTTGCGACCGCATGGGCTATATCCTCCCCCAGGCTCCTCTGTCCATGAAATCCTCCAGGCAAGAATACTGGAGTGGGTTGCCATTTTCTTTTCCAGGGGATCTTCCTGATCCAGGGACAGAACCCAGGTCTCCTGCATTGCAGGCAAATTCTTTACCTTCTGATCCACCTGGGAATATTTTCCTTTAATCATTACCTTTTAGACTGTTTAATACTCTCTCTATATATATATATGTATATGTGTGTGTGTGTGGGTGTGTGTGTGTGGGTTTGGCTGTGGCTGTGTGTGTGTATACCTATGCACATACACATATCACTTAGCACTGTATGCTCATCTATTTTTATACAAAAACACTGATTTAAGTCCCATCAATCAATTTTTACACCCAATAATTGGTTATGATACACAAATCCAAGAATGTCCTTAGCTAAAATTGTAAAAGTTAAGTAAGCTTTGGTGATATGAGGGCCACCTGAGATAGACACAAGTGGGGAAAATGAACATGCATTGCAGAGTGAGGGATCAGCTTGAAAATGATCTTAGTCCTAGAGGGGTAGGTAGACAGATTCTAATTCTACAAAGACATATCTGTACCACTTCCTTAAGTCTATGTAGCTGAGAAAACACATGAGCTTCAATGACTGATGCTTAAGATAGTGTTATTGTTGACTCACTAACTCATGTAGGACTCTTTTATGACTCTTGCAGCCCACAAGGCTTTTTTGACCATGGGATTTCCCAGGCAAGAATATGAGTGGGTACCCATTTCCTTCTCCAGGGGATCTTCCTGACCCAGGGGTCAAGCTCATGTCTCCTGCAAGCAGGCAGATTTTTTGCTTTAGATACTACATCAAAAGGGATACTGAAAAGCAAAGACTAATAATTTCAAAGAAAAGCAATATTCAAAGAAACTATAAGTAAACATTTCATAGTAGTATTTGCAGAAAAGAGAAATGTTTTTCAAATATGAAAAGACATGCAGAAAAGCATTGAAAATATGACTGCTTTATATAAAAGTGTGAATGTACATAAAGGAGCTCTATGTTAAGCTAATTATTGAAAACATCAATTACAAGTTTACTGAGCGGGAATCAAGATTGCCGGGAGAAATATCAATAACCTCAGATATGCAGATGACACCACCCTTATGGCAGTAAGTGAAGAGGAACTAAAAAGCCTCTTGATGAAAGTGAAAGTGAAGAGTGAAAAAGTTGGCTTAAAGCTCAACATTCAGAAAACGATCATGGCATCTGGTCCCATCACTTCATGGCAAATAGATGGGGAAACAGTGGAAACACTGTCAGACTTTATTTTGGGGGGCTCCAAAATCATTGCAGATGGTGATTGCAACCATGAAATTAAAAGACGCTTATTCCTTGGAAGAAAAGTTATGACCAACCTAGATAGCATATTGAAAAGCAGAGACATTACTTTGCCAACAAAGGTCCATCTATTCAAGGCTATGGTTTTTCCAGTGGTCATGTATGGATGTGAGAGTTGGACTGTGAAGAAAGCTGAGCACCAAAGAATTGATGCTTTTGAACTGTGGTGTTGAAGAAGACTCTTGAGAGTCCCTTGGACTGCAAGGAGATCCAACCAGTCCATTCTGAAGGAGATCAACCCTGAGATTTCTTTGGAAGGAATGATGCTAACGCTGAAACTCCAGTACTTTGGCCACCTCATGCAAAGAGTTGACTCATTGGAAAAGACTCTGATGCTGGGAGGGATTTGGGGCAGGCGGAGAAGGGAAGGACAGAGGATGAGATGCCTGGAGGCCCTCGCTGACTCGAAGGACATAAATCTGAGTGAACTCCGAGTGTTGGTGATGGACAGGGAGGCCTGATGTGCTGCGATTCATGGGGTCACAAAGAGTCAGACACGACTGAGTGACTGAACTGAACTGAGGCTATTTCTTTATGTCACATGTATTTACAAGTCTGAAAGAAAAGGAATAAGTAATTGGATGACATGATGTAGGAAATGGAAAAATGATAAAAAGACAAATGAATTTTATTTCCATTACTTTAGCCATTATTGGAAGCCGAGCAAACACAGTGTTAAAGGAAAACTATACAGAGGTGACTGAGTTTTATCCTCCTGGACTGACAGATCGAGCTGACTTGCAGCCTGTCCTTTCTGTGGTCTTCCTAGTCATCTACCTGATCACAGTCGTCGGTAATGTGGGCATGATTTTGTTAATCAGAACTGACTCAAAGCTTCAGACTCCAATTTACTTCTTCCTCAGTCAACTTGCCTTTGTAGATCTCTGTTATGCCACCAATGTCACTCCTCAGATGCTGGTCAATCTCTTATCAAAGACAAAAGATATTTCCTTCCTTGGTTGTGTCATACAATTTCACTTTTTAATTTCTCTGGTGATCACAGATTATTATATTTTGGCAGTGATGACTTATGATTGCTACATGGCCATCTGCAAACCCTTTTTATATGGCAGCAAGATGTCCCAAGGTGTCTGTCTCTCTCTTGTTGCTGCTCCTTATATTTAACACTTTGCAAATTGTCTTGCCTGGATCATCCTGATGCTCCATCTCTCCTTCTGGGGACCCAATGAAATCAACCACTTTCACTATGCAGACACATTGTTCTTAATCTTGGCTTGCTCAGATATTTATATCAAAGAGACTGCCATGTTCGTGGGGGCTGGTTTCAACCTCTTGTATTCTCTCACCATCACCCTCATCTCCTATATTTTCATCTTCACAACAATTCTGTGTATCCATTCTGCAGAAGGGAGGCACAAGGCCTTCTCCACGTGTGGATCTCACCTGAGGGCTGTCATTATATTTTATGGGACATTGTTCTGCATGCATCTGAGACCCCCTTCTGAGACATATGTAGAACAGGGCAAAATTGTAGCTGTTTTTTATATCTTTGTGAGTCCTTTGCTAAATCCTTTGATCAACAACCTTTGAAACAAAGATGTTAAAAGAGCATTAAGGAAAGTAATTCAAAGGAAATTGTTCACCAAATAGGGTAAGCACTTTGGTCACAGGTATTTAACATAGCTGTATCCTCTGAGTATTTATTGAACATTTAAAATTAAGTCATTTTTTGTCTTTTGTAATTGGCCTATTATATTTACAAGAATTTGGTCCGTCTATTCAAGGCTATGGTTTTTCCTGTGGTCATATATGGATGTGAGAGTTGGACTATGAAAAAGCCTGAGCACTGAAGAATTGATGCTTTTGAACTGTGGTGTTGGAGAAGACTCTTGAGAGTCCCTTGGGCTGCAAGGAGATCCAACCAGTCCATTCTGAAGGAGATCAGCCCTGGGATTTCTTTGGAAGGAATGATGCTAAAGCTGAACCTCCAGTACTTTGGCCACCTCATGAGAAGAGTTGACTCATTGGAAAAGACTCTGATGCTGGGAGGGATTGGGGGCAGGAGGAGAAGGGGACGACCAAGGATTAGATGGTTGGATGGCATCACAGACTCGATGGATGTGAGTCTGAGTGAACTCCGGGAGATGTTGATGGACAGGGAGGCCTGGCGTATTGCGATTCATGGGGTCACAAAGAGTTGGACAGGACTGAGTGACTGAACTGAACTGAACTGAACTGTCAAATTATTAGCTTGTGTGGCCTTAGTTTATTTAAAATGAATACTGCAGGGGGCTGTCCTAAGATGGCAGAGGAATAGGACGGGGAGACCACTTTCTCCCTCACAAATTAATCAAAAGAACATTTGAACGCTGAATAAATTCCACAAAACAACTTCTGAACGCTGGCAGAGGACATCAAGCATCCAGAAAAGCAGCCAATTGTCTTCAAAAGGAGGCCCTCTCACAGAACAAAGGACTGACTAGAGCTATGCTAAAAGCCCTAACCTATGACACCATCAGGCCTGCTCACAGAAAGGACTGAGCACAGCTAGCTGGCTTCAGACCACCCATTCCCCTCCAGTGACAGGCAGGCAAAGGTGGACAGAGCTGGAGGGGGGCAGCCAGAGCTGGAAGGGGGCAGTTGCTGCCTCAGAGAGGCATCATCTACCAAACTGCAAGCAGGCTTCATTGCTAACCAAGACTTCTTGGGATTCTGGATGGTCAACATCTGCTGTAGAAGGTGCGCTGGTTGTACACCCAGAAAACTGAGCAGCAGGAACGGGAGAGGTGATAAGTCGCAGCAACCTCGCTCACCAAATACCTGGTCACCTGAACTGCTCGGATCTGGGAAGGGCACAAAACGCAGGCCCAACCGAGTCTGTGCCTCTGAGGACTACCCAAATACCTGAACCTGAGCAGCTTAGACCTGGCAAGTGCATACAACCCAGGGCCAGCCTCAGACAGTTCCCAGCAGAGCAATTTAAAGCATGAGCAGTGCAGACAGGGAAAGCACACACGCCGTGAGTGGGGGCAAACCCAGTGTGGCCGAGACACTGTGAGCACATGCCAGTGTTATTTGTTTGCAGCGTCCCTCCCTCCCCACAGCACAACTGAACAAGTGAGCCTAAAAAAGTATCCACCACCGCCCCCTTGTGCCAGGGCGGAAATTAGACACTGAAGAGACCAGCGAACAGAAGAAGCTAAAACAGCGGGACCCTTCTTGGAAGTGACAGGTGCAATAGATTAAAACCCTGTAGATAGTACTGACTACATAGGAAGGGGGCCTATAGATCTTGAGAAATATAAGCCAGATCAAGGAATATCCAAAAATGAAGTGACCCCGCACTGCCCACAACACCACCAGAGAAAGTCCTAGATATAGTTTTACTATTTTTACTATACTTTTTTAATTTTAATTTTTTAAGTCCTTTATTATTCCTTTAATTTTCATTTTTATAACCTACTATTACTTTGCCAAAAAAAAAGAGAGACCCTATTTTTTTAAAGTAAACTTCATATATATATATTTTATAATTTTTTGTGAATTTTTTTCTCTTTTTCTTTATTATTGTATTTTGGAAAATCCAACCTCTACTCTAGATTTTTAATCTTTGCTTTTTGATATTTAGTATCAATTTTGTAACTTTAAGAACCCAATCTTTAGTACCCATTTTTACTTGGGAGTGAGATTTCTGGCTTGACTGCTCTCCCCCACTTTGGACTCTCCTTTTTCTTCACCAGGTCGCCTATCTATTCCCTCCCCCTTCTCTTCTCTCCCCAACTCTGTGAATCTCTTTGTGTGTTCCAGACAGTGGAGAACACTTAGGGAAATGATTACCGGCTGGGTCTGTCTCTCCTTTTGATTCTCCCCTTTATCCTCCTGGCCACCTCTATCTCCTTTCTCCCTCTTCTCTTCTCTGTATAACTCCATGAACATCTATGAGTGGTCCAGACTGTGCAGCACACATAAGGAAGTGATTACTGGCTAGCTTGCTCTCTCCACTTTTGATTCCACCTCATCTCATCCTGGTCACCTTTATCTCCCTTCTCCCTTTTCTCTTCTCTATATAACTCTGTGAGCCTCTCTGGGTGTCCCTCACTGTGGAGAAACTTTTCATCTTTAACCTAGATGTTTTATCAATGGTGCTGTATAGATGGAGAAGTCTTGAGGCTACTGTAAAAATAAGACTGAAAAACAGAAGCAGGAGGCTTAAGTCCAAATCCTGAGAACACCAGAGAACTCCTGACTCCAGGGAACATTAATCAACAGGAGCTCATCAAACGCCTCCATGAAAGTGAAAGTGAAGTCGCTCAGTCATGCCCGACTCTTTGCGACTCCGTGGACTGTAGCCCACCAAGCTCCTCCATCCATGGGATTCTCCAAGCAAGAATATTGGAGTGGGTTGCCATTCCTTCTCCAGGGGATTTTCCCAACCCAGGGATCGAACCCAGGTCTCCCACATTGCAAGGAGACACTTTAACCTCTGAGCCACCAGGAAAGCCCCTACACTGAAACCAAGCACCATCCAAGAGCCAACAAGTCCCAGAGCAAGACATACCATGAAAATTCTCCAACAACACAGGAACTCACCCCTGAGCTTCAATATACAGGCTGCCCAAAGTCACTCCAAACCCATTGACATCTCATAACTCATTACTGGACACTTCATTGCACTCCAGAGAGAAGAAGTCCAGCCCCATCCACCAGAACACCAACACAAGTTTCCCTAACCAGGAAAACTTCATAAGTCACCTGTACAACCCCACCCATAGCAAGGAAACTCCACAATAAAGAGAACGCCACAAACTGCCAGAATACAGAAAGGCCATCCCAAACACAGCAATATAACCAAGATGAAGAGACAGAGGAATAGCCAGCAGGTAAAGGAACAGGAGAAATGCCCACCAAACCAAACAAAAGAAGAAGAGATAGGAAATCTACCTGATAAAGAATTCTGAATAATGATAGTGAAAATGATCCAAAATCTTGAAAACAAGATGGAATCACAGATAAATAGCCTAGATACAAGGATTAAGAAGATGCAAGAAAGGTTTAACAAGGACCTAGAAGAAATAAAAAAGAGTCAATATATAATGAATAATGCAATAAATGAGGTCAAAAACACACTGGAGGGAACAAATAGCAGAATAACAGAGGCAGAAGATAGGATTAGTGAGGTAGATGATAGAATGGTAGAAATAAATGAATCAGAGAGGAAAAAAGAAAAACGAATTAAAAGAAATGAGGACAATCTCAGAGACTGTCATGACAGTGATAAATGCCCCAACATTTGAATCATAGGAGTCCCAGAAGAAGAAGACAAAAAGAAAGACCATGAGAAAATACTTGAGGAGATAATAGTTGAAAACTTCCCTAAAATGGGGAAGGAAATTATCACTCAAGTCCAAGAAACCCAGAGAGTTCCAAACAGGATAAACCCAAGGCGAAACACCCCAAGACACATATTAATCAAATTAACAAAGATCAAACACAATGAACAAATATTAAAAGCAGCAAGGAAAAAGCAACAAATAACACACAAGGGGATTCCTGTAAGGATAACAGCTGATCTTTCAATAAAAACTCTTCAGGCCAGGAGACAATGGCAGGACATACTTAAAGTGATGAAAGAAAATAACATACAGCCCAGATTACTGTACCCAGCAAGGATTTCATTCAAATATGAAGGAGAAATAAAAAGCTTTACAGACAAGCAAAAGCTGAGAGAATTCAGCACCACCAAACCAGCTCTCCAATAAATGCTAAAGGATCTTCTCTAGACAGGAATCACACAAAGGATGCATAAACTCGAACCCCAAACAATAAAGGAAATGGCAATGGGATCATACTTATTAATAATTACCTTAAATGTAAATGGGTTGAATGTCCCAAGCAAAAGACAACGACTGGCTGAAAGGATATGAAAACAAGACCCCTATATATGTTGTCTACAAGAGACCTACCTCAAAACAAGGGACACATACAGACTGAAAGTGAAGGGCTGGAAAAAGATATTCCATGCAAATAGATAACAAAAGAAAGTAGGAATTTCAATACTCATATCAGATAAAATAGACCTTAAAACAAAGGCTGTGAAAAGAGACAAAGAAGGACATTACATAATGATCAAAGGATCAATCCAAGAAGAAAATATAACAATTGTCAATATATATATACCCAATATAGGAGCACTGCAATATGTAAGACAAATGTTAACAAGTATGAAAGGGGAAATTAACAATAACACAATAATAGTGGCAGACTTTAATACCCCACTCACACCTAGGGATAGACCACTAAACAGAAAATTAACAAGGAAACACAAACTTTAAATGATACAATAGACCAGTTAGACCTAATTGATAGTTATAGGACATTTCACCACAAAACAATGAATTTCACCTTTTTCTCAAGCGCACAGGCAACCTTCTCCAGGATACAGCACATCCTGGGCCATAAATTGAGCCTTGGTAAATTCAAAAAAATTAAAATCATTCCAAGAATCTTTTCTGACCATAATGCAGTAAGATTAGCTCTCAATTACAGGAGAAAAACTATTAAAAATTCCAACATATGGAAGCTGAACAACACGCTGCTGAATAACCAACAAATCGCAGAAGAAATTTTAAAAAAATCAAAATATTATAGAAATGAATGAAAGTGAAAACACAACAACCCCAAACCTGTGGGACACTGTAAAAGCAGTGCTAAGGGGAAGGTTCATAGCAATACAGGCATAACTCAAGTAAAAAGAAAAAAGTCAAATAAATAACCTAACTATACACCTAAAGCAACTAGAAAAGGAAGAAATGAAGAACCCCAGGGTCAGTAGAAGGAAAGAAATCTTAAAAATTGGGGCAGAAACAAATGCAAAAGAAACAAAAGAGACCATAGCAAAAATCAACAAAGCAAAAAGCTTGTTCTTTAAGAGGATAAATAAAATTGACAAACCATTAGCCAGACTCATCAAGAAACAAAAGGAGAAAAATCAAATCAATAAAATTAGAAATGAAAATGGAGAGATCACAACAGACAACACAGAAATACAAAGGATCATAAAAGATTACTATAAGCAATTATATGCCAATAAAATGGACAACTTGGAAGAACTAGACAAATTCTTAGAAAAGTACAACTTTCCAAAACTGAAACAGGAAGCAATGGAAAATCTTAACAGACACATAACAAACACAGAAATTGAAACTGTAAACAAAAGTCTTCCAGCAAACAAAAGCCCAGGTCCAGACGGCTTCACAGCTGAATTTTACCAAAAATTTAGAGAAGAGCTTCACCTATCCTACTCAAACTCTTCCAGAAAATTGCAGAGGAAGGTAAACTTTCAAACTCATTATATGAGGCCACCATCACCCTAATACCAAACCCTGACAAAGATGCCACAGAAAAAGAAAACTGCAGGCCAATATCACTGATGAACATCGATGCAAAAATCCTTAACAAAATTCTAGCAAACAGAATCCAACAACACATTAAAAAGATCATACTTCATGACCAAGTGGGCTTTATCCCAGGGATGCAAGGATTCTTCAATATCCACAAATCAATCAATGTAATACACCACATTAACAAATTGAAAAATATAAGCTATATGATTATCCCAATAGATGCAGAGAAAGCCTTTAAAAAAATTCAACAACTATTTATGATCAAAACTCTCCAGAAAGCAGGAATAGAAGGAATATACCTCAACATAATAAAAGCTATATATGACAAACCCACAGCAAACATTATCCTGAATGGTGAAAAATTGAAAGCATTTCCCCTGAAGTCAGGAACAAGACAAGGGTGCCCACTTTCACCAATACTATTCAACATAGTTCTGGAAGTTTTGGCCACAGCAATCAGGGAAGAAAAAGAAATAAAAGGAATCCAAATTGGAAAAGAAGAAGTAAAACTCTCACTGTTTGCAGATGACATGATCCTCTACATAGAAAATCCTAAAGACTCCACCAGAAAATTACTAGAGCTAATCAATGAATATAATAAAGTTGCAGGATATAAAATCAACACACAGAAATCCCTTGCATTCCTAAACACTAATAATGAGAAAATAGAAAGAGAAATTAAGGAAACAATTCCATTCACCATTGCAATGAAAAGAATAAAATACTTAGGAATATATCTACCTAAAGAAACTAAAGATCTATATATAGAAAACTATAAATCACTGGTGAAAGAAATCAAAGAAGACACAAATAGATGGAGAAATATACCATGTTCATGGATTGAGAGAATCAATATAGTGAAACTGCATATACAACTCAAAGCAATCTATAGATTCAATGCAATCGCTATCAAGCTACCAAGGGTATTTTTCACAGAACTAGAATAAATAATCTCACAATTTGTATAAGAATACAAAAACCTCGAATAGCCAAAGCAATCTTGAGAAACAAGAATGGAACTGGAGGAATCAACTTGCCTGACTTCAGGCTCTTCTACAAAGCCACAGTCATCAAGACAGTATGGTACTGGCACAAAGACAGAAATATAGATCAATGGAACAAAATAGAAAGCCAGAATACAAAAACCTCGAATAGCCAAAGCAATCTTGAGAAACAAGAATGGAACTGGAGGAATCAACTTGCCTGACTTCAGGCTCTTCTACAAAGCCACAGTCATCAAGACAGTATGGTACTGGCACAAAGACAGAAATGTAGATCAATGGAACAAAACAGAAAACCCAGAGATAAATCCATGCACCTGCGGACACCTTATGTTTGACAAAGGAGGCAAGAATACACAATGGAGAAAAGACAATCTCTTTAACAAGTGGTTCTGGGAAAACTGGTTAACCACTTGTAAAAGAATGAAACTAGAACACTTTCTAACACCATACACAAAATAAACTCAAAATGGATTAAAGATCTAAGCATAAGACCAGAAACTCTAAAACTCCTAGAGGAGAACATAGGCAAAACACTTTCTGACATAAATCACAACAGGATTTGCTATGACCCACCTCCAAGAATATTGGAAATAAAAGCAAAAATAAACAAATGGGACCTAATTAAACTTAAAAGCTTCTGCACAACAAAGGAAACTATAAGCAAGGTACCTAGAGGAGAACATAGGCAAAACACTTTCTGACATAAATCACAACAGGATTTGCTATGACCCACCTCCAAGAATATTGGAAATAAAAGCAAAAATAAACAAATGGGACCTAATTAAACTTAAAAGCTTCTGCACAACAAAGGAAACTATATGCAAGGTGAAAAGACAGCCCTCAGTATGGGAGAAAATTATAGCAAATGAAGCAACTGACAAAGAATTAATCTCAAAAATATACAAGCAACTCCTGCAGCTCAATTCCAGAAAACTATACGACCCAATCAAAAAATGGGCCAAAGAACTAAACAGACATTTCTCCAAAGAAGACATACAGATGACTAACAAACACATGAAAAGATGCTCAACATCACTCATTATCAGAGAAATGCAAATCAAAACCATAATGAGGTACCATTTCACACCAGTCAGAATGGCTGTGATCCAAATGTCTACAAGCAATAAATGCTGGAGAGGGTGTGGAGAAAAGGGAACCCTCTTACACTGTTGGTGGGAATGCAAACTAGTTCAGCCACTATGGAGAACAGTGTGGAGATTCCTTAAAAAGCTGGAAGTAGAACTGCCATATGACCCAGTAATCCCACTGCTGGGCATACACACCGAGGAAACCAGAATTTAAAGAGACACGTGTACCCCAATGTTCATTGCAGCACTGTTTATAATAGCCAGGACATAGAAGCAACGTAGATGTCCATCAGCAGATGAATGGATAAGAAAGCTATGGTACATATACACAAAGGAGTATTACTCAGCCATTAAAATGAATACATTTGAATCAGTTCTAATGAGGTGGATGAAACTGGAGCCAATTATACCGAGTGAAGTAAGCCAGAAAGAAAAACACCAATACAGTATACTAATGCTTATATATGGAATTTAGAAAGATGGTAATGATAACCCTGTATGTGAGACAGCAAAAGAGACACAGATGTATAGAACAGAGTTCTAATGAGGTGGATGAAACTGGAGCCAATTATACCGAGTGAAGTAAGCCAGAAAGAAAAACACCAATACAGTATACTAATGCTTATATATGGAATTTAGAAAGATGGTAATGATAACCCTGTATGTGAGACAGCAAAAGAGACACAGATGTATAAAACAGTCTTATGAACTCTGTGGGAGAGGGCGAGGGTGGGATGATTTGGGAGAATGGCATTGAAACATGTATAATATCATGTGTGAAATGAAACGCCAGTCCAGGTTTGATGCATGATACAGTATGCTCGGGGCTGGTGCACTGGGATGACCCAGAGAGATGGTATGGGGAGGGAGGTGAGAGTAGGGTTCAGGATGGGGAATACGTGTACACTCATGGTGGATTCATGTTGATGTATGGCAAAACCAATACAATATTTTAAAGTAATTAGCCTCCAATTAAAATAAATAAATTTATATTAAAATAATAATAAAATAAAATGAATACTGCACAGAAA